>OX453014.1:3507428-4107428 GCA_949699075.1 Asteroscopus sphinx
AATATTCACAATACACAATTTTAATTCTAATAAGGTTTCCTTAATTCTAAAAACACTCAATTTCAAATCAATTTATTGCAAATTTTGCATTTAAAAGTACGAATTGACATTAGCCCAATGCCGATTGATCGGAATTGACATTAGCCCGATGCCGATCGGTCGGAATTGACATTAGCCCAATGCCGATCGATCGGAATTGACATTAGCCCAATGCCGATCGATCGGAATTGACATTAGCCCAATGCCGATCGATCGGAATTGGCATTAGCCCAATGCCGATCGATCGGAATTATTTTCAAGAGTAAGGCGTAGAACGTACGTCTAATTTTCAAACTAAAAGAATAAGCTTAACACTCCCGATCGCAGCTCGCGAATACTGTGGGCCAATTGTACATATTACCTCAGTGGGGCCAATGATATTTATTTGCTGTGTGCGGAATAGTAGGTACTTCTTTGCCACTTTGGTTTCCTTTTTCTGGCTTCATTCGCTAAGTTCTACGCGCTCCGTCTGTCTTATTCTTTGGAGACATATATTTATTTTGGATATTTGAATTGTTCCAATTTGTCAGAAACAAAGTGAAATGTAGGCGAATAGAAAATGCGTTGGATGGTTGGTTGAAAATGAAAATGGTTTTCTTGACGTTCCGATAACTCTGCAAAGTTTGCAGCATTCGTGGTCGCAGGGAGATGATGAGGAGACAAGCCATTTTTTTTTTCAAAATAATTTCAGTCTACCTTACATACATGATTTTTTCGACGTACGGTTTAGTAGGTAGGTAATATATCTTCGTACGTGCGGTGTATGTAGTACATTTAGTATAATTTGTTTTGTTATAATGTGTAGTGATCACGAAAACCTAAGACATTACTAGAAAACGTTACGCGTGAGATTATTTTACGTAGATTTTGTTTTTTGTCATATGTTATGATTTGTAAGTATTTGTTGTGCAGTTTATGTGTGTAGTTATTAGAAGTGTGTGGTTTTTTTTGTAGGTAGTAGATATAAGAGGGCCCGGTATCGCATTAGGTTGTAACCAGTACCTAATGATAGTTGTAAGGATGTGGAAATAAAAAAAGGTCAAGGTTTTAGTTTAGGAAGTAGTCAGACATTTTGCGTTTGACCGCCACCTTATGTATTATATGTATGTATTTACAAATGAAAAGTATATAAGTATAATATCCATTGTCTAGTACCCATAGGACAAGCTCTGTTTAGTTTGGGACTAGATGGTACTGTGTAAAAATGTCCCAAAGATATTTATTTATTTACCTTGCAGACTAGGCTATGCCGAAGTTAAGCTAAGCCAGCTAACCTAAAGTAAAATAGCTTTTTGATAGTTTGCGGTCTGCAAACATGACACAAGTATGAATAATTACCTCAGTTATCCAAGCTAAGCTAAACCAACTTAGCTTAGCTTTTGGTCTGCAACCCGCTTATGTGACGGTGCGGTAGGTAGCTACCTACCCACCTGCCCAGCAAAAACCAATTACTGGAATCTTGAAGACCACATTATACTTATCGGTAAGCAAAGAATTCCACTCCTTAGCGGTACGCACGCAAATCGCTTCGTATGCTTATGGGTGGAATATCTACCATACCATAAGATAGGTACGGTTGACGCATCGGCCGTGCGTCTGGTTGTCCGATGATAGAAAGGGCTTGCTAAAACAACATAAAGCTATGTGTAGTGAGGTCTCAAATGAGGTTACTGCTGTGTAGAGTTCCAGGGTTCGATTACCGGGCTAGGCGAAGATTAATGGATTTTTCACTTGAGAATCTCGTACAGACTTTGCAACAGGTGGAACAATGGCTGCCTCCCATTTATTTTGGTAATTACTATCATATTTCGTAATAAAAATTTAGCGTAGGGTAGATGCAACACTGCGGTACATATAGTTTAAAAAGGGGTGGTATTCAATTCATATATTACTAACCGACTTCAAAAAGAAATATCATTATTATTATTTATTCATTATTTATTTGTTATCATTTTATATTTTATACATTACCCAGACACTGATTGACATGACTTCTATTTGCTTACAATCTTCTAGTTTTACGATTGTTCTATCGTTAAACACGTCCTTATTGTGTTAATGGCAGTATATAAATGCGCAGTAGCTGTTTTTACTCAATTTTATTATCCATCTCAGCCGCTGTGATGTCATTCATTAGATTTTCAGCTTCTAAATCGGTCAGAGGGAACAAACAGGTTCGTATGAAGCTTAATTTACGATGTCTAGTGCCATTAAAGGGTGCTATCAAAGCTACAATTAAATAATAACGACCCATTAGCGTTTTGTTTCAAACTGGCTCTTCAAAAGTTGTTAGGTAGGTACCTACTTGTTACGCTTAGATTATGTAGTAATTTGTTACGATTATGATGCCGCATTTTAGATTAACTAGTCAGAGATTAATTAAATGTTTAAATCTCACCTAGTAGATTATTATTCTTATTTTTCATGTCCATAAATGGAGATATTATCGGTTGTGCTTTAAAATAATTTATAAAGTACTAAAAACATTTAAAAAAAGTTCATCTCAGGTTATGAACCCGTACCCTGAAGAAGCGGGTCAGTAACCCTTCGGGCAACCAAGACTTCAATTAACGCCATCTAGTAGTGAATAGAAATACTGAACTAAGTGCTGCCATCTCGTGTCAATATCTGAAAACTTAACCATAGACATAGAGTTATTGTTTTCATTTACAAACATGAAAAATATATTTTTGGAAATATTTCCGAGTTGTACTTAGAATTGATTAGTAAAAACAAGTTATAAATTGTTTTTTTTTAATAATAATTGTGATGATAAAATAATAGAAGAAAATCCCATTCTTTTCATTACCTGCTATTTTGTCTATGCCTTACTCTATTATTTTGCGCCTGCGCTCTTGATGGTCTACGCGACGTACCTAAAATCATTTTGTGGAAAATTTGAAGTTTGTTGTTATTTGTGACAACTTATAATTCATAATTATTTATGAAAGCTCCGTGCTAATTACCATTCCAGGCGCGGGGCAAGATTTCACTGTGGTGGTTAGCCTGGATGCGTTCAGACACTATACTTCGAGCGGTGTACGGTAGCCATCTTGGAATCGAACAAAGCTTCAGATGTGTAGTTTGTCTGTTTATCAATAATTTTTGTGCATTTTCTTGTAAATAGTTTGTATGTTTAGGATATGTACGGAACGTTCGTCCATATGTGTAAATAGCTATGGCTGCGACAAGGAAATTACAAGGTAATTTGTTATGTTATCAGGTTAGAGATTGATTGACCCCAACCGATGTAGGTACGTGTTCTAGAGCATTATTGTCAATTGATGAGACCTCTGGCGTACTGGAGCTACTGGTGGCGACCAGAATATGTGAAACGTGTGTTAGTTACACGCGTACAGAGCACTACGCGTACAGGTGGTCGGTCAAACTTGACAAACAGCCGCGTTCCTTACGGTTATAGTACTACGGACACGATTTATTGTTATGAATAGTCAACATCGCCAGCCAGTCAATCGTTATCAGGCCTACCCCCAATATTAATAACAAAAACGCGCAACATTGCATTGTTTTTAAGTCATACCTACGTTATTTAAACAGGTTTCTTTGCATTAATGCTATGATGTGGTTTTCAGGTGAAATAGACAGGTGTTTAAAAAAGGTAACGGAGGGTGTGGAAACCTTCGATGACATCTGGCAGAAGGTACACAATGCGACGAACAGTAACCAAAAGGAGAAGTATGAGGCGGACCTCAAGAAGGAGATCAAGAAGCTTCAGAGGCTACGGGATCAGATCAAGTCGTGGATCGCCTCCGGGGAGATTAAGGATAAGAGTACACTTTTAGAATATAGGAAACTAATAGAAACAGTGAGTTGAGAACTTTATTACTATTTATTTAAACTAGTTGATTTAACATTCAACCTATATTTGAATACCAATTTGAGCCTATTACGGACAAACTTTCTGTTATCAAGAGCATTCTTATTGACATTCAAATCAATGTCGAACAATAATACACAAGTAGCTATATTACTAATTATTTAATATGATAATTATGATGTAGGTAGTGATAACAAGCAAAACTTCACTCGAACTTTCTTATCGGCTTATTATAAATGCATCAAAATTCATGAATTTCTAAGCATATGGCCTTTCCTTGTTCTACTCTCTCTGGCTGATTGTGCTCTTTAATGTTTGAAAAGCTGTACCAGCTCCATCACCTATTTTGAATTGTCTGAGCCTAAATAAGGATTTTTACAGTACACTTAATATAACTACTTGGCTGAAGTGAAGTTGTCGCGAAACCCTCACAGTAATCATTTTATGGGTGTCATTGGAAGGCGGGAGGCAGGGAAACCTGCGTGGCACCTAACTTCACTCTTGTCAAGTTAAATTGCATTTAAACTTCTGGGGCATTAACCCCGATTGGTTCGAGATCTGAACCAAATCGAGTCAATGTCAATTCCTAGAAAAATTCAGTATGATTTGACACTAACTCGAGTTCATATTAGGTTAATACATACTCAATCCAGTCGGGATTACGGCCCCAGTGCACTGAATTGGAGATAGCTAGCCAAAAACAACAACTATTTTTAACATCATAACTCCATTTGACACATTTTGTTTTCTCTACAATTATAAGAAAGGCTAGAAATAATAATATGATATAATCTTTATTGACATAAAAAGTTGTTACAAGTTGTGTGAAGTCCCTGACTCCTGTGCTAGGTAAGAAACCTGTGTTACAAGAGTCAGTGCCCTCTCCCATGTGCAGAAAGACATTAAATTTTTATGCAATAAAACTATATAAATGCAAAAACTATAACTAAAGAATAAGTTAGTAAAAATATGTTAGTGATTAATGTGTGTAAAATAATGTAGTAATGCGTGTGTCAGTGTTTTGTAAGGATGAGCGTTTGTGGGTATTGCGTGTGTGGAGAGGTGATTGTGTGTGCATGGGGGATATATTTAATGCAATTTGTCAATAATAATTAATATTAAATGACATTATGTCAACAATTTCACACACTAAATAATATTTTTTAACCTTATTACATGTGCAGGGGCTCGTAGCGAAGCAACGACTGCGCGGATTGTACGATCTGCAAGGTTAAGCTGCACTTGCCGCGGTCAGTCTGTGGATGGGTGACCGCTTCGTTACACATCGAGACCCCTCCGTGCCTCGGAGAGCACGTTAAGCTGTCGGTCCCGGTTGTCATACGAATATCTATGGCAGTCGTTACGGGTAGTCAGAAGCCTGAAAGTCTGACAACTGGTCTAACCTCCGAATGTCAGTATTACCCAGTTACTGGGTTGCGGGGGTCTGATGGCAGTCGCTCCATGTAAAATACTGATGTTTAGCCGCATCTGGCTAGACTGGAAGCCGACCCCAATATAATTGGGAAAAGGCTCGGAGGATGATGATTACATGTGCAGAACTAGTAACTATATTTTATCAGTAGTTATTTGAATAGACACATGCCAAAATTGTTTACTAAATAAGACGAGAGAGAAAAAACGAGTCAAATGTTTCTTAAATGTCTGTAATTAGGTCCATTTGAAATAAAAACAATTTTAATTACCCCATATTGTACCCATTAGCCAAGTGTGATTATGCTTCTCAAATAACCATTCAAGAGAGCTGACATGTTTCTCTATAAATAAATAAATATTTTGAGACATTTTACACAGCACCATCTGGTCCCAAACTAAGCAGAGCTTGTAATATGGGTACTAGACAATGGATATAATACTTATATACTTTTTTTTGTAAATACATACTTATAATACATAAGAAACACCCAGACCAACACAAATACTAATGTTCATCACACAAATAATTGTGTTCTGTGGGAATCGAACCCACAACCTCGTGATCAGCAGTCCGACACTCAAACCTCTAGACCACAGTCATTGTCGTTGTCTATGAAACCCTTATGGGTAGGGCAGAGAGGCTACCATTCAATTGCAAGCACTGCAATCTTCCAGTAAAATAAATATTCTTCCTTGTCTTATTTCCCTGGACAAAAAGCTTTTTACTGTAACTATTTTAGACCATTTATAACCAGCTATAATAACTGCATACATTATTAATGGAATTTTACTTGTCCGTGTTCACATGATTCTACTGGAAATCACTTTTCTCTGACCCTAGTGAATATAATACTTTATTCATTGTATTATATCTCCTTTATTGCCAGTATCATCAATAGTTTTGTCAAAAGGAATTTTTTAGCTAATGTGATGTGAATATTAGCAAGAAGATAGTCTTTTGCTTTAAACAATGTGTTATTAAAATAACTGAAAACCTCTTAAGGGGTCATTGCACTCATCAGTAAGAACAACTTACTATGGGACCAAGCCCGAAATCGCGAAAACAAAATCAGGTGTTCCCTAAATTTTCAATTTATGTGAACACGAAAGTAGGGAACACATGATTTTCTTTTCGCGATTTCATGGTTGGTCCCATAGTAAAAGTTGTTCTTACTGATGAGTGCAATGACCCCTTAAGAGGTTTTCAGTTATTTCAATAACACATTGAATATGAAGCGTCTTGAATTAAAAGGACTGCCTCGTTGGTCTACTGGTTGCAAGCGCGTCTGCTGAGCGTGGGGTCCTGGGTTCGACTCCCGGGTCGGGCAAATTGTTATTGGGTTTTTTCATTAGGAAATTCTCAGTAGCAGCCCGGAGTCTGGATTTGTGCCCGGTCAATGACAATAGGCTCGCCCCCTATTACATGGGACTATAACATAACTGGCGAAATGTGGGTGTACTATTACACCTCTGCCTACCCCTTCGGGGAAATACAGGCGTGATGTTATGTTATGTTGAATTAAAAGTTCAAATTTTCCCACTCTTTACATTAATATATGAACAGACATAAGTTTATTGATAAGACCCTTCCTAAATTGTTGTTTAATCAAAAGTTCATTGAATGTGCAAAGTCCATCGTCTAACCCACAAAGTTTTTTTTCTATCTTACCAATTATTGATTCTGTGAGCATCTTATTGTTCTATTTCTTAGTTATTCATAGTTTCATTACCTTACTAAGCAGTCTGAGCCTGAATTTAAATGAGTTAGTTAATAAGTATTTATTTAGCAGAAGATATGTTCAATTGCACATTTCGCTAGTTTCCAAAATCCTGTTTTCCGAAACCCCGTTTGTCAAAAGGTGTTAGGGGGAAAGGGGAACCCTATATAACACTTGGGCTTTAATAATTTCTTAGATTTTCGCGATCACTACACATTATAATAAAACAAAGTTTAACCGGATTAAATCGCGTATATTATTTAAATTGGTTTTCCTGACGTTTCGAAAGCTATATGCTACATATTTTGTATGGAGCTTATGTCAAATTCCTATCTCTAGTAGGGCAAAACGTGGATAGATTGGATATTAATTATGGCCGTAAGATGACAAGCGTCTTTACAGATATTTAAAAAAAAATAAACTACAAGAATATACCGTACAATATTAGTAATTAAAATCGTTTCGATGCACGCAGTAATGACTCACAATATCATTACTTGGGCTTCATTTAATAGTTCAAATTAAAACAAGAGTTGTTTACAATGTGCTGCAAGGAATCATTGAATATACTAGTACCTGGGGCCTTACTCCCGACTGAATAGAGTGCTGTATCAATCGAATTTGAATTCGAGCTACTGTCAAATCATACTGCATTTTTCTAGGAATTGACATTAGCTCTATTTGGTTCAGAGCTTGAACCAGTCGGGATTAAGGCCCCTGACTCGAAACTTGCTTGCTTTCCTGTACACAGTTATCTCACTTTTTATGTTGACTTCCAAACAATGCTGGAAACCCCTTCTAAATTTATGAGATCAAACCACCAAAATGATACTTTAATTCAGGAGTAATTCCATATGTTTTCAACATAATATAAATAATTGAGACATTTTTACACAGCACCATCTAGTCCCAAACTAAGCAGAGCTTGTACTATGGGTACTAGACAATGGATATAATACTTATACTATATATATTATACTTACTTATAATACACAAACACTTGTGTTCTTCACAAAAATATTTGTGTCCTGTGGGAATCGAAACCACGACCTCGTGATCAGCAGTCCGACACTCGAACCACTAGACCACAGACGTCGTCAAATAATAATAATATAATATAATTGGGGACACACCCCCAGGGTTCATAATAATAAAAGCATAATGATCTATCTTCCAATCTGTGACACAATCCCTTATCAGGAAGATAAGCTTGCTTTCGTAATACTCACTGAGGAATAAGACACGCTTTTAGATGCGTCCACAGAGGTTTAAAGTTAAACAAACTTCATTTATTATTACATTTACAACCTGTTGTCCCCAAATAGTAGTTTGTTGAAATTCAGCATTAAAATTTAACTTCTCTGTGAGAGGATTAGTGACTTGTATATCCATACAAGAAGACTAAAACTTAGTTGCCATCATAAAACCTATATTAATAGTACATTATGATACAAGTGAGCTAAGTTGACCATTATACTCGAGGCTGGATTGCAGCCCGAGCCGAAGGCGAGGGCGTAATGGAGCCGAGAGTATAATAGTCAATGCTCACGCGTGTCATACGACGTTTTTCAACACACTTCACTTCACAGCTATGCGCGCGCAGGTGGTCGAAGGAAACCGCCATACAGCCTAATATAAAAATATTATAAATTGATTTTTTTGTTTATAACACAAATTAATATTAATTTGTAGACAAAAATTAATAATTTGATGAAATGAAATGTTTATATAGCATATTTCAATTAATACAGTTGATTTATTCCCATAAATGTTTAATTGAGTTCAGGCATAAAAACTCTTTGCTGCAATTTAAAAATAAACTGTAAAGTAAAAAGCACTAGTGCGATAATATAATGAAAAAAGCACGCGTGCGTTATACAATACAATACAATACAAATCCTCTTTATTGCACAACAAGATTATATTAATTTCTTAAATAACTACTTATGCCACATAAGCCACATTATGAAACTAAAAGCGATGCAATAAGAGCCACTTTACGAGCAAGTGTGTTGAAAAATTCATTATTTTTGTCTAGTTTTTCAATGAACAAATATTGAACAACTGGATAAATGTATTGATATTTAAAATAATGTTTATGTGCCATAAAACTACAGCAGTTTTGAGTCTTACGTATTTGCTTTTGATATAAATTATTATTTATCTTTATAAATAAACACCTTTGCAATATTATATAGCAGTTCAAAACAGACTTCTGCCATAAGAATAATATTTCTTATTCTTTCACTTCTTTTAATCCTATACACATATTTGTGTGGTCCATTAAGTTCAAGATGGTGTATGTGGTCCGCCAACCCGCAGTAGGCCAGTGTGGTGGACTAAGGCCAGAATCCTTCTCATACTGAGAAGAGGTCCGTGCCCAGCAGTGGGAAAGTAATGGGCTGATTATGTTAATGTTATTTGTCTTTTTCAATATTTATAAATTAAACCTTTTGTGGTTCAAAATAGACTCTTTTATACTACTCTAAGTCTTGCTGAAACCTAAAACTATAGCATATTATGAAGTCAGGCGATACCGTACCCCGTAAACAATCTCCCATGCATTAGATACAAGTGTGACACAGATAAGGCTGATTTAAATTCAGAGTCAGCATTCGGACTCAAATTCAACAACACTTTAATACTGTCGACATCATTTTGATGTCATGTTCCGTGTGGTGCCGGACGCAAAGAATTGCACCACCCTAAATCTTCTCATGGGTGTCGTAAAAGGCGACTAAGGGATTCACCAGAGGATGGGCAGCAGCATTGTCTGAGATTTAACCAACCAACAGCGATCGCCAGCCCGCCTGCCAAGCGTGGCGATTATGGCATATACCCCTAACATATGCTTGGGGGAGGCCTATGTCCAGCAGTGGACGACTTTCAGCTGAAATAAAACATCTCCGAAAATTATAATGACAGAAAACATGAAAACTATCATTTTATTAGAACAGGTCATTAATATTAAAATAATAATTTGAGTAATATTTTTAGAGTTCCATACACAAAGAGGGTTGGTCCCCTTGGTAACAGACTAAGCCTACGCTGTTGTAAGATGTACGGACATCCGTCTGTCACTGGGCTGCATCTTTTTAAGAGTAACAGCTAGCCAGTTGAAATTTTCTCTGAATACAGTATGTAACAAAAACCCCGTTGTTCCTGTGAGGTACGTTATCATATTATATTCATACGTAAGCACATACCTAAGTCATTTGAAAGAAAGAAAGAAAGAAAATATTTATTTCAGTCTCGGTACAGGCGAGAGAAAAAAAAACTCAAAAATTTGGAAAAACTCTTCTATAAAAATAATCAAATTAAATATTAAGTCATTATTAAAAGTGATTATATCACTTTGAATTTACAATTCTATATTTATACTTCACAGGAACAACAGGGTTTTTGTTATATGTTGTATGTTGCTATGGCCTTTCAAAGTCAAATTTTTTATGTTATGATGAAGCATTTACATGCACTTTCAAAACGTTAATTATGAATGTAGTTGCGCGGTTCTAAAAAGTTGATCCTATGGAGAAGAGCCAGCAAGAAACTCCATGGATATACTCTTTTCAAATAATCAACGGTACAATGATCTGTTTCATGATTTTGAAAGAATTGTGTGAGAATAATGTAGGTTAATAACTGAGAAAAATTCATGGAACATATTAAAAATAATAAAATATGGTACAGAACCTTTAGTGCGCAAGTCCGACTCGCACTTGACCTGTTTTATTTCTATAACTCGGACATTCTATCTTAGGAATTCTTAAATATTACGTTTATAAAAACCGATGGCCGCTGGAGCAGACGAGTCCTTGAGTGGAGACCGCGAATCGGCAAACGCAGCGTAGGGCGCCCCCCCGCCAGGTGTACCGACGACCTAAAGAACGTGGCTGGGGGGGACTGAATGCGGAAGGCAGAGGACTGAGTGTTGTGGCGCAACTTGGGAGAGGCCTATGTCCAGCAGTGGACTGCGATAGGCTGAGTTGATTGATATACGTTTATAAGGAAAAACAATAATTATAATACTATACAGAGTGGTTTGATCTTTACTATTAAACAAAAATAAATAAAAACGTAAGATGCCAAAGGTAATGAAAATATAATAGGTAATTAAGTTGAAATCAACAAGTCTATTAATATAACTTTTTTTGTTTTGAAAGGTTAAATTTTTAATGACGTAAGTTTCCTGCCATTTTATTTGATACGGCTTTTTCTTATTACAAGCAAGGATCATTCACTAAGACTACGTTTCACGGCTGTCTTGCTTTAATTAAGCACTTTTTAGGGTTCCGTACCCGAAGGGTTCCAAACGGGACCCTATTACTCTCGCTACGCTGTCCGTCCGTCCGTCCGTCTGTCTGTCACAGGGCTGTATCTTTTGAACGGTAATAGATAACCGGTTGAAATTTTCTCAGAATATGTGTTGCTATGAGGTGTATCACGACAAATAATAAAAACAAAAAAAAGTCTAAAACCAAAGGGGGTCCCCATACAAGAAACCTCGAAAAACATGCATTTTTTTCAACGTTTTTGTTCCTGCTCTATCTTCAAAACGGTAATATATACCGGCGTCAAACTTGGTCAGATTATAGTGCATATTATGTAGTTTAGCAACAAATACTAAAAATAAGACAAACATAGACATATGTGGTGGTGCCAGCGTAATAAAGACATGCAAAAATGCATATTTCGTACACTATACGTTGATGTCTTTTGGTAAACTCTCGTAAATTAAATTAGTTTTTATGGGGTATCAGGTCGTTGAGAGGTAGGGAACCCTTACTGCGCGAGTCCGACTCGCACTTGGCCAGTTTTTTTAATCATTTCTAGAGATTTTAGGCCAAATTGAAAAATGTATTTAATGTACCGACTCGACTAACATTGCAGTTAATTCAAAGTCGTATAGATATGGTTAAGAAACACTGTTTCATAACAAGATATCGCTGACGTCACCCAAAGACGTTCCAAAAGTGGAGGTTAATTTCGATACCACGAGCAGTGTTCATGAGCTAGGAGTCGTAGGTTCGAATCCTGCTCGTGAGCGATTTTTTCTTTTCACAATTTAAATCGTTACATATTTTCGTCTTAATTTGTTGCTTAAAAGGAGAAAGAAAATATACATTTCTTTGTTTTTCTTTAATGTATGGAAATAAAACCATTGTTTAAATATTTGTGATGACACTCTTCTTCTTCTTCTATTGTGTCGACATGAGCTACATAATGATAAAATAGCTCATGTTGTGGTGTAAAGATTAGCCAGTCAGCAGGTTGGTAGCGGGGCTGACAGCCCAGGGTGCGCTGGACGACCAATTAAATATCGTCACTCTTGGAGGCTCTTTTAATGCACCCACACACAGTCACATTTTATGATGACCAACGACCATACAGCCCATAGACGCCTCATAACAGGTGACCGATGTCTGCAACACATCTATGAAATTTCACTAATGTAGGTTGCCACTATTCGCTCCTTGAAATCTCCAAATCAGTTTAGACCACTTACATGAGCCGTCAAAACTGCCGCGTTAGTGATTAGCCAATAGCCGCCTTGTTAGGGCCAATCCGATTGCAGCACCCCGCCTCAGCTAGTGGCAGAATTTATTGTACGCAATATATTCAACATTAGGCGTCTATTGAGCTGTATCGTCGTTGATGATGACACTGAAGAATGTTTATAGAATCCATTTTTCAATTTCGCTTAAAATCTTTAAAAAGTATTCTAATTATAGCAAGATAGCTGTAAAACATGTAAATATTTCTTTCTGCTAAGTGTCCATATTTGTATTTAATTTATTTTTGATTTCTTGTGTTTAAGCAAATAATAGTTACAATTTTCCCCGTCAATCTATTATTACATTAGAATATTTTCTCTGCTTGTATCCTAAAGACAGTATTGTTGACAATATTACATACAAGACTTGGGCTCAGCCACTAAAGAATATAAGTTTTTATGTTTATTTATTATACTCATTTTTTTTCTCCCCTGTAGGGTTTTAGTTAAGAATTAAGCAGTTCCTTTAAACATTAATTTCTTTATTTCCAGCAAATGGAAAGGTTCAAAGTAGTGGAACGGGAGACGAAAACGAAGGCGTATTCCAAGGAGGGTCTGGGCGCAGCGCAGAAACTGGACCCCGCGCAGAAAGAGCGCGAAGAAATGTCCTCATGGCTCGTCTCCTCCATCGACGCACTTAATTTACAAGTAAGTACCTCAGATACACGGAGGAATGAACAAATGGAGTGATTACTTGCGGGCGAGGCGTTGCGTGGGCCGTCACGCCAGATATCTCCCTAAACGAAAGATATCTGCCCCTCGCTCGCTGTCCTAGGGTGAGTTTCATTCCATGAATATGCTATACTACTCGCGCAGATAAAGAATGGGATTAGAAACGGCGGTATTTGTATTAGCCTCTCGCTCACACGCACAGTATTGTGTGAGCGAGAGGCACATATTAAGCTATTGCATAGCTTCTATCGTGGGCCTTGAGCGTGGAGACGGAATCCAGAAATTCCGTAACGAAAATAACCTAACACCCCCTACTCCGACCGGCACAGCGGTGATACTTTTTAGTTTTGCCATCTATCGATGAATAGCAGAACTTTTAATGACTTTTTGAAATATCACGCTTGTCTCTTTAGTTCTGCAAATCGCCTCTAGGTGGTATTGGTTGTATCGGCGTTACTGCGCTTAAGCTATTGCATAGATTCTATCGCGGGCCTTGAGCGTGGAGACCGAATCCAGAAATTCCGTAACGAAAATAACCTAACACCACCTACTCCGACCGGCACAGTGGTAATACTTTTTAGTTTTGTCATCTATCGATGAATAGCAGAACTTTTAATGACGTTTTGAAATATCACGCTTGTCTCTTTAGTTCTGCAAATCGCCTCTAGGTGGCATTGGTTGTATCGGCGTTACTGCGCTTAAGCTATTGCATAGCTTCTATCGCGGGCCTTGAGCGTGGAGACCGAATCCAGAAATTCCGTAACGAATATAACCTAACACCCCCCACTCCGCCCGGCACAGCGGTGATACTTTTTAGTTTTGCCATCTATCGATGAATAGCAGAACTTTTAATGACTTTTTGAAATATCACGCTTGTCTCTTTAGTTCTGCAAATCGCCTCTAGGTGGCATTGGTTGTATCGGCGTTACTGTGCATGCGTAATCCCCCTCTTCGCCCCGCAATCTGGTGACTCATGCCTGCTTAGAGTTACGGCGTTAGGGCACCTCCTCTTTGTATTTACATAAAAAATGCTATGCAATAGCTTTGCCGCGGCAGTCTCCGAGTGCCTCACGTCTTTTTTTTATTTTATTTATTATGGGACATAAAAATATTGGTTTATAAGAAATATTACCAATATTGCAGCCCACTACATTATCCGCATGTAAACAGAGTTACATTTAGGTAATAAGTGCCACTAGATTAGGATTACTTAAAGGAATTAATTAAACATCTATTATTAAAAAGAGAAAAAAAAACCGGCCAAGAGCATGTCGGGCCATGCTCAGTATTATAGGGTTCCTTAAGTAGGTGTAATTACAAACGAATCAAATCGAATATTAATCATGGCTATTTTAGTTTTTGCAATAATCGGCAGCATTCGCGACTCAGAGCGTGTTGTTAGTAGCGCCATCTAGCGATACATTCAAGAAGCCAAATTTAAGACGTTTGTCATTTCAAAGTTACTTTTTGTGATTTTTTCAAATAGAAAGTAGCTAAAGGAGCATTATTTGCTATGATAATTTTTCTCTAAGGTCAATGACCTTTGAACCAGGACGTTTTAAGTATTTTTCAGTTTTCTCTATAACTCAAAAAATTATAATCACATTATACTCGAAATAATTTTAAAAGAGAGTTTTTACAAAGGTCTATCAATGTGGAAGATTATAAGTTTCTACATTGCATAGTTTAGAAATGGCAGGGGGGGGGACACATTGCAAGCCACTTTGGCGGGCTATATTTCGCAGATGGTACACCTGATGAAAAAGTGGTGTATGAAACATTACCTTCATTTTAGTAGACCTATTCAATGATATCCCACACGAGGGGGTGCAGCGAAAAAAAATTTTTTTTCTCCATTTCAGATGTATGGACGCCACCCCTAAAATACACAAAAACGAATCTTTTATTCTTTTAAAATTGAGATCTATATGTAGACTATTTTTTAACAAAATTTCATTTACTTATGTTTATAACTGTAGAAGTTATTAAGCTGTAAAGGATTAGGACAGACGGACAGACGGACGGACATGACGAAACTATAAGGGTTCCTTGTAGGACTTCGGAACCCTAAAAAGGAGGAAAAAAGGTTTGAAGATTCTTTATTATTTATTTATTGTTATTATACTATATATGAAATATATGTATAATATATGAAAATATAAGTGCTGCCATTTTCATTCCCATTCTTTATTTGCGCGAGTAGTACGTATTCACTTCATTTGCTACTCCGGGAAGATGATATGGTACTGCATTCATTTATATGAGTTGCATTGCGATACATAATCTCAAAAGTAACCGTCATTTTTTCCGTGAGTTTAGATCCCTGTCACCTGTCAATTCCGACGCCAGCTACAACAAAATAAAAGGTTTCAGAATGTTCCAAATTTCACCATACATGCAACCTCATGGTAAAATTTGTTACTGATAATTTACGAAACTGTTTTATTGGTGCAACACATCGTGCCGCAACGGTTTGGTGCCGGCGGCTTCCCGATTTGTCGGCCGTATGCCGCCGGGCCAATCAAGTGTCGCGGAACCTCCAGTGCGCGCGCATCGCGGCGGTCTCGCATCTCGCAGCCGTCGGCACTGGTGTGTAGATTAGTATTAGATCCACCGGATGATTCCTACTCCGGTCTCTGAGTTAGAGAACACAAGTTCTATTCTTAAGTACTTCACTCTGTTTCAATCTGTCTGTTTAGAATATAAATAAATGTCTAGTTCAATTATTTAAGGCGGGCTAATTGTACAGACAAGGACAATAAGGTTCAGGAATAGTATTAGATATTTATAACAGTTACAATAATAGGATATTACCAAAATCACTATACTTTCCAGAGAAATCGTTATAATATCACCTTAGGGAACGTAAACATACTACGTGACCACCCGTAATATGTGACCAATCTAGTTTTCACGTAGTAACTCACAAATATGGTTTTAAATTATCTTTTGCAAACAGAAAGTTACAAAAGCGCGAGATTTCCCTAGATTTACTAGATTCCCCCCCCGATCTAGTCACGTAGTATGGGTACGTTCCCTTATGTGATATGAGACCTTCTCATAATAATCCCTAAGCTGTCTTGGACTACTTCCGAAGCGGGAGTAGTGTTCCCGACGCAAGCGAAGCAACCAAGCCAATCCCCACTCCAATGACGCTGTTGCATGCTTTTATTTCTAGCTATGGTACCAAGTTGAATGAGAATCCGACCTTTCTTTCTGTCTTTCAGTTTTTCAATCATCAGAGCTTCTTTGACCAAAGACTATATGATAAAATTGATGTTTAATTACCTGACTGCGCCAGAAGGAGGGTTATGTTTTTCGAGTGTATGTATCTATGTATATTTCTTTGGCACGCTCTGTTGCCTAAACGGCTTGATGGATTTTAGATTGAGAGGTGTCGTTAGATTCGTCTTAATTGTGAGAGTGACACTGGGTATATCAAAATTATAAAATATAAAATGGCCAGGATTAACGGCGCCTACTCTGACTGGTTCAGCATCGATAAGGGTGTGAGACAGGGATGTGTAGCGTCGCCGTGGCTGTTCAATCTATTCATGGACAGTTGTTTGAAAGATTTGAAAGAGAGTGAAAATGGTTTAGAAATGAATGGGTTACTTGTCAAATGTCTCCTCTATGCCGATGATCAAGTTATCCTTGCATCGTCGGAGGGGGAGTTACAGAAGATGGTAACAATTATGAATGGTGCTTTGAAGAGTAAAGGAATGAAAGTTAATGTCAGTAAGACAAAAGTTATGGTTTTTGAAAAGGAAGAAGTTATGACAGAGTGCAATATTTTGATAGGTGACGAAAAGGTGGAACAAGTGAAAGAGTTTGTATACCTGGGTTCCATGTTTACGAGAGATGGCAAGCATGTGAAGGACATTGAAAGGAGAGTGAGTGCTGGTAATCCGGTGAATGGGGCACTACACACCTTCATGAACAGCCGCAAAGTGTCGGAAAAGGCACGGCTGGCTGTTCATGGGGGAGTGTTAGTGCCTACACTTATGTATGGTAGAGAAAGTTGGGTATGGCAGAAAAAACATAAAGCAGAATAAATGCAGTAGAAATGAGAGCTTTGAGAAGTATGTGTGGTGTAACTTTGAGAGATAAAGTAAGGAATAACGTGATAAGGGAGCGTCGTGGAGTGAAAGAAGATGTAGTGACAAAGATTGAGAAAGGTATGTTAAGATGGTTTGGACATATAGAGAGGATGGACGAGAAGAGATTGACGAAACAAGTATACGAAGCGATCGATGGAAGAGTTGGAAGGGGACGACCCCGGCGAACGTATTGCGATCAAATCGCGGATGTTCTCAAAAAATGCCAGGTTAAGAGTTCTCTAAACCGACGAGCATGCATGACGAGGTTAATGGACGTAGATGAAGCGAAAGAGGTGTGTCAGGATCGTAGCAGGTGGAAATCCATAGTCTCTGCCTACCCCAATGGGAAACAGGCGTGATAATATGTATGTTTGTAAAATGGCCGCTTTTTGGCGCCATATTACCTCTTAAATTTTTTTTTTCCGTCAAAACCTATCGAGGGGGTGTCAAAATAAAGGGTTTTATTAATGCTTTACAAAAATATATACAACTTATGTTTAAATGTAATTTGGAATAAAAAATGCATAAAACACCAAAATATTCAACGTTAAAAATGAATTATATATTTATGTGTGACTTAAAAAAATAACATTAATAGCGCAATAAAACATGACAGAACTAAAAATTTTAAAATAAAAAAGTTATTTACAAAAACAAAAACCCGACTGCTTGTAAATATAACAACATGTAGTTACTACTTTTGTAATTCAGTCGGGTTTTTTGGCTTTGTTAATTAAATTTTTTATTTTATAAATTTTTCGAGGAAACAAAAACTCGCGAATAGGATTAGAAGCAGTCGCTCAAGCCAACTGAACTACCTTGATCTCTACTTGCGATGTCGAATTTCACTTCCATATTGATTAAGGGTCTATTCAGACGGGCCACGCCACAGTCACACCACAGTGTCAAAAATGTAGCCATGCAGTGATCGCGTGTGAATGGCCGGTCTAGCTGCAGCTGCCTGAAGTTGCTTTGTCGCAGGCAAAAATTTACATGATTTCAGATTAGAAACCCTATTTACCAAGACACAAACATCAGTTTCCTTTGCAACGTAAATAAATATTTTTAAGACCTTTTTAACTGTTTTTGTCATTATGAATTCAATTTAGTTTTCATGTGTGTAAAGTAGAAATTTGTGTGAGTGGCAATTACATCAATTATTTTATTGGATTGGCACATTATTTAGCGTTTGTGTTGTTGTTAGTGATGCTTGCATTGCTGTTTCGGTCTGAAGGGTACGGGTGCCGGTGAAATTACAATCAGCTTCATGTCTCAGTTTGGCGAACCGACTTGCGGTACCATTAAGGCAACAGCCTAGGTGGTATTGCAGTTGTTATGGGCAAAGGTAACCGCTTCATATGAGGTGGGCCTTTAGCTCGTTTCGCCATCATCATTACAGCCGAAAGACGTCCACTACTGGACATAGGCCTCCCCCAATTAAGGGGGGGGATATGCCATAATCGCCACGCTTGGCAGGCGGGTTGGCGATCGCAGTTGGTTGGTTAAATATTCAGAGAACGCTGCTGCCCATCCTCTGGTGAATCCCTTAGTCGCCTTTTACGACACCCATGAGAAGAGATAAGGGTGGTGCTATTCTTTAAGTCCGGCACCACACGGACTAAAAAAAATCATGAACGCGCCTGCAATGGTCGATCGTGAGAAGTTCGCGTTCTCATACAATTTTGTGACCGGTCTACTTTTTTGCCGCTGTGGCGTGATTGTGGAACGTCTGAAAAATATACCTGCCGAATCGAATAAGCACGATAATTTGTGGACTTATTAGACTCCGGCAAGTGTAGAGTAATTGATGTTCATCGTATGTAGTAGCTGTGTCTTTCCTCTTCACCCAAAAAGTTTACAACTATACTTTACTAACAGATTTTGTTTCTTCGTTGCAGGTTGATCAATTTGAGTCTGAAATAGAGTCACTGCTAGTGGGTAAGAAGAAAAGGTTGGACAAAGAGAAACAGGACCGTATGGAGGACCTTAAACTCAAGCTGGAGAAACACAGGTTCCACATAAAGAAACTAGAGACGCTGCTGAGAATGCTTGACAATATGTCTGTTGAAGTTGAACAGGTTGGTTATAATTTCTTTTATGTATATTTTTTAAGGTTTCATACCAAAAGGGTGCCAATTGAACTGTCTGTCTGTTACAGAATTGTATATTTTTCAACTAAAAATAATAAAATATGGTATGGAACCCTTAGAGCATGAGTTCAACTCGCACCCGGTTGTTGTTTTTTACATTTCAGGATTTTTTTGGATAGTTACAGTCCATAAATTTTTGCTATTGAACATGAGCCTTCTTATCAAAGAATGGTTCCGAGAGAATTGCCTTATCCTCATGCTTGGCAGGCGGATTGATCATTGCAGATCTTATGTATGACTCTCCAATGGCAGCACCAGAAACTTTACTACGACACAAAAATGTGCTAGAAACGTAACGTGTAGCACCAAAGGTCTTGTAACGCAGACGAGGTGCGCTTGCGCAATGGCTGTTTTCAGAGGCTATCTGAGCCGAGAAATAACTCCATGTCTAGATCTACCAACTGTCTAGCTTAGAGAAGTATTTGCTTGTCACTATCTCACACGTCAACCCGGTGTGTGCCTAGTACAGTAGCGTCAAAAATATCGGGACGAATAGACAAAATAATCTGAACTAAGAAAATTAAACTTTATCTCAATGGGATAACATTCTTGGCAAGTTGGTGAGTAATGCGTCCGTTCTAAAATACCTCTTGTATCATTGAGATGTAGTTTAATTTTCTTTGTTGTTCATATCATTTTAATTTTGAACAGTCTTCATGCCAATATTTTTGACGCAGATTGTACATAACGGCTTTGCTTATGTTCCACTGTAGGTCAAAAGTAGTTAGACCAGTTGATCTAGGTCAGTTATCAGCATACAGTGAGGTAGATCAGTGACGCAATGACAAGCTCTAATTGATGATAATTACGTGAAAGTTTATTTAAACAGTTATTTAGCATTTTTAGTTTTGGGCATAGATAATAATGTCAATTAACGCCTTTCAGTATTAGTGAATTAACTGTTTTGAATTTTTTCGAGTATTGAATATGTAAAGACTCCGCGGTGTATCCTTCATTATTATTATTATAGTTGAGGAAAAAATAGGAGTCTTTGAAGCACCAAAGCCACTGTGACCTGAAAAACAAACTCTATTGTGACTTCTTGCAATATATAAACCTCCCCAAGTTGCAAGCCAATCAGGATATTGACGATGGAGGATTTGATCTCCTGCGTTGAGATAACGTGGCCTCCGAGGTGCTGGCTTCTTATGTAGTGCACTATGTCACATTCGCATAGGATATGGCCTTCCGTATCCATGAAACACCCATTTGTTTCATACTTTTTACGATTGAATTTGCAAACTGTGGTATCACTAAAGCCCATTCTGTGAAGGTCTTTATTACAGTTTGCAGTATCAGTATCCTTCTTTCCCGCCACTTTAAATTCTGCTTCTTGTTGGCTATTGAGGCTCTTGACATACTGTGATACAAACTATCCAATTGAGGGTTGGTCTATATGATATCTTAGCCTGTGTCCCTTCTACGAGCCTTTTCTTAATTACGTTGGGGCTGGCTTTCAGTCTAACCAGATGAAGTTAAACATCAGTATTTTACACAGAGCGACTGCCATCAGTATGATCCCATAGTCTGTATTAATGTCTTTGTCAGCTTGCTGGGATACGGCCAAAATTAATATCCAATCTATCCACGATTTGCCCTATCGGAGATAGAAATTTGACGTTTAGTATGGAGCTTACGTCAAATTTCCATCTCCAGTAGGGCAAATCGTGTATAGATTGAACATTAATTTTGGCCGTTAGTGTATTCAGATCTAAGATCGCCCCGAAGACGCTATAGCACTGCCATAGCGCTTGATTTAATCGACAATATTGAACGCGGGTGTTTATAGATCTGCAATCGCTAATCTGTTGCTGACACACATGTATTTGTATTTTTTTTTTTCAGAGTCTTATACACTGTGACATTTTTGTCGTCTTACATCGGTGGCCCAGTTAACGTACCCATCATTGCAAACAACTTTTACTATGGGACAAAAAAAAAGGTTTTCCCTACAAAACTATCGAGGTTGCTCGACAAAATGTCTGAAATTTTTTCTCGTGATCTCAGGTTTGGTCCAATAGTAAAAGTTTTGCGTAACGATGAGTACATAAACTGGACCACAGATGTTAGATGATAAAAATTTCACAGTGTATCTGTATACCCATTACCCAATAATAATAAGAAAACCACAGAAATAGATAGAATGGCCAAGTGGGCAGGGCGCGCGTGCCAACACTCTGCACCATAGTGCAAGGCATTTCAAAGCCTTTCTCTGTACTCCTTATGACTTGTTTCTGTAAATACTGTAACAAAAACCCGCAAAAATGCCTTATTGTGCTGTTACTGTACATTTGATTAAAGTTAATTTTTAAAAATTAATGACGTCAATATGTAAGGCGTAGGTAGTTTGTTCGAAAGTTGCCACGCATAAATCGCAAGTAAATTTGTGATTACAACCATTCTATCTATTTCTGTGAAGAAAACCCTGTACCAACCACTGAAACATGCATTATTACAAATCTTTCTCAAGTCTAAGCAGGTGTACGGTACGTTGCAGATAAGGACGATAAAGGACGACGTGGAATACTACATCGAATCATCACAGGACCCCGGCTTCGAGGAGAACGAATACATCTATGACGACATCCGCGGCCTTGACGAAATTGAGCTCAGTGGAGTGGGGCTGCCCTCCTCCGCCACCACCGACAGCAACAACAGCAATGACTCCGCCGGCTCTCCTACTAGCATGCTCTCAGGTCATTACACAATCTATTTATTTTAACGAAAATTGCTACTAAGTACCCCAGCTCAAAGCTGCCGCTCACATAAGCCTTCACAGTTGACATCTCGTCAATACCATTTACCTAACCCAGTGGTTCCCAAACTTATTTTGTCTACTCGAAAGTCGAGAGTTCAGTCGGTGTCTAAGAGTCCTCCTAGCTAGATGAAATTACAATTCGCCCCCCAAGCCTTTACACAACGCCCCCATTTTTTTTCTGGGTCTCTTACCGCCCCCCTTTAGGTCTGCAGCAGCCACAGGGGCGTTATCGCCCACTTTGGGAATGGCTGACCTAACCCATAAATTTCATGAACAAGGGAGATATGCCTTGAATGTATAAGAAACACAGAAACAAAAATGATAAGTTTTTATTAAGTTTAGTTTAAGTTTTTGTTTTTTTTGTTTTTTTATTTGTTAGTTTTTTGTTTTTTTTTTAGTTTTTGTTTGTTTTTGCATACATTTACACTACATATCGGTATTTAGATGGTTTATAGGGAGCTCTTTTGCGGAGAGCGACCGAACCGCGAATGAAAGCGATCACGGGCGTTCCGTCGGCGATGTGATCATTTTGCTCATATCGCAGCGTCAATCGTTCCTACTTGGCAAATCTCTCTTGTTTTTTCTTTATGTTATGCTAACAACTAATACCAAATATCGATGCTAAAGTTACTCTTCATCAGCAAACTAACGTTTTAACCCACCCGATGACTCCACCCCATAATTTCCAAAAATTGAGCCCTAATCAAAACCACTTGTTTTTAAAGATCACAGTAAAAAGGAATGTCTAACATCAGGCGATAACAGACGTAGTTTCAAATGGCAATTATCGCTGATTTTCGTGCAAATATCGATCGCACCTTTCGCTCCGTATTCTTACTCCATTTGTATAGTATTCTGTGGCCATTTCTGTATTACCATCCATTGTGGCATAGAATGTCAAACAATATATTAGAAACGCTCCCTCTACCTATAACTTTGGGGGGTGTGGGTTTAAATGACAAAGCCAATCCTTATACAAAACGTCGCCCTTTACAATTTGACAATTGCCTCGTCACTTTTGTATGAAAAAGGATGACCAACAAATTCTTTAAGATTCTACGAAGTCATATTGAATTTTACTACATATGTGTACGTAAACGGATCGATTTTTTGTTGTTGTCTTATTATTTGAGGAAAGAGGTAGGGGTCTTGAACGCCCCTAAGCCACTGCGACCTGATAAGATTTATCTTGACGCCTCTTGCAGCATTACAGCACTTCCCCAAGCTGCAAGTCAATCATGAAGTCGACTATGACCTTGGGGGAGGAGGATTTGATCTCCTGCGTTGAGATGACGTGGCCTCCAAGATGCTGGTTTCTGATGTGGTGCACTGCATCACATTCGCATAGGATATGGATGGGCGTCTCATCCTTATCGCGATAAAACCTGCAAACTGTGGTATCTTGTTGTTGTCTTGCTATGCAGTTGTCTGGAAGATATCGCTTTTAGCGATAAGACCGCCAATGTACCCATAATTTATATGTTGTTCCTGTTTCATGGTGTACAATAAAGCATATTCTATCTATCTATTGCCACATTTACGTTTCTCGTTAACTATAAAGGATTTATTGTTTTTAACGATCCATTTTGCTATCATTTCCATGTTTGGCAAACTTTCGAACTATTTTAGCAGTTTATTTATGAATGGAAGACGATAATGTTTGCGGTTCTGTGAGAATATCAAGTGATTTAACTCAGAATTAATGGCCAATCGCTGTACTAATTTATACATAACCAGCCCATTACTGTCCCACTACTGGGCACGGGCCTCTTCTCAGTATGAGATGAACTCGGGCCTTAGTCCACCACGCTGGCCTACTGCAGGTTGGTCTTCTTGTTCTTCATGTCGATGGTATTACTATTTAAGTAATCTATTGGGTCACACTTGGAAAGTCCAAAACTTTGCCACTTCAACGGCGTTATCAGTGGCAACGAAAAGGTCGCCCAGGCTACAGGTTTCGGGACACAAAGGGCAGTATAAGAGGTGACTCATCTATTGGGGGTCAGAGCCACAACCACACCCTGTCGCTGTTTTTTTTTTTCAATATAGCCCCACTTAGCGAAATTGGACTTGCTTCTTCCTACTTGAGTTTGTAGTCAGTTTAGTGACTTCCAGGTTGACCAGGAAAGGTTATATCCTGCAGGAAGGTGCTCACTCGGCTGGATATAGTGAGCGGATGGAGAAAGTGTCTTCAGCCACAGTTTACGACGGGCCTCAACCGGGCACCCCGATAGGGCCTCAACCGGGCACCCCGATAGGGCCTCAACCGGGCACCCCGATAGGGCCTCTGCCGATTTTAAAAAACTGTGCCGACTTTTTAACCTTTGTGCAGGTTGGTGGGCTACACACACCATCAAGAACTTTATTGCAATTCTAACGGTGAAATAATTTCTCCGCCCCAGTGGACAGGCCGCCTAATTATTTATTTATTTATATTTTCTAATTCGATCACGCAAAATTCGAATTCGAATCAGAAATGAGGAGATTCGCAGGAGAACGAAAGTGACCGACATAGCCCGAAGAATTGCCAAGCTTAAGTGGCAGTGGGCGGGGCACATTGTTCGCAGAAATGACCTGTCGTTGTGGCGATACTTGGGGGAGGCCTATGTCCAGCAGTGGACGTCTTTCGGCTGAAATGATGATGATGATGATTTTCTAATTGGTGTCTTTAGTCTTACTGAGCTGTGCTAGAACCACACTGAGTAACTCTATGTATCTCAACTTCCTCTTGCAGGTACAAGTCCAATAACATCACCAACGTTAGACGTACACAACCATTCAACAGACTCCATAGACGTCGAAAAAAAGAAAAAAGAAGAGATCATAGCCAAAGTGAGTAGCCACGCACACAAGCATACCTCATACCATTACACATATATTTATAATTCATTAACTTGTATAATGTACTGCTACGTGGAGTTTTGATGTGGATTTTCCAAATTGATTGCTATGTATGATTAGTTTTGGGTTCTAACAATATTAAAAAACGATTTTTAACAGCTAATTTTCGTCAATCGAATCTTAGTAGAGTTATCGTGTGTCGAATGATTTCGATATGATATTTAATTCGTTACATCAGTTACGATAAAGTCTTACGTGTAAAACCAAGTGTTTTTTCATGTAAACTTAGATAATTTTATGATAAACGATTTTAACGAACACAAAGAAAATTTTCAAGTGCCTATCAAACCGCTATTTCTTATTAGAAAATCGCTATGAGCGGTCCTAAAAAGACGCCTGATTTTTCTTCACAATCGTCAAAATCGCCTTTAATCCAGAGATTAAAAAAGACACTGTTTAACGTATAGTTGACCAATTATGGTATTTCGCCCCACTCTTATAACCGAAAACATTACCACAGTAAACATGAATTACAGTACGGAAACTACGTACAAACGCTCGAAACGACGCAATCACACAGATGCACGCGTCAACAAGGCCCCTAAGCGGATCTTTGCACTGACAGCTCTGCGACACTGCTCTGTGAGTTATTCAATCCGGAGCGTTAGGAAGTAGTTTCCGTACTGTAGGTTATTTTTACTGTGACATTGTCTATGATGGTGATATCCCTTAAGATACGCTAGGCACGCCTCAAAAACTTGATTGTTATTCGGAATATTCGGTACAGAAAATTCTATAACAGTGTCTCAACTCGGAATCAAACCGATAGGCGAACTCCTGGTCCCAAATATATCCATTCTGTGTAAATAAATGATTCTTTGACCCAATATATTTAAATGTCCTATTATTAACTAGATGTTCTAATATCGTATCTAGAACAATAATGGCGTAACTAAATTACACCAATTTTACAAAAGAGCGTAATGCCAACGTATTTTTGTTATAGAAATTATAACAAATATTATTTTATACCCTTCTGTAAAGATGGTGTGCTCACTTACGCCCTTTTTGTTCTAGGTCTGCGATATGTCTTTTTCACCGACGATTCATACAAACTTGGTAAGTGCTGCCTTTTATTATATTTTTATTAAAATCCTTATATTATGATGATTTAAATTCAGTTCGAGATAGATTTTAATCCCTTTTGTTCATTTGTAAACGTCGTACCGTTTATTTTTTCCGCTGTATTCTAGCAGAATCTACAAAATGAATACAAAACTTTCATTTCTTCACGAAATTCTCGTGTTACTTTCTCCTACGACAAAATTAAGTGAAGGAACCCAAAACCAATCTTGTAAAGAGACACAAGTGGTATATGATGTTGTGTTGATATTTGCAGCCGGTAAAACCACTGCCGCTGCGCGCGGTGAACGCGAGCGCGGTCAGTAACAGCACGTGTACCGTTAGTTCCTTGCTCAATAACTCCGCAGCATCCACCAATAGGTCAGTCCACTGACACGAGTCTATTTATTACCACCTTTATGTAATTACCCACATTATGAGGATTATTTCAATGAGTCTAATAAAAGAGTTGATTTCGCGCATTTTTTATCGCCTTATGGTGAAATCTTAGCAGATCCACATGGATTTATTTTATGTTATATCGATAAATAAGTAATTTAGAAAAATCATTTTCTCATTTACTTCTATGCAGATGTAAGCGGGTTTGAAATGAGGAAAAAATCCAATTACATGTTAACCGTTTCACCAGCATAATTATATTTAAAAAAAGTACAGGTTCGCCAAAACCATATCAAAAGAAGTACCTTATCAAAATATATTTTAACATATTTTTTAAACAAATACAAATGACACAAATATTTAGAATTATTTGTAGTTTGCTTTTAATTAGTATTTAAATCTGTAGCCCTACGTTTTGATAGAAATTGCTGTGCTTTGCGTAGTGGTGAAAAAGTTTACAACCGGTAATGCAGGGGCCACACCTGCGTCTATCGTCACAAAGCTTGGCGCAATGACATGATACACGCTGATGTAACTAACCGTTATGGGTTATCGTAGTTCGGACTGCGTCCAAGTTATCGCTCAGGTGGGGATACATCAGAGATTTAGCGCGCTAAGTATCGTACTCCGTGATCGGACTAGCGTCGTTCATTTCGACTGTTGTTCTCGCACTATTTAGACTTTATCATCCACCATATTTTCCGTTTAGGTTTCCTTTTAGTTCTAATAAATGCATTTACTAATATTATTAGCACACATGTAGAAGTACGATGCTCTAATAAGAAATTCGTTGTCAGCCATCTTTTTGACAAATTACCTATGTGATCATTTGGTCAGTTAAAACGTCTGGCAATAGGTGGAAATTGTGTTTCGTCCATTTTGACCACGATAATTCGTTTACAATTACGAAGCCGCTAATATGATCAATGCATTAACATGATAACTTTTAGTGAGCAAAACGTAAGAAGCTTCGGTTTGCATTGTTTCGTGATGATAGAAGCAGGTGCGGCCCCAGCATAACAAAACATATATATTTTTACTATAATAATCGCGTTGAAAACGTCAAAGTACAAAAACCAGTTATATCTTGTGAACTCTAAAATTGCATTATTTCTTTATTCATTGTTATAATAACGATTTTTTTTTGTTATACGGTTATACCAGTTGCTATGTGACTCCTTTGTAATGCATTTTATTATCTTTCATTGAAATAGTCCTCAGCACACTCGAATATGTAGTTAAAATAATAAAAATTCACATAAGAATGAGAATACAAAAACAAACTTGCAAGTTATTTTTTTATTCTCATTACAATGCGCGCATGATTCAAGCTCATTAGAGAATAACTTAAATTAATTCTGAATTCAAATTAGACAATTTGTTTATGGAATTTGTATGTTTTTTTGCAATAAGCTTATAAAGTTATACATTTACATTGAGTTGTTACTTAAAATGTAAAATGCTACCAATATTTAGCGTTTGTTTACCTGTAAATGTTAATTAAACTCTTATTAAAATTACTAGCACAGCTGTTCAAAAAATTACACCAGTGTTTAGGCCCAAGACTTCACCAAAGCGGAGAAGAGCGGAGATGTGTCGATCAACCAATAGCATTGCGTTATTTTCACATGTCACCGCCTAGCTTTAACGCAATTCTATATCTAACGCAATCCTATTGGTGGCTTGCGATTCCTCTCGTCTTCGCGTTGGTGGAATCCGGGCCTTACTGTACAGTTTTATAAAATGTGCATACAAGATGCATCTAACTTCGGAAATACAAAATTGGCGCGAAACATTATTGAATTGAATAGGCTTATTGTACAGAGCAGTTAGCGACATCTCTTCAAATCTCAATGAAATATCAAGCGAACATATTCCTGATGTTCAGTGCATCCTATATTGATCCCTGCGATGCAAGCAATAAGTTTCTCATTCCATTAAACGTCAACGCGATGTACATACTCATAATTTATACATGCTGTTATTGATTTTATGTGATTCTATTTATAAAAGATGTAAGTGACTTGTGCAGTATCGGGAAGGCACCTTTCAGTTACTGATAAGAATTTTTCTTGCTATTGGGTCTTCAATCCTTGTTTATTAGGGGATGAAATGTTCAGTTCAGTGTTTGTAAACACAAATACTTGATTTCAACAAGTGTCGCGTCTTTTCTAGAGTAGAATTATATATAGCATCTTAATGTAGATCTTAATCTTACCTGTCTTGTGGTAATTCATAGTTATTTAAAAACGTGTTGTTGGAACTTAAATCTTAGTTCAATACTATTAACGTTCAAAACTGTTTCCGAATTTACTGCAACAAGTGGTTTTGTTTATGTGACTTTACTCCACAACTAACCTGATACTATAGGTGCGGGGCACGCTATGATGGCGTTTTTGACGTTTGCCTGCTCATGAAGATCCGTAAATATTGACAGCTACGTATGAAGGAACAATTGCCGTACTTTATTATTGTCATTAGTGATGCACTGCTACAGCAATATAATTTTTCGAATCTGTTATGCAAATTCAAATTTTATTTAGTTCTACTGTTTTTTATGTATGTCACAAAAATTTTGATTAAATAGCGATTAAACAAATGGCTAGACGTTATGTTTATTGAATAATTTGATAAATTATTTACTTTATGTAAACTTTACTTACTTTGCTTTACTTTGTGTATTCATAATAGCTAGTTGGAGTTGGTTAAAGTAATAAACCTGGTCCCAAACGCTAATAATTTGAAATGTATCACAACACTATTGGAAAATGTCAAAAACGCCATCAAAGCGTGCTGCGGGTATAGTCAGCCAGTAGGTAATAAAACTACTTCAAGACCACTAAGAGCCGCGGATCTGATTGAAAGATCGTTTGTCGAATAGTCACGTGACACGGTCATAAGATTAATTAGTTTGTGCTTGACATTGAGATGGGGGAGATGTCGGTAGTGTCGCGCGGCGCGTGCGCAGGCGGGTAGTGAGAGTGTGTGTATGTGCAGCATCGGCAACAGCACGTCGGGCGCCAGCACGCCCAGCAAGCAGCCGCCCGCGCCCAGCCCGCCGCACCACCATGTGAGGCAGCCTAACAGTAACAGCACTGGTGAGTTCACCACTACTTTTTAAGCTATTGCATAGCTTCTATCGCGGGCCTTGAGCGTGGAGACCGAATCCAGAAATTCCGTAACGAAAATAACCTAACACCCCCCACTGCGACCGGCACAGCGGTGATACTTTTTAGTTTTGCCATCTATCGATGAATAGCAGAACTTTTAATGACTTTTTGAAATATCACGCTTGTCTCTTTAGTTCTGCAAATCGCCTCTAGGTGGCATTGGTTGTATCGGCGTTACTGCGCATGCGTAATCCCCCTCTTCGCCCCGCAATCTGGTGACTCATGCCTGCTTAGAGTTTCGGCGTTAGGGCACCTCTTCTTTGTATTTACATAAAAAATGCTATGCAATAGCTTTACCGCAGCAGTCTCCGAGTGCCACACGTCTTTTTTTTTTGTATACATATATTTGTGTATAGTACAGGTACAGTCAGCGTCAATAATATTGGGGTGAACAGACTGCTTAAAACACGGAACTGTAGGCCCAGAATGCCGCGGAATGAGAGTGAGCGCGATGCAAAATACGAGTCTTGCCTGGAAGGAGTAGTGCGTCATGAAGTTGACGCCACTCAGAATGAAAGTGAATATAAGCGAAAAAAACATATTACTCAGAAGATATGTGTATTTTCGATAAAATGGCTTAATAAAACTATTTCAAAATAATAGAACAATATTTAGGTAAAATATCGTATCAAAATACCAATAAATGTAGGATATATTTAGGAAACTGTTTGAAAATAAACAGTTGCAAAGGTATGTTCGGAATTTTTTATGATCAAGCTAAATAAGTGAATTCATGTTTTGGACTCAATAATATTGTCACGTCTATCCTTGAGTAACATGTATTTTAATTTCAATACCATAGAGTGTATAGTTTTTGAGCAGACTTCGTATTAGTTTGTTGACTTACGGGTTTCGGCCCCTTAACAAAAGAAGGGGGATTGGCTGTTACGATTATTTAGTACGAGAACCAGTGTCGCCAAACTCACATTTACAACTGAAATAGTACATAACAATACACAAAAAACCACGACGTGATTGAGTCCCAATTTAGTATTCAAATTGGGCCTAAAACGGATATAGTGTTTATTCTAGTGAGTTCAACTACTCGAAGCCAGGGGGCGCTACATTTAAAGGACGCTATTTCGGCCTCAATGACATTAGAAATAAATATTTTATTCGCATGCATGCTGCCCCTGCCAGGTGGACCGACGACCTAAAGAACGTGGCTGGGGGGGACTGGATGCCCTAGCGTTGTGGCGCAACTTGGGAGAGGCCTATGTCCAGCAGTGGACTGCGATAGGCTGAGTTGATTGATTGATTGATTGATGCATGCTGGGTAGCATAGCAGATAATTATTCCTGACAATAACCAACGAGTTCAACTACTCAACGCTAGAGGGCGCTTGAATTATATTACGCTATTTGCAGTCCATGACATTAGAAATAGATGTTATATTCGCATGCATGCTGAGTAGCCTGTATACTACGGGAATTTCATTCAACGAACCAACGACTAGTCATTCGCGTAACCATACATTGCTTTCTTAAAAGTATCGCAGCTTCGACCGCAAGGAACATTGTACGTAATGAATATTTTTTAAATTGTATTTTGCTAAGGAAACGTTTTCAATGACAATATTTTTTTTTACAAAATTTTGCATGATTTCTTAATTATTAAGGTATTTAATACTCGTCGGTGAAACTAAATCCTTTTGATTTAGTGAGTACTTGGATTCTTGCTTGGCAACTTATAACAGCACAGGACGGCATTTTAAACTAATAATAGGGGCTATAGCTTTGCACAGCGATATGTTCCGTGAGAAAATAATGTGTCGTTGGATCATATTAGGTTATGAGCTTAGGTATTAGCGTCATGTTCAAAGTTGGGGCGCGCCCGCCCCGTACACTTAGCCTTTCTAACCTTTAGTTATTTTTTATGTGGTTTAATATGATCGACACAAGTGCTTTCAACGTGTGACTCGCGACCCCCCGGGGATTTGCTAACCCTGTCCACATGGTCGCTGTCACTTAAAAAATAGAAACATCGGGCACCAAGGCGGTGTGTATGTTAAACGCCTTATATAATCCTATGCCTTTGAAAGTCTCAAGTATTTGCTATGGAAAACGTTGAAAAGCACTGACCTAAAGAAAATTAAACTTTATCTCAATGGGATAAAATTCTTTTCAGAATGCCAGATGTCGTGTACTGTCTTCATTCTGAAACACGCCTTGTGTCATTGAGATATACTTTAATTTTTTTCAGTTATTCAGATCATTTTGAACAGTACAGACTAGTCTGCTCGCCCCAATATTTTTGGGGCTGACTACACCCATCTTAGACGTTCAGTTGACGGAGTCGCTAGTAGTAATTCTACAAGATACCTAGTGCGAGTTTGACACTTGCCGATACTTACCGCTTCTGGGGGATATTAGGAGGAACTTCTGATTTATCAATGAAAGTTGACGAATCCGATGGAAATATGTGTCAAACTCGCACTAGGCACCCAGACTTCTTTCTCGCTTGCACTGATGAACTTAACTGTAACTTTTGAATGGTTGAAACTACTTGAAATTTTTGCTGGCTAAACAGCAAATAATTATGGTCGTACTTTGGTAATCTCAGCAAGGGAGTGGGGGTATTACACCCATGCCATGATATACACAAATGAGGGGTAAAGGGTTCTAAACATCGACTATACACCCCAATAGACGCCGCATAACAGGCGACCAATATAGTCTAACAGATCTGATGACTGATGACCTATCTAACTGGACAGTTTGTCCTAGGTATACATAATCGTCATCAACTTCGAGTATAGATTCTCTGATGTTTACGGGAATGGGTGCTATATGGGAATTCGACATAACCTTTGTCTTTTCCATATTCATATATCCAATATGCTCCTTAATTATTTAGTTTTTTGGTTAATAGAAAATTAAAGTTTCTGAAATCGAAAATCGAAGATCGAAGTTTTAACCTTTTGAATTACGGATAATTTATCTTTCTTTTGTTTCTTTTCTTGTTAAAAGAGCTTGTTTATTTGAAAACGTAACGCTATAAGTTGTGACGTCGTATGTCGTTCGAGATTCACGTGGTTATTTAAGGAATTGGCAGAAAATAAATATTCCACTGTAATAAGGAAGCACCCTGGCCCGTATGACAGACAATAATGCTTGCCAAAATATACCCGTGTGATTGGCAACCGGAACACATGAATATCGCCGCTACCTGCCTTTTGTTTATCAAATATTTACTATCTGCCAATTAAAATTTACAATACCAAATCTATCACGATATTCCGTCATTGGAATTAATTTATCATTGCTTCTGAAACCGCGAATTCCGGCTGAATCAACAATTGAAACCGAACAACCCAATGCCACCTTGTGACTTCCTCTAACGAACGATAACAACACAAACAAACAATGCTAGGCATAATTAAAACACACGTTATCACTACAACTCAACGCGATAACGTACGCTCCCATTGTTTACAAAATAAACAAAACGTTTATCGGCACAAATGAATGGAACACGGCTACCGACAAACTCATTACGAAAACGATTAATCGTGCATTGGCATTCGGCCAATATTCGTAAAATTTCCTAAAAATTGGCTTTTCGCCAGAGCGATGACATGGCAAGAGTGTCGGCTCAGTCACTAGGCTGTATCGGACGAGACCTGTGCCTAACTTTAGAAATAATTAAGAAAACATAATAACAATGGTTTCCCGCGCGAATGTAGGATAAAATATGGACGATGGTAAAGATATTATTGTCGAGTGTGTTGTGTGTGCATGTGTTTTCACAAAAGAATTTTGGTGGCGTTTGTGAAGTAATCCGGGTATGTCGAGAACTGCGTAGTTTCATGTTTTGTGTGGTTTCCGTGAAGTTCAATGGAGGTTACATAATTTTTTTGTTATGGTGTGTTGCTGGTTTATGGGAAACTTGTATTGTTCGGTTCTTCATGACTGTTTTTGTTGTCAGGTGAGCGAAGACTGAGGCAAGGCCACGTCAGGCTCTTTTTAATATTCTAGGCTATGACTAGACTGTTTAGAACTAGTATCCTAGATTGTTTTATGTTTATTTGGTAGTAAGAACAAAATTTACTCGCTTTGAATAACTCATTTTAAAGTTGACACTTGACTGTTGTAATCTAATTTGTAATGTCGATGTTACTATGTTTTGGGATTGTAAACTTGACATTGCTATCTTTGTTTGTATGTAACTAACTACTGTACAATAACCCATGTTTTTCATACAATTTAACTACACATTTCCTATATTATGACGTTCTATAATTTCGGCCAATAAGCGTTTGGCATCATGAATCTAATCACTTATTGGCATGTTTACTAACACAAACATTCATAATTCTTCTGTATATTTTGGCTCACTTATGTTCCATTTACTTTAGTATTCAATATAGCTTTGTTTTTAAATTATACATGGGGCAAATAATTTTTGTATTTTATCACCTTTTTCTGTTTTACTACGATCAAAGTATGCTTCCTTAAACTGTATAAATATTTATTAAAATCATAATGACTTTGTGCTAAGTCTGGATTTTGCCAAACTTAAGTGGCAGTGGGCGGAGCACATTGCTCGTAGAACGGATGGCCGATGGGGCTGTAAAGTTCTGCAGTGGCGACAAGTACTGGAAGGCGCAGCGTAGGTAGGCCCCCCAGAAGGTGGACCGGCGACCTGGTGAAGTTCGCGGGAATCCGCTGGATGCGGAAAACTCAGGACCAGACGTTGTGGCGATGTGGGGGAGGCCTATGTCCAGCAGTGGACGTCTTTCAGCTGAAATGATGATGATGTGTTACTATGGCCTATATCGTGGCAAATACAAAAAAAAAATGGTACGGAACCCTTATTGCGCTAGTCCGACTCGCACTTATCTAGTTTTTTTACTCACTGCTACATTATAATTATTAAACATCCGGCCATTCGTCTTAATTTAATATTAACGATATTTACACAAAAATATTTTGATGGCAAAACCATAAAAATAATGTTACACATAAAATGTTTACATATTTATTACAATGGCATCGTATTTATTTTGAGGGGTCGTTTACATATCGCAGATGTTCTTTGTCCGATGCGTCATGGGAGCGACATTTTAATACTGAATCGTAATTATTTTTGTACGGCTATAAATGTATGTTACAAAAACTTTTTAACAAAAAATAAAACCGACTTCAAAAACCTTAACTAAAAAGTAAAAAATAATCATTGTGTGTATTTTAAAATCTTAACATAAACCAAAATTTTGAAGGCGGCGCGTGATTTTCATGTACGTTCACATAAACTGTTTTTACTATAGATATTGCGCTCGACTGTACATTACATGACGCAAAGGGTCAATCACGCGCCGCCTTCAAAATTTTGGTTTATGTTATGATTATTATTTCATACTTTTTACTTGATAATTGCGAGGGTTCATTCATAAATGTTGATATAACCAGTTTGAGAATATATTTTTTATTAAACTTTGCTGTCCCACTGCTGGGCAAAGTCTCGCTCATGTTCTTCCAAACCTCCAATCACTATCGTGAAAAAAAAACACGCATATCGGCCTAGAATTCTCAGAAAAACGTACCAATGAGCAGATCATCTAGATAGGCGAAGCTAAAATAAACTGATTTATTGAAGCTGGTTAAAAAACTGCTCAACCTAAGTCAATTAAATTTATATGGGACCACCGCGCGGGCTTCCTCTACCAAATAAAATAAACAACCACGTAAATCGGCCCATAAATCTCGAAGTAATCGGTGTACATACATGAAGTCTTTTTGAAGTCTGTTAAAAAGCAATATGACTGAAGAACTTCTTAGATCCTTTCATTTTTATTTTACAACGTGTATCAGAAATGCGTGGTCATATTTGAAGAGCATATTCGGGGGATGCTATTGAACAAATTTTACTAAAGGAGCAACCCTGAAACCTCAAAAAATAATCTGCTGATCTTTACATTTTGTCGAGTGACATTGATGGTTTAGTAGGGAACAGCTGATATATTTTTCGCGATTTCAGAGTTGGTTCCATAGTAAAATTGTTCTATACTATGCCCTGAATGAGCTCTTAAAATGAACTACTAAGGCCTTATCGCGATAAGGCCGCCATTTGTACAATAGTTTAAATGCATATTCAATGTAATGTCTTTTATGGTGTACAATAAAGCATATATAAATAATAATAAATAAATACTAACTTCTAGTTTCTGGAGAGCTAGTCAATTATCTAATCAGAGTAATCAGCTGTCAAATCTTATTTGGCAAACTTCGCCAAGTTTTCTCGTCGCCAATACCGCAAAGGAGAAAGGCGAAGTTCCAAGTGTTGTGGCGCAACTTCAGACAGGCCTATGTCCTCTTGTCCAACATTGGACTGCGTTAGGCTAAGTTGATTGTCAAATCTCCACTCTCAAGACAAGCGATGTGGTTCCTCGTCAATAGAATGTTTTAATTTATTTTTTATTGGACATAGGACATAGGCCTCCCCCAAGCATCGCCACAACAACCGGTCCTGCGCTTTCCGCGATGCTTGGGGGAGGCCTATGTCCAGCAGTGGACGTCTTTCGGCTGAAATGATGATTGATGTTTTTTTATTGCATTTATTATGTCTTTTTTCTGTGAAAATGAGAATTATAATTATATAGAATATTTTTTAATGCTACAGACAGAAATATGTTGCTGGGGATTTTGTTGCGCCGCTTTTTCTTCCCAGCATAAACACTAGGAAGCGGAGAAGGGCGAAGCGGGTGCTTTCAGTGTCTGTTTTTTTTTTTGACGGTCAATAAGCGTTAATAATTGGTATAAGCCTAAATTGAATAAATACCATTTTGATTTTGTATATTTTTGACGACCAATCACAACGGAAAGATAAACTGCTTTTAACAGTACCTCAGAAAATGGGCATAAGTCACAACAACAACATTTGTATCATTGAAGTAATAAAGCTACATGAACCTTTAGAGGTGTCAGAGACACTACAAACTAGGTCAGTAATGTATATCGATCGGCACTAGTGGCCTCTTGAAATAAGTATTGTTTTCATTTCACCCACTCAAGGTCACACGCTGGCCTACTTTGAAATAAATAATTGTTGTTGACTTAATTAAAAATATATACATACATATTATCACGCCTGTTTCCCATTGGGGTAGGCAGAGACTGGATTTCCACCTGCTACGATCCTGACACACCTCTTTCGCTTCATCTACGTCCATTAACCTCGTCATGCATGCTCGTCGGTTTAGAGAGCTCTTAACCTGGCATTTTTTGACAACGTCCGCGATTTGATCGCGATACGTTCGCCGAGGTCGTCCCCTTCCAACTCTTCCATCCACACTCGCTTCGTATACTTGTTTCGTCAATCTCCTCGACTTGAAAACGGCTTAGCTTACTTTTGTTATTGTATTGAGGACCAAAAATACAAGCAACGAGTACTCTCTCTTAACTCGTCGTCGTTCACCATAAATCCCTTTATTCCATATTAGCTGTGCCCGCGACTTCGTACGCGTACTGAAATAAAATATAGCCTTTGTTTACATGAGACTTTCCATCTTCATGTCTCAGTTCGGCGAACCGACTTGCGGTGCTATTTAGGCAATACTCTAGGTCAGCGGTTCTCAAACTTTTTTGGTCACGGAACCCTTTTGACAAGCAAAATACTTGACGGAACCCTACAATAAAACAATAGTTTTTAAAAGTGTATTCTTTATTATATAAGCATAATAAAAGTACAATGTAACAGTTACTAATTATTACTTACTTTAACCACATGCCAAGTACAATAATAGAAGATATTAAAAATTAAAAAATCTTAACTAATGGGAGGTATGAAACTGTTTTTTATTTTTCATCAATTGGTTGATATCAGGTTTGATAGAAGACATTTGAAGTCTCATATCAGGTTCGGCGTCCAGTCTATTGCGATATTTTGTTTTCGTGGCTGCATAGGTTGAGAATCCTGTTTCGCACAAATATGTTGTTGGGAACGGGAGAAGAATATTCAGAGCCATTCTGCCAAGCATTGGATATTCATCACGGATTCTGCACCAAAAATCGTTGAGAGGCGTCGTTTTGAACAGTGACTCCATACTTGTGTCTGATGACATTTCTAAAAGAGATTCATATATCTCGTTTGACATACTTTCGGGCTTTTGCAAGTTGGGTAAAAAAGGATTATGAATCCATGAATTCAGCTTCATTTTTGTATTATGTTCTTCGGGAAAATACTTTACAAAAGATGCGCGCATCGAAGTGAGATATTGGACCAATTCTTCAAACACATCATCTTGAAACATTTCCGAGTCGTTATCGCTAACAAACTCACTGAGTGACGTAAAGCTTTCTATTTCTCTCTTACCAACGCAAATAATCCAAAAATCTAATTTTCTTTTGAAGGCAGTTATTTTGTTATAGGCCTGGAACACTGTTGTCTGTTTACCTTGCAATGATAAATTCAATTCGTTCAGTTTTTGAAAGATATCCGCCATAAAAGACAATCGGAACAACCAAGTTTTATCATACAAACGGTCTTTCAAATTAAAAGAAACTGTATCTGCTGAAAGAAACATTTGTAACTCGGCTCTAAGTTCAAATAGCCTTGTTAAAGTTTTACCCCGAGACAGCCATCGCACTTCTGTATGGAGCAGCAGTGTTTTATGTTTGCTGCCATAATCTTCACACAATAATGAGAACAATCGGGATTGTAGTGGTCGTGATTTGATAAAATTAATTATTTTTACCGCTTCATCCATAACTAATTTTAGATTTGACGGCATTTGCTTCATCGCAAGTGCTTGTCTATGCAGAATACAATGGCTGGAACTACAATTAGGCGCTTTACTTTTTATTCGTGATACTGCTCCTGCTGTTTTACCTGTCATCGCCTTGGCCCCATCTGTACAAATGTCAATGCAATCGTTCCAACTAAGATTATTTTCTTTAAAAAATATGTTTATTTTATTAAAAATTTCTTCCCCGGTAGTGTTTGTGGGCAGCGGTGAACACATAAGCATGTCTTCTTCAAAAGAACGTTCATATGGATATCTCACGATAACCAGCAAGATAGCCAGACCAGTGACATCAGTTGACTCATCCATTTGCAAGGCGAATCGTGTTTTTTGTAGACGTGCAACTAGTTCTTGTTTGACGTAGCTTGCCAGATCATGGATTCGCCGTGAAACAGTATCGTTTGATAGCGGTACAGTAGAAAGATGCTTTGCAGATTTTTCATCGAGCATACATTTTGTTATGTCTAACACACATGGCTTTATTAAATTCTCAGCGATAGTGTGCGCTTCACCTGCTTGTGCAATGCGATAGCTAACTAAATATGATGCCTCCGTGGCCTTTTCATTGATAGTTTGTGTTACATGCATCATATTTTTTTGACTTTCCAATAACTGTTCTTTTTTACGAACAAAAAATTCTTTATTCTTGTCTTTAGACTCGGGGTGTACAGTTTCTAAATGTCTGCGTAATTTGGCAGGTGCCATGGAACTATTAGGAAGCAGTTTACTACATAACATGCAGAGAGGTGAGCCGTTGGAATCAACAAATCCGAAACTGATATATGATTCATCATACTTCCTTTTTTTCGTCTTTGAAACCGTGGAGCTTGACGTCGTGGCATCATCGTCTGGATCGGTAATTGCTGTATTCTCCGCGCGTACTGCTTTTGAACATTCAGCGTCATTAGAAGATGTCGTTGCAACACGTTTAACACCTTTAAGCCAACGTTCCATTCTTCTTTATTAATAATGTTACACGTCAGGATGGTAGGGTCAAAATAATGCACAATCGTTACTGCGTTTATGAGACAAAGTTTAGTCCAAAGAAGAAATGTACAAAACTGATACAATCAGAATACAGCGGGCAGTAGAACTTACAAGAAGGCAGCAGGCTAGCCAGCTTGTAAGTAGGTAGGTACGAACTTATCGCTCCGAACGCTAATCGTCAACTGACTGACGAGGCGCGACTTTTTTTATATAATAGCGCTTTTATACTTAGTCCTAGACTCGAACTCGAACATTCTCAAAAATACTCGAGTCGGCGCCTTTGATAAACAAAAAGCGGAAATAAAAATATAAATACAAAAAAATGCGTTGTAAACAATCTCGACTTTATGCTTTTGAAGATAGAGCCGAAAGTCGCTTGTTCACAACTATAGCGTCTAATTCAGAGGCGGCTTTTATCAAAGGGACTGCGCGCTCACAAGTATACGCGCGGCGGGCGGATTCAAAACGTTCGACCAGTGACCAGAGAGAGGTGTTTTGTTTTTTTTTTCTAAATTCTTGCGGAACCCCTACAGGGGTATCGCGGAACCCTAGGGTTCCGCGGAACACACTTAGAGTACCGCTGCTCTAGGTGATATTGAAGTTGTTTGGGCAAAGGTCACCGCTTAACATCAGGTGGGCCTTTAGCTCGTTTCGCCATCCCATAATAAAAAATAAAACAAAAACTTCTGGATAAAGTAGCTTTCTAATGGTGAAAGAATTATTAAAATCGGTTCCGTAATTTAAGAGTTTATCAATTACAAACAAACAATTTTTTTCTCTTAATATTTTTTTTTACTAATAGGTAAAAAAAAAATGCCAGGTGGACCGACGACCTAAAGAACGTGGCTGGGGGGGACTGGATGCGGAAGGCAGAGGACCGAGCGTTGTGGCGCAACTTGGGAGAGGCCTATGTCCAGCAGTGGACTGCGATAGGCTGAGTTGATTGATTGATAGGCAACGCAACCTAAGAGCACGTGGATTTTTAGCACCTACAGAAAATTTAATAGTTTTTTAACTTACATGAGCTGGACTCCTTCCAAAAAGACTGGTCTTATTTAGCAACAGTCAAGGGGAAGAGGAAGAAGAGTAGGGGGGCATTTTCCCTGCACACACACACTCACAGACACTTCACAGTCCCTATAGGACTAACACTCAGTTTCTGGTAGGCTGATCAATTTGATCTAATGTCAGCTCCTGTGATTGGTCGGAAAAAATAATAACAAATCACATCGCTTGACCTGAGATTTGATAGCTGATTAGTTAATTTTTGTGATGATCAGACTTTCGGAAACTGGGGGTTAGTCATCTACTGGACTTCCGAAATTTCTACAACAAAGCCTTAGACATGCCTACATCAAAAAGCCACAATCCTTAACACTTGGCGCATCACCAGAAAATTCTTTGACATCTGCCACATTATCATCCACTTATTCTACATAACATACATGTTATCCCCTTTCACGCTTGGTTCCGGTCCGTGGATGAAGTTCTTCGCCCTCAAACAGAAGAGAAAACAAAGCTAATAAAATATAAAAAAGCCTTTTGTGTTCCTTAATTCTGAAAATATTCAAGCCAAGATTATTATTATGTAGCCCTCGACGGGTATACCCGCCCTTTTAGGCCTCTTCCAATAATTTCCAGACTTCTCTCTGGTTTTCCTCAACCATGCAATTTCTACTTTCTTGCCTTGCCATCTTTCCTACAGGTCTTCCTCTTTCCAATTGAGTCTTTCCATGTGGTTGTTCTCTGGGTCCATCTCTCGTCTTCTAATCGCGCCAGGTCTTGTCATCTCCACTTCAATGCTTGCAAACAAAGATTCATCAATATATTAATAATAATAAAAATAAGTACTTTCTTCTGCAAGAAAATGTCTTCGTTGAAAGCTTTTTGCACCCATTCCCGGAAACATCGGAGAATCTACACTCGAAGTTGTTGATGATTATGTATACCTAGGACAAACTGTCCAGCTAGGTAGGTCCAGCTTCGAGAAAGAGGACAATCGTCGAATCCGACTCGCAGTTACGCAATATCTTCTCATCCAAAATACCGCAGTGTCTCAAGACGAAAGTTTTTGACCTGTGTGTGTGGCCAGTAATTACTTACGGCACTGAAACGTGGTCGCTCACAATGGTCCTGATAAGAAGCCTCAAAGTCACTCAAAGGGCAATGGAAGGGCTATGCTCGGATTGTTCCTGCGTGATAGAATCAGAAATGAGGAAATTCGCAGGAGAACGAAGGTAACCAACATAGCCTGTAGAATTGCCAAACGGATGGCTGATGGGGCTGAAAAGTTCTAGAGTGGCGAGAGCGTACTGGGAAGGTGCAGCTTGGGTAGCCCCCCACCCCACAAGGTTGACCGACGACCTGGTGAAGGCCGCGGGAATCCGCTGGATGCGGAAAGCACAGGACCGGTCATTGTAGCGATGCTTGAGGTCTATGTCCAGCAGTGGACGTCTTTCGTCGAAATGATGATGATGATGATGATGATGATAGCTTTCATTAATTTGGGATTCTCTTAAATTGTCTTGAAAGAGCGTAAGTCGTATTTGGAGGTATAAATCCACTCTGAAATAATTACTAATTAATTGTTAGCAAGAAATGACGACACACGAGCGACACCGAATCTGACCTCATGAATTTACACATTTGAGTCACACAAAGCACGTGTTCCTAAATTGTATGGATGCTAGGTTTCTGTTTGTTTGTAAACACCAATTTCATTCCTTACCGCATTGTGACGAGACTTTATAGCCTACAGTTTTATTCATAACTGGCTAACGGCTGCTGCTTCGCTTTCGTAGTATGTCGATAAAAAATATAACAACATTTTTATTGGCACTAAAAATGGCAATAAAAGTATTCTGTGATTTGAACTTTTCACCGCCAATGACACCTATAGAAGACAAACGATTTCGTTCCCTCAGCGCCACGACTTTATAACTTTGTACTAACGTCCATACAATATTTGTCTTGTAAAATGTTAGACCGTGCTTCGGATTTGTTCGGGGAGTTGTTTTTTGGTCTGCAGGCTTTTGGCATATTATGGTATTTTGGGTGTCGAAATGCGACTACGTGGCGTCGCTATTGGAGATTGATTGACTTGACTCACGATAGGCAGATGAGTGTGACGAGCTGCTGCATTCCTGGATACTGGATTCGTTGGGTGTTATTGATATATCAGAAGACTTGATAGCACGAAAACCTTTACGATTCCGTGGCGGTGAAAAGATTAATCCGGACATGGTATATCTGTGTTAAGTTTTATCCAAATTGGTTCAGCAAGTTGCGCGATATTACTTGTTCGTATATCTATTCTAGTACGTAGTACATATTACCTCAGTGAATACAATCATTTTAATAAAACATAGTGTACGATGGCGATATTATATCACAAAGCGATCTTTTCCAAACAACCTTTGGATGGACTCTTTGACCGGAAATGTACGAAACGTGTACACGTGTATTCGTACAAAATGATTACTCATGTAATACACTAATACATATGTATGTGTTACGTAAATAACAAACACGTCATAGTATCCTTGTACGTTTAACTCCGTTTAATGTCTTGATAATGCCCTTACTCGAACGTAGCGTAGTATTCTCGGAGTCACTGGCCACGTGCGCGCGTTGCGTGCTTGGTGTTTGTTTGTAAACAGCGACGCGCCGTGCAGTGTGATCGATAAGGCGCACGTTTTGGTTTAGTAGTAGTTCAAAGTATTTCATGGTTTGCTGTGATTAAGTTTTAAATGTGATTAACAGTGATTGTGAATGGTACAAAAAGGTTAGGTTGGGTTTCCTCCTATCATGGTCGAGCCTAAACTTGAAAATAATTATTAATCTTTAATTAGTTTATTTCAGTGAATTTGTCTCAGTCATTAAGACGCTGACAACAGCCAAATACCCCAAATAGGCTTCTTTAAAAACATTTTTAGCTGTATCTATTCAGTTTGTGGCAGTGAAAAAATATATGTTAATCTTGATCGTATTTTCTGAAACTGTATTGTACCCAAAACACGTTTTCTTGAAGTTTTCTCTATAGAAAAGAATTGTAAACTAACCTCTTAAAACATGCTTTAAAGCAAACAATCTCTATTATTTACTAAATATTATAAATAAAATTAAGAAAACATTTGAGAAAGACAATAATCTAAACATTTGTTGTTTCTGTTTTTCAAACAAGCTTTTAGTTTTCCATCAAAAAAAAAATTGTTAATTTTCATTCAAGTTGAGCGGCGTATCCGACGTCCCTCGGCTCGTTGCCTCTCTTTCAGTTCTGTACGAAACGACAGTGACCGCAGAGGTCTGATTTTTTAGGTGTTGTCAGCCTCAACCTACATTATTCTCACACAATTCTTTCCAATTAATCATGTAACAAATCATTGTACTATTATTATTTGAAAACAGTATACCCATGGAGTTTCTTGCCGGCTCTTCTCCATAGGACCAAATTTTTGGATCCGCGCAACTAGATTCATAATTAACGTTTTGAAAGTGTCACACAACGACTGAAAACTGACTGTAATGACTTCTGAATCTGGGAGCAGGTTTGACTACAAGCCGAAATGCAAAATGTTATATTTAGCAATGGTTTATCTAGCCGACCCCTACAAATATAGAACGAAATACTTACCTGGCGTAGGGGAAACCGTGATCACATAGGCGGTTCCCCCAGGGCGAGGCCTAACCATTGCACTGCGGTTGGGTTGACCCCTGCGAATATCCCTAATGTTAAATTTAAGTACTTTGTAGAAGTATATAAAAAAAAAGTTGTGTTTTTGTTTTTTTAGGAGTATTAGTTTTTAATTTACTTTAAGTCGTCTCGATTAGCCAATGTTGTGTTTACCCGTAATTGGTATACATATAAGGACAATACTGTACTGTATTATTTGGTAATAGTGTTAATATGTATGCTGTGGGCGAACCTTATGCAATAAATAAATAAACGAAAGTGAGTTTTCGAAGTGGATTTTTTATAATATAATTTTATTTCTCCTCATACAGAATACATGATAAAAATCCGTGGATGTGTGACCATTTCGTTGCACATCGAGACTAATTAATTCGTGTATTGTTTCCTCGCAAATGAGAGAAAAGTACTATACATGTTGATTTTAACAGGACGATTTTAATAGGACTCGGCTGGTGCCTCGTCCTTTTAAAATCACTTCGGAAGTGTTAATATTACTTAATATTACTCTGCCGTCAATTGCTTTATTTCTAGCCTTGACAGTAATATACTATTAATACCACGTTTTTAGGGTTCCGTAGTCCTACAAGGAACCCTTATAGTTTCGTCATGTCCGTCCGTCTGTCCTAATCCTTTACAGTTTAATAACTTCTACAGTTATAAACATAAGTAAATGAAATTTTGTTATAAAATAGAATTGATATAGATCTCAATTTTAAAAGAATAAAAATATCATGGTTACGTATTTTAGGGGTGGCGCCCATACATGTGAAATGGGGATGAAATTTTTTTTTCGCTGCACCCCCTCGTGTGGGGTATCATTGAATAGGTCTACTAAAATGAAGGTAATGTTTCATACATCACTTTTTTATCAGGTGTACTATCTATAAATATAGCCTGCCAAAGTGGCTTGCAATGTGTCCCCCCCCCTGCCATTTCTAAACTATGCAATGTAGAAACTTATAATCTTCCACATTGATAGACCTTTGTAAAAACTCTCTTTTAAAATTATTTCGAGCATATTGTGATTATAATTTTTTGAGTTATAGAGAGAAAACTGAAAAATACTTAAAACGTCCTAGTTCAAAGGTCATTGACCTAAGAGAAAAATGATCACAGCAAATAATGCTCCTTTAGCTACTTTCTATTTGAAAAAATCACTAAAAGTAACTTTGTGTTATGTTGACGACACACTTCTTAAATTTGGCGCCATCTAGCGGCGTCTAACAACACTCTCTGAGTCGCCAATGCAGCCGTCAAGTGTCGTCTATTGCATTTGGTACTGTATAGCGCCATCTAGTGGCTACTGACAACACTCTCTGAGTCGCCAATGCTGCCGTCTATTGCAAAAACTAAAATAGCCATGATTAATATTCGATTTGATTCGTTTGTAATTACACCTACTTAAGGAACCCTATAATACTGAGCATGGCCCGACATGCTCTTGGCCGGTTTTTTAACGAAAGCAAGTTTATATTGGACTGTCATCCAGTTCTGAGCTATGTTTAAAATTTCAAGTTTCTATCTAGCTCATCGGGAAGTTAGTTTAAAATCGATTGCAAAATTTGTACCAAACAGACAGACAAGACTGAAAGCGAGTTAATTAAAACGTGGTAAAAATAATTAAGACTTGCCCAGATTGGCAAAATCTACATTACACCGGGCGCTTTGATCAATCCGGTAGTTGACTACAGTCAAAAATTACCAAAAATGTTATATTATTTAAAAGAAGGTACAGAAAGGACAACATTGTAGAAAGAATAAACAAAATCCATGAAAAAATGGGAGAGATACACTTTTTAAGTTTTTGGAAGGGCATTTTAGGCATTTTATGTCCTTGTCGTGCGAAACGGACATTGTTCAGAGAGATGTCAAGTTACTATGAAGGTTTTGAACAATGACGTCATTCTTCAATGGTGCTGTCTCTCTCTAGTGAACAAATTTAAATCGCTTATAACTTGGACTCTATTAAATATTTTATTGGTTTTTTCACTGTTGCTTATTTTTGTTGAAAAAGTTTCGAGATTTCTAATAAAAACGAATGAAAAAAAATTGTCACAATACAATACAATACAAATCCTCTTTATTGCACAACAAGATTATATTAATTTCTTAAATAACTACTTATGCGCTAGTGTACAACTGGCGGTCTTATCGCTCCACGGCGATCTCTTCCAGACAACCATTGAATGGACTGGAATGTCATGGAAGAGACAAAGGGTAGTTACCGGTGCACTTAAATAATATCGGAAACTTAACTTAACTTGTCACCTTCCCTATTACTCCGTATGCTTCTTTCATGATCATAATTTCTTTTAAGTACACCGGTTGCGGGATGACCTACTAGGCTTATATCATCTGAAAACGTTTCATTTAAAAATAAACCACATCAAGACACATAGAAATAATTAAAAAAATACTCACGTGTCCTTATTTCTCTTCTGCAGATAACGAACTAGGCAGCCAGTCTGTGGTCAGTCTGACATACGTTAGGTACGTCGGATTGGCTGCACTGTGCCTCGGACCTAGCCGCCCAGCCTGGTTGCCTAGGATGTTAATATATCCTATAATAAAAAAACAACAATGTTTGTGTCCTGTTGAAAAAATAAAATGAAAACTTTTCAGGTATTTATTAAAGCTAAGGTTTTATTGGCAATGTTTCTTCTCATCGGCTAAAAAGTTTTTCTCTGTGTTTTTTGCAGAAGTAGTGGAGAATGGTCCGGTGTCGACTACACCCGCGCACACAGCAACGCATCTACCGCCTGCGCCCGCGCTGCCCACGCCAGTGAGTATCCATCCACCTTTATACGTATCGAATATCCATTTAAAGTCTCGAAATTTTTAGAATCAAAGTGTTTTTCAGTAATATCTAAAGTCATAAATACAACTAATACCTGACGATACAAAAGTGCCTATAATTAGGTATATTTGAAATAAATACATTAGAATTGAATATGAATTGAATATCAAAATCAAAAGTAAAATCTCAACCATTTTTTTGAGCAGGAGTATTAATTTGAGATAGTTATTGGAGCCTTACCATGACGTCTTAAAGCTATCAACTTCGATCAAAAATAGTAGTACTGTTAATTAAGGTTATCAAGCTTGTTTACGCAATAAAGAATATTGTATTGTATTATCATAGTTCAGTTGAAAGAGAGGGACGGTGCTATTATGCCTGTCTAGCTAACACTTCATAGTACCTACGGCCCTTGACCTTGTTTGTGTTCTTATACCTTGTAATATTTTCGCAGACGTCAAAAAGTTCGTCAGTTCCGCTTCTTGGGTCAAGCACGAGCGCGAGCGAAACGGCGGCGTCACCACTCACGGTCAACGGACCCAGCCAACCCACGCATCACACGCCGCAACATGTCGCCAACAAGTTAGTACTAGTACAGCATAGTAATATCAGCCCGATTATATTTTCTGCTGAACTTGACCCTTCTGATAACTGAACGGCTTGTGATTAAGTAATAACCGGGTGTATTACAAGATCTGCGAGATTAAACTGCGCTAGCCGCGATCAGTCTTTGGATAGGTGACCGTTTCATTATACATTGAGACTGCTAGCCGCGATCAGTCTTTGGATAGGTGAACGTTTCGTTATACATTGAGATTGCGCTAGCTGCGATCAGTCTGGATAGGTGACCGTTTCGTTATACATTAAGACTGCGCTAGCCGCGATCATTCTTTGGATAGGTGACCGTTTCTTTATACATGGAGACTGCGCTAACCGCGATCAGTCTTTGGATAGGTGACCGTTTCGTCATACATGGAGACTGCGCTAGCCGCGATCATTCTTTGGATAGGTGACCGTTTCTTTATACATGGAGACTGCGCTAACCGCGATCAGTCTTTGGATAGGTGACCGTTTCGTCATACATGGAGACTGCGCTAGCCGCGATCAGTCTTTGGATGGATAAGCGTTTCTTTACACATTGAGACCCCTCCGTGCCTCGGAGGGCACATTAAACTGTCAGTCCTGGTCATCATACGAACATTATGGTATTCAGGAGCCTGAAAGTCTGACACCTGATTTAACCTTCGAATGTCGATATTGCCTAGACTGGGTTGCAGGGGTCTGATAGCAGTAATTCCGTGTAAAATACAGATATTGAGCCGCATCTGGTTCAGACTCAATGGCTCTCCCAACATAGTTGGGAAAAAGCTAGGAGGCAAGGTTGAAGCTGTGGGCTGGAGAACACTGTTTTCCCGGGACGTGCCAATGGCATAACACCAGAGGATTTTAGTCGGTAGGAGTCCGACATACCCCTCCGCATTCCCCAGGCAGTATCCATAAGGATTACAACTCAAAACGAAAATAAGGAGGAAGGAAGAGATGCTTGTCAAGATTTATGATCAGTTTTTGTTAGTAGCAGACAAGAGAACGCTGCTGCCTATCCTCTTGATTGTATTCTTTTGTCACCTTTTACCGTTCACATAGACCGGCTCGGAGAGTATAGCAAATTTTTGCGTATTTAAAATACAATTTTGTAACATTGAAATAAAGTTTATTTTTACTTTCCACATTTTTTGTGACAAGAGGATGTTCGAGAGCCAATCCAATGCGGTCAGTATGAAACATTAAGAGCTGCCGATCGGTTCTCCTGTGAGCCGGTCGGCTGCTCTTAGTTTCTTCTTCCGTTCCGAGCTTATAATTCTACTACCAAGACCTCCGGTCTGTGGAAAAAATCAGGATAGCATCCACATTTCGTAGAAATCCCTACAATCCGGACCAAGCGCTTTGAAAACTCTTTCATAATGCGCACAGCCAAGTTGTGGAATTCACTTACAACCCTAACGCCAATAAAGCTGGAGTAAATCGGCACCTAATAGGTTTGCCCGCTCCATCGTCGACCACATCTTGACAAAGCTGTCTAGATTGCGGTCAAGAGAAGATCTATATCACATTTTAAAAAAAATCTCTTCGTGCCGGTCTATGTGAACGGACTCTAATGACATTCGCGATTGGAGCAGGGCCAACCATTTCTTTGTCAAGAGCAACTGGACACAAAATCCCTTGATAAATTAATAACCTAACCTGTGTACAAATCTTAACAGGGAGTTTCAAACTGAGCAATATTTAAATGACAAGCCAAATTAGTAAAAAAGCGTATGGATTTAGGTCAGGAATAGTTAAGTAGGTTGCAAGGTTTGTTTCTAGGTCTATTGACCTAGAAACAAAGTCCTGTCTAACTAAACTCTCTCTCTCTCGCGATCAATGGATCGCGAGAGTAAAGAGTTCAGTGTGATTGCACTTTCTCTTTGGTTTGGGGCTAGCAATATACCAACCCGTGTCGCTTATAAGACCAATCCGCCTTTGTTTTAGAAAAGATTTCGGAACCATTAAACATTACCTGACTACCTTAAACTTGACTACATTTTACAGGATAATTTGTACTATGAGCACGAAAGTAAACTATTACAATTGGATGATATTGTGCACGCAATAGTTTGTCATATTATTGAGATCAAGGGCAGTGTTACAAAGTCACTAGGTCACGCAGCTGTTACAAGTTCACTGGGTCATATAGAATAGTAGTCTTGTGTAGACTATTCATTATATTATTATGGCATATTCGGAGCGAAATAATAACGCATAAGATTTCTGACATTAGTTTGAGTATTATCTTATAATTTCCAGTGGGCGAGTGAGCGAAGCATCGAGTACAGCGGCACTGAGTGTGGGTAGTGGCGGCACGCCCGCCAGCCTGGGCGGCGCCGGCACCGCCTCGCTCAAGAGCATGGCGCAGGAGGCCGTGCAGCGCGCGGGGCTCGACCAGCACCACCCACAGGTACGTACCAGCACTACCCACACCCCACAGGTACATGCCAGCACCAGCCACAGGTATCATGCCAGCACCAGCCACAAGTACTTGCCAGCACTACCCACAGGTACATGCTACCACCAGCCACAGGTACATACCGGAACAAGCCACAGGTACATGCCAGCACTACCCACAGGTACACACTGGCACCAGCCACAGGTACATGCCAGCACCACCCACAGGTATATGCCAGCAGTTTCCACAGGTACATGCTAGCACCAGCCATAGGTACATACCGGCACTAGCCACAGGTACGCACCAGCCACATGTATCATGCCAGCACCAGCCACAGGTACTTGCCAGCACTACCCACACAGGTACGTACCAGCACCAGCCACAGGTACATGCCAATACAAGACACAGGTACATACCAGCACCACCCACAGGTACTTGCCAGCACTACCCACAGGTACATGCCAACACCACCCACAGGTATATACCAGCACCAGCCACAGGTACATACCAACACTTCCCACAGGTACATGCCAGCACCAGCCACAGGTACGTACCAGCACCACCCACAGGTATATACCAGCACCAGCCACAGGTACATGCCAATACAAGACACAGGTACATACCAGCACCACCCACAGGTACTTGCCAGCACTACCCATAGGTACATGCCAACACCACCCACAGGTATATACCAGCACCAGCCACAGGTACATACCAACACTTCTCACAGGTACATATGCCAGCACCAGCCACAGGTACGTACCAGCACCACCCACAGGTATATACCAGCACCAGCCACAGGTACATACCAGCACCCGCCACAGGTACTTACCAACACCAGCCACAGGTACTTGCCAGCACTACCCATAGGTACATGCCAACACCACCCACAGGTATATACCAGCACCAGCCACAGGTACATACCAACACTTCTCACAGGTACATATGCCAGCACCAGCCACAGGTACGTACCAGCACCACCCACAGGTATATACCAGCACCAGCCACAGGTACATACCAGCACCCGCCACAGGTACTTACCAACACCAGCCACAAGTACATACCAGCACCACTGGCGAAAGGTCAACATTTTAATAAGGGAAGCTAGTCTTCTTTTGTATTAGCATAAACGGTATAAAAAAAAACGGGACTGGGACGACAGGACCGAAACTTCTATGCATTTGCAAGCGCGTAAAGAACGCGCGCGTGTGTCAATGGTAACATTTTTCCGCTTTTGAAGTTTCGCTTCAAAAACCGTACTGTGGTAAAAATATCGGCCAGTCTGAAAGATGGTAATGGGGCTGACTTTCCAGAATGCGCCAGGCGTACATTTAAGTATAGCCACTCGCTAATATAATCCAATTATAAATTAAATATTAAACCATGTACTCATATCTGCTAATTGAAATGTTTCAGAACCTAAGACGAGGGGCCCCCCTGGCGCAGGCGCACATTCCTCCGTTACTGGGCGTCGCGCCGCTAGGTCCACTACCCCTTAACACGGTAACAATATCTATTACTTACTTCTGCGATATGCCTGTAAACCCCCAAGGGGTAAACAGATAGAGAGAGAGAGTATGAAACAAACTCTGATGTGGCACATGTTGGTATTTGAGTGCCATTTAAGGTGAATGCTACAGGGTAGCCCGCGAAATTCAAATTTTCTTGCGTTGTTTGCTAATTTTAGCTCTATTTCGCGTCGCACATCAATCTATGATCATCATCATCATGATAAGAATCATGATGAGAAATCATATGATTCGCGGCAGTAATAACAATGTATCTACTGAATAATACTCATAGAAAAATCATATGATTCGCGGTAGTAATAACAATGAATCTACTGAATAATACTCATAGAAAAATCATATGATTCGCGGTAGTAATAACAATGTATCTACTGAATAATACTCATAGAAAAATCATATGATTCGCGGTAGTAATAACAATGTATCTACTGAATAATACTCATAGAAAATATAAATCTAGCTCTATAAGCTCTACAAGCTGGAAAATCGATAATTTGATCGTAAATTACTATTATCGAGCTTGTACAGCTTATAGAGATAGTTTAATGTTTTTTATGAGTATTAATCAGTAGATATGTTGTTATTGCCATGGTATAATAAGATGTTTCACCAGGTATTCTCTTCCCGCAATGACAGCGCGATGCCTCCAAGCTACGTCACGATCAGTGCTGCCATTGATTGATATCTTCAATATACTTAAGAAGATTTTTGTTCATAATGAATATAAAATAAATTCCTAACTAGCCTAAATATTTGTTACATCGTGTTATTCATCTAATAAGTTAATAAAGGAAACTATATAAAATTACTAGATAAAAAGTGATTCTCTATAGAAGAAAGTAAATGAAAAAATGCATTTTGCTCGGGTAATTTATTTTCACATAGTGGCAGCACATCAAACTGACAAGTGTCACGCTAACAGCCCGCTATTGGCTCCACGGCCGATGACGTAGTACGGAGGCAATCACGTGACCTAGCTGTCACGGGAAGAGACTACCTGGTGTTATTATACCATGGTTATTGCTGTCGCTAATCATATTTCGATTGATATGCAACGCGAAGTAGAGCTAAAATTTGCAAAAAACACAACAAAATTTAAATTTCGCGGGCTACCCTGTAGCATTCACCTTAACGATTTGGAGACTAAAAACAGAAAACTAGATAGACAGAAAACTGACAAAAGTACATTTTTGTCTATTGTTTCGTAGAAATAGTACATTATGATACAAGTGAGCTAAGTTGACTATTATACTCGAGGCTGGATTGCAGCCCGAGCCGAAGGCGAGGGCGTAAAGGAGCCGAGAGTATAATAGTCAATGCTCACGCGTGTCATACGACGTTTTTCAACACACTTGCGAGGAAAAAAACATATTACACATTTTAGACAAATATTGAATTTGTGAAAAATGATAAAAATGGCGCACGGATCGCGCGGTGACATACAGCTATGCGCGCGCAGGTGGTCGAAGGAAACCGCCATACAGCCTAATATAAAAATATTATAAATTGATTATTTTATTTATAACACAAATTAATATTAATTTGTAGACAAAAATTAATAATTTGATGAAATGAAATGTTTATATAGCATATTTTAATTAATACAGTTGATTTGTTCCCAAAAATGTTTAATTTAGTTCAGGCATAAAAACTCGCGATTTAAAAATAAACTGTAAAGTAAAAAGCACTAGTGCAATAATATAATGAAAAAAGCACGCGTGCGTTATAAGCTACATTATGAACCTAAAAGCGATGCAATAAGAGCCACTTTACGAGCAAGTGTGTTGAAAAAACCTTTGTTTACGCATGCTACGCCAGCAGTCACCTCAATCAAAGTAAAAAGTGATCAAGTGGTTCAAAGAGATGGCCTTTGTGCTACTCACAACCTTCAATCACCAATCGTTTAGTCAAGCATAATGATTAAATTACGGCAGTTTAAACGCGACGCAGACGACGGTTCATCATCATCACAGTGGCCTTTGAGGAAGCCCATACCAAGGTGGACGTCAATGATCTGAAAATATCCAATGCTTTTATAGCTATAGCAAAGGTTTAACCTACCAAATAGTGGTGATGATAAAATATTTTTAGGACATTTTTACACAGCACCATCTAGTCCCAAACTAAACAGAGCTTGTTCTATGGGTTCTAGACAATGGATATAATAATTATATACTTTTTTCTGTAAATACATACTTATAATATACATAAGTAACACCCAGACCAACACAAACACTTATGTTCATCACACAAATATTTGTGTCCTGTGGGAATCTAACCCACGACTTCGTGATCAGCAGTCCGAAACTCGAAACACTAGACCACAGTGGGCCTAGTACGAGTTTCACACTTACGAATACTTTCATCGTTTTCGTCGACTTTCATTCATAAATCAGTAGCGCCCCTGGCGGATACGAGGAGGAACTACAGATTTATTAATGAAAGTCGACGAATACTTTGAAAGTATTCCTAAGTGTCAAACTCGTACTAGGCCCCCAGACGTCAAAATGATGACAGTTTAACCTACGCCCCGCCCCTACCAAATGAATGATACTGACATGTTTGCAGGAACTACAGCTACAATTCCAAATGCTGGAGTCGTCCTTCTACCACATGCCGCACCCGTCCGACTCGGAGAGAACGAGGGTGTACCTCCCCAGAAATGTATGCCCGACGCCCACATATTATAACCAGGTCAGTACAATAAATGGATTTGTGCCCGGTCAATGGCAATAGACTCGCCCCCTAACTTATTCAGCGCCATCTATCAGGAAATAGAAAAGCTATGAAGGTTGACCTCTACTGTTATAATTTGACACTAAAGTTAACAGTTCGACTACTGCACTACAGATGGCGGTAATTTAAATATTTTACAATTATTATTATTTTGACTGCCTCGTTGGTCTAGTGGTTGCAAGCGCGACTGCTGAGTGTGAGGTCCTGGGTTCGATTCCCGGGTCAGGCAAAGTGTTATTGGGTTTTTACATTAGGAAATTCTCAGTAGCAGCCCGGAGTCTGGATTTGTGCCCGGTCAATGGCAATAGGCTCCACATGGGACTATAACATAACTGGCGAAATGTGGGTGTACTATTACACCTCTGCTTACCCCTTCGTGGAAATACAGGCGTATGTTATGTTAGTACAATAAATACCTATAGTTAAAAAAAAGTTTGGGTTGGGGGATGGCCGACAGAAGTGCGAAAGCTTTACGCATTTGCAAGTGTGGATAGAAAGCGCGTGCGAGTCAACGGTCACGTTTTTAGGGTTCCGTAGTCCTACAAGGAACCCTTATAGTTTCGTCATGTCCCTCCGTCTGTCCGTCTGTACAGCTTAATAATTTCTACATTTATAAACATAAGTAAATGAAATTTTGTTAAAAAATGGTTTAGATATAGATCTCAATTTTAAAAGAATAATAAAATCTTGATAACGTATTTTAGGGGTGGCACTCATACATGAAATGGGGATGACATTTTTTTTTCGCTGCACCCCCTCTTGTGGGGTATCATTGAATAGGTCTACTAAAATGAAGGTAATGTTTCATACATAACTTTTTTATCAGGTATACCATCTGCGAAATACAGTTCGCCTAAGTGGCTTGCAATGTGTCCCCCCCCCCCCTGCCATTACTAAACTATGCAACGTAGAAACTTGTAATCTTCCACATTGATAGGCCTTTATAAAAACTTTCTTTTAAAATTATTTTGAGTATAATGTGATGATAAATTTTTGAGTTATAGTGAGAAAAATGAAAAATACTTAAGACGTCCTTGTTCATAGGTCATTGACCTTAGAGAAAAATGATCGTAGAAAATAATGCTCCTTTAGTTACTTTCTATTTAAAAAAATCACAAAAAGAAACTGTGTTATATTGATATGACACACTTCTTAAATTTAGCGCTAGGTGGCGCTGTTTGCAGAAACTAAAATAGCATTGATTAATATTCGATTTGATTCGTTTGTATTTAGACCTACTTAAGGAACCCTATAATACTGAGCATGGCCCGACATGCTCTTGGCCGGTTTTTTCTCTGCAATGACGCTATAGAAACTTCGCTTCAAACCTGATTAAGACGCTGACAACAGCCAAATATCCCAAAAAGGCTTCATTTAAAAACATTTTTAGCTGTACCTATTCAGTTTGTGTCAGTGAAAAAAAAATATGTTAATCTTGATCATATTTTCAAAAACTATTGTGGCCAAAACACGTTTTCTTGAATAATTGTAAACTAACCTCTTAAAACATGCTTTAAAGCAACAAACAATAAACATGCATTAAAAAAACAATCTCTATTATTTACCAAATATTATAAATGAAATTAAGAAAACATTTAAGAAAACAATCTGATGGCTCCGTGTAAAATACTGATGTTCAGCCGCATCTGGCTAGACTGGAAGCCGACCCCAATATAATTGGGAAAAGGCGCGGAGGATGATTTAAGAAAGAAAATAATCTAAAACATGGTTGTTTCCGTTTTTCAAATAAGATTTTAGTTTTTTATAAAAAAAAAAATTGTTAATTTTCATTCAAGTACACAGACCGCAGAGGTCTGATTTTTTAGGTGTTGTCAGCGTCTTAAGAAACTCTTCGTAATTTTTGGACATATGACAGTGTGAGCAGAGCCTGTCTTGTATGAAACTTACAAACAAACATAGTTCCATTTGTAATGGTTCAGTGACCATATGCGTTTGACTGTACAAGTAACTATGATATGTGATATTGTCGCCGATATTAGCAGCTCTGCAGCTATGACTACGTAAACAGCAGAATTATCTGAGTATTTAACCAATCAACTGCGATCGCCAACCCGCCCGCCAAGCGTGGCGAGCCCTTTTGTGGCAGGCCTATGTCCAGCAGTGTATGTATTACTGCTGAAATGATGATGAAACCTGCCTAAGTGGATGGTTTCTTTTAGCATTTTCTATAATAAAAAAAAAACTCAACGAAACGAGCTCTCAGGGTTCAGGGTTTGGCTTAACATCAGGTGGGCACCTGATGTTAAGCGGTTACCTTTGCCCATAACATCTGTAATACCACCTAGGCTGTTGCCTAAATGGTACCGCAAGTCGGTTTGCCAAACTGAGACATAAAGATGGAAAGTCTCCTGTGATTGTATTTTTTTTAATATAATAAATCACGCTTACTGAAATAAACATTGCGACTTTCCAGGTGCTGCTGCCGCACTCAGACTCAGTGGAGTTCTTCCAGCGGCTATCCACGGAGACGCTGTTCTTCGTGTTCTACTACATGGAGGGCACGAAGGCGCAGTACCTCGCCGCCAAGGCGCTCAAGAAGCAGAGCTGGCGCTTCCACACCAAGTACATGATGTGGTTCCAGAGGCACGAGGAGCCCAAGGTCATCAATGAGGAGTACGAACAGGTATGGAGACTGTTCAAAATGATCTGAACAGAACCAAGAAAATTAAACTATATCTCAATGACAGAAGGTGTGTTTTAGAATGAACACGATACACGCAGACTGTCATCCTGACAAGAATGTACCATTGGGATAAGGTATAATTTTCTTAGTTGTTCAGATCATATTGAACAGTCTGTTCGTCTTCATATTTTTGACGCTAAGTTGTAAATTTTAATTGACAGTGGTGTCGATTCTCTTGTTCAGGAACTAAACTTATTTTAAACTATCACTCTCTTTTACTAATAGTAGATACAAGAAAGGGATGCAACAATTTTAGAAATGGCAAATTAGTTTACGTGTTCCATTTATTTGTATTTTAGTGGGCACGTTTTAATTCGGACAAAGAAAATTGATAAAAATAGCCTTAAACTGTTACAAAGATGAACAATATACGAAAATTACATGCGAATTTTTTCCTTTCATAATATAGATTGTATTTAATGCGGACAGTACAAGAACCATTTTTTATATTATGAGGAGTATCAATACATTAATGACGTAACCGGATAAAATTGTATCATCCATGATATCTGTGTATCATCCATATTTTTTATTTCTATTCTCTATAGTCTATGATTCAATATTATAGACTCCTTTTCTCAAGAAATTCCAAAAAATTGGCATCGACTGATAACTTGACGACAATGTAGGTTGTTTGACATAACAAAAAAAGCAAAACATGACTTCAAAATAGCTCAGATATCTGTGATTATATGTGTCAAAATAGTAAATATTGTAAGAATCTAAAATTATATTTAGTACTGTCCGTGTTTATGAATGTATTGCAATACATTGGCCTCATTAAGTTGTATATGGTGAGCATCAACTTTAATTTGTAACGCCTTAAGGCGGAGTCACTAAGGATCTTTAGCAATGTCCTTTGACAGCTCTAAAATTGTTGCCATCCCTTGTATCTACTATTAGTAAAAGAGAGTGTTAGTTTAAAATAAGTTTAGTTCCTGAACAAGAGAATCGACACCAGTATTTAGTGTAGCGTTTTGTCTACGAAAGAAGAGACAAACAAATGACAAATAAAGTTCTATACAATGTCATCATCATCATCATTTCAGCCGAAAGACGTCCACTGCTGGACATAGGCCTCCCCCAAGCATCGCCACAACGACCGGTCCTGTGCCTTCCGCATCCAGCGGATTCCCGCGACCTTCACCAGGTCGTCGGTCCACCTTGTGGGGGGCCTACCCACGCTGCGCCTTCTAGTACGCGGTCGCCACTCCAGAACTTATATAGTTTTACATATTATTAGGAGCACTATCGTGTCGATTTCAATTTTGCGCATAGACGGAGGGGCTCGTAGCGAAGCAACGACTGCGCGGATTGTACGATCTGCAAGGTTAAGCTGCACTTGCCGCGGTCAGTCTGTAGATGGGTGACCGTTTCGTTACACATCGAGACCCCTCCGTGCCTCGGAGAGCACGTTAAGCTGTCGGTCCCGGTTGTCATACGAATATCTATGGCAGTCGTTACGGGTAGTCAGAAGCCTGAAAGTCTGACGACTGGTCTAACCTCCGAATGTCAGTATTACCCAGTTACTGGGTTGCGGGGGTCTGATGGCAGTCGCTCCGTGTAAAATACTGATGTTCAGCCGCATCTGGCTAGACTGGAAGCCGACCCCAATATAATTGGGAAAAGGCTCGGAGGATGAGACCACTTGACCACAAACTACTTTGGTATTGTATTCGTAATGTGAACATTGTTGTAACGGTCTGTGTTTGCTTGCAGGGCACATACATCTACTTTGACTACGAGAAGTGGGGCCAGCGCAAGAAGGAGGGCTTCACCTTCGAGTATAAGTACTTAGAGGACCGTGACTTGAACTGAGCGTGACAGTGTACAGTAGTGTCGCCGCCGCCGCCGGGACCCCGGGACATTCATTCCTTGTTGCAGTATTGTGCAGTGCGTCTGTGATGAACTATCCCTAGTGCCCCTCGCTGACACTGGAACTACGACCCAACTTATACAACTGATCTGAATACTTCAGTGTGACGTGTGACTCAATGGATGATATTGAATGTTTTTTTTTGTGTGTGAGATTAACCGTAGTGTACGGTTGATAGTACCGACGGGAGGCCTATTGCCCAGCAGTTGAAAGATGTAGACTTACTACAAATTACTACCGACGTTCTTTTACACGGCTCTCGCGGGCGAGGGCTCTCAACGAGCGCTGCGTACGAATAGTAAATTGTAACTAAAACAACTGTGTATTGAGCATATTCTGGCAGTTTTGTGAAATGTGAGGACGAAGTGTTTGTAAACTGTACACAAGAACAAGCGAAAGACAACGTGAAGATTAGTTTCAGCCATAAAAAGGTTGTTGTAGCGAAACATGTGATATTGTTATAGGGCGCCCGGGCCGGCCTCGACCACCTCGACAAGCTGTAGCTAACTTTACACTGTTTTTTCTTGTCTTATTTAGTAAACAATCTTGGCATGTCTTTTTAATGTAATTCGTCAGTAATTATTATTAAAAGACATTATGTTAACCATTTCACACACTCAATTTTTTTTTTTTGAACTAACTACATGTGCAGAACTAGTAATTATATTTTATCAGTAGTTATTTGAATAAAGAAACATGCCAAGACTGTTTACTAAATAAGACAAGAGAGAAAAAACAGACTTTAGGCCTATTCACGTAACTAGTGTAGAGGGCCTAGCATGAGTTTTTGCGGAATCTTGTAGTTATCGACAAATTTTAGATGGGACTTGTTTAGTTCCAAACATGCACACGTGGCGCTGCATATAAAATTTGTCGATAACTATACGATAACGTCAACTATATTCTGTTATTCAGTTTTTTTTCTCTTGTCTTATTTAGTAAACAATCTTGGCACGTCTCTTTATTCAAATAACTACTGATAAAATATAATTACTAGTTCTCCACATGTAATTAGGTTAAAAATTAATATTTACCCCTCAATTTCCGAAAGGCTGATCAATGCAAAAATTAACTAATCAGCTGTCAAATCTCAGGTCAAGCGATGTGATTGGTTGTTAACATTTTTGCCGGCCAATCACAGCAGCTGACATTAGATTTGACAATAGATCAAATTGATCAGCCTTCCAGAAACTTTATTTATTTATTTATTAATACACACAGTAATTTAAACCTTAGGATTACACAAATAAAATTCATGGCAGTGATTTTTGGTTTTACGGTTACAATATGGATCGCAACTGGCATCTTAGCTAGATTACGAAGTAACCTGTGTTAAAGATACCAGTCCCTATCCCCAATGTGGTTACATAATAACAATAAAAAAAATTGCATTTTTCGTGGGGGTTAGTGTGTGAAATTGTTAACATAATGTCATTTAATAATTATTATTGACGAATTGCATTAAATAGACATGCCAAGATTGTTTACTAAATAAGACAAGAAAAAAACAGAGATTACACGATACCGCAAAAAGGCATGCTAGGCCCTCAGTTGCAGTTAAGGTTTCGATCAAATCAATGCTTTTCGTATTCTCTTATCTACTGCGACCGCTGTCAGAAACGAACTGCAGCGTCACTGCAACTTGATCGGCGCGTCATGAAATTACGTGAATTACGGCCCTGGTTGTTGATCACTGAACAAACACTTTACCAATCAGTTGTACCGAGCCGTAAACAAATAGTGATTATGTTGATTATAACTCTTGCTCAGTGATCAACCTAACAACTTCTACCCAGAGCTAGCATATTGTAAAATCTCCATTAAACAGCTAACGCACATTTTAATTGTAGTACTTTTATTGGAGCATTTTTAAGAGCGTATGGCTTATTAAAAAAATTGTAGACGCATATTACGGACTGTCGAAATTTGTTAAAGGAAAGTCGATTCGAGGACGTCCCGGGTCATTTGTTTTTAACTTGTGTATAGACATTGGAATAGTTTGAAATTATTTTAAGTGCTAACTCGTGCGCACCACTCTCTGCATTTGTGATCTTAATTTTTGTAGACTGATTAGTTTTCTTATGATTGTGATTGATTCTGGCGAGTGTCAGTGTTCCGTTGGGGCTGGTTGCAGCTTCACGGGGCAACAATCCGTGCAGAGAAGTGGTGCGGACAGCTTAGATACCTAAATATAACACTACAATAAGGACCTCCAGTGTGATTTCATTAGTTTGCTAAGTAATACACTTTTTCACCTCATAAAGTTATGTATATTTTAGTTAGTGCATTTAAATTTGAACAAAAGTTAAATTATGTTAGAGCATGCATGTCACACTGCCAATGTATTATATAATTGGATAGCTATACGGTATATATTATATTATATATAAATTGTACTTATTTATTGTTTGTGATAAATTTAACGTGATGCACCGGCACCGCTTTGGTTACGAGGTGAAAGAGTATATTATCGGAATCCTACGAATGCGGCGTACTGCCAGATGGGTGACGCCTTCACCGTACAATCAACTACATAACTTGTTTTCCATTGTTCGTCAGAGCGTAGTGTAATTTTGTATTTAAAATGTAAATCATAACAGTTGCACACGCGTCGCGCAGCTCAATTAGATTCGCGTTCCGCCGTGTCGGGTGGCCAGTGTGTGTGCGGGGAGCGGCTGGTGTGTGTGTGTGTGTGGAGCGAGTCCCTAGTTAGCGGCGGGTGAGCGGTAACTGCGCGCGATCTCGTTTATTACGTGCGTAATGTTGATAGTTTTCACTTTTGTAAAAAGTCTATCGTGAGAGCGGATGAGATGAGGTAAATAATTTAAAAAATTATCTGTACAGTTCTATTTGTATAGAAATAATAAATAATGATTAAAAAAAAATTAAAATAACGTTGTGATTTCTTCCTAAACGCTTAGTTTTAAGTGCGTCGGTTTTTACAAGTGCGCGCCCCGAGTTTAAGGGCGCGGCGTGATTTTCGCATTTCTTCTTTTTTTTAATTTATTTTTTTATAGAAAGAAATGACTGTTTACTTTTAGAATAAATTGTAAGAAAGCATTGAAAAAATTTGTTTCGTTTGTGGATCGCTCTGATTCCCATCATTATTTATTTAAAAATTATCTATTCTGCCTAAACTTTCCATTCGATACTGTTCAAACATGTATGTTGGTACAGTCTCGTGTTTGCTCGCCCTATTGAGAACAACAGAGATAACCGTCAGGTCTATCTAAATCCCCGAAGAAGTAAACTAAACTTCTGTATTTGAGAATAATACAGAATAATGCTGGGGCCGCATCTGCGTCTATCTATCGTCACGAAGTTTCGCGCAATGATACAGTACACGCAGATGTAACCAACCATTATCGGCTATCGTAGCTAGAATTCAGACTAGGTCCCAGTCATCGCTCGGGTGGCGGTACATCACACGCTGAATATCGTACTCCATGGTCGGTCTAACGTCGTTCATTTCGAGTTGATCTCGGACTGAAGACGTTATCACCCATCATCTCCATTTTGATTTCCTTTTAGCTTTCAATGAATGCATGAAGTAAATTTTAGCATTAGCACACATGCAAAAGAACGATGATACTCTAATAAGAAAAGCATGACAAAGACTGATGCTCGTTTAAGAAAGTCGTCGTCAGCCATCTTTTTGACGTATTATGTGATCACTTCATCTGTCAAAACGTCTGGAAATTGTAATGGGGCAATCTTGGATTCATTTCAGCCGAAAGACTTCCACTGCTAGACATAGGTCTTCCACCAAGCATGTTGGGGGGGAATAATAATATTGGATTATTGCATGATAATTCGTTTACAATTACGAAGTCGCTAATGTGACCATCGCATTAGCACGATAACTTCGGCACGCATTGCTTCGTGATGCTTAACTCGGTTGCGGCCCCAGCATAAATTGAAAACATTATCCAACATTTTCTTTTATGGAATAAGAGCTGACGTCTAACGGCCAAAATTAATATCCAATCTATCCAGGTTTTACCCTACTAGAGATAGAAATTTGACATATTTTGTATGGAGCTTATGTCAAATTCCTATCTCTAGTAGGGCAAATCGTGGATAGATTGGATATTAATTTTGGCCGTAAATAGCTCAGGTAATTTTATCGTCGATAAGACTGGTAATGACTTACCTGAAGGACTCTGCGAAAACTGCCGATCTGGCAGGCCACACCTGGTGGATTCAGGAGCTATGTGGTGAGGATATTTTTTTGGTAAAAGCAGACATGGTAAAAAATATAGACGACGTGCTGCGAACAATCATAGTGAAGCCAAGAAGAGCTATGCTCCTTTGTGTACAACCAGCGCTCACGCACACACCATGCACCTGATATAATGCTTTCGCGATGCTTATTGGCTGATGCCTCAATATATGTACTGAGAGGTGTGAGCAGGTGCATTGTGTGTGCGTGAGCGCTGGTTGTACACGAAGGAGCATAGTTAGTTTTGGCTTCACTAGATTGTTCGCAGCACTTCGTCTATATTTTTACTATGTCTGTGGGTAAATGTAGGTATAATATTTATTTTTTGTAGCAAACTGTTCAGCTGTTCCCAAAACCTTAAGAATAATAAATAATACTAAAAAGGGGCCTTCAGGTAAGCTTTGCTGTCTTCAATGTTTAAAACACTATTTCCTCCGTTCGTTTTTACTTCCTGTATATGAACAAAGGACTAAGAACTAACTTAACCCGGGGGCCTAGTACAAGTTTGACACTTTATAATACTTTCATAGTTTTCGTCGATTTTCATTCATAAACTACTAGTTCCTCCTCGTATCCGCCAGGAGCGCTACTGATTAATGAATGAAAGTCGTCGAATTCGATGGAAGTATCGGTAAGTGTCAAACTCGTACTAGACCTACAGGTACCTAATGGTAACTGTTTTTCCAAAGAAATATGAAGTAATCCGTTCTGAAGCAGGACTGTGCTGGAGCATCGATGGACTCACTGTCGCTGTCTTTGAAATGGTAACTTATGGAATAGTATTATATTATCTGTGCTTATGGTAAGTATCTTGGTCGCCGTTAATACAACATGAAATTGAAACAGGTATTAGGGAACATACCCATACTACGTGACCCATTTTTTACCCCCTCTCACCTCGGTGACAACCCGTAGTATATGCCAGGACCCCCCCTCTAGTTTTCACGTAGTAATTCATAAATACGGCTTTAAATATTTTTTTGTAAACCGAAGTTAAAATTGCGTCTGTGTTGCCATCTGTGAGTTTAAAAAGCGCTAAACGCTGCGCGCCATATTTGAATATAGCTCGAAAAAGTGCGAGATTTCCCTAGAGGATATTATAATAAACTACGTGACGAAAACCTAAGCCTCCCTGTGACCAAGCATGGTATTTGGAAGACCCCCCCCCCCCCTGAACAGTTCACGTAGTATGGGTACGTTCCCTTACAGGAGTGATTTATTTAACTGGGATAGTTCAAATAAATCCAACAACAAAAGAGATCATCAACTCAGCCTATCGCAGTCCACTGCTGGACATAGGCCTCTCATAGGCATCCAGTCCCCCCCAGCCACGTTTTTCAGGTCGTCGGTCCACCTGGCGGGGGGGCGCCCTACGCTGCGTTTGCCGATTCGCGGTCTCCACTCAAGGACTCGTCTGCTCCAGCGGCCATCGGTCCTTCGACAGACATGGCCAGCCCACTGCCACTTCAGCTTACTGATCCTACAAGCTATGTCAGTCACTCCGGTTCTTTTACGAATAATCTCGTTTCGGATTTTATCCTTCAAAGAAACTCCAAGCATAGCTCGCTGAGCGACTTTAAATTTGTGGACTAGCCCAACTGTCAGTGTCCACGTCTCGGCGCCGTAAGTCATGACAGGCAGGACGCACTAATTGAAGACCTTTGTCTTCAAACTTTGCGGTATAGGCGACGAGAAGACTCTGCGAAGTTTGCCAAATGCTGCCCATCCCAAACGGATCCTTCCGTCGGCTTCTTTCTCGAAGTTGTGCCTACCAAGCTGAATTATCTGCCCTAGGTAGACGTACTCCGTTACAACTTCGAGTGCCGACCCTTCGACGAATAATATTTAGTCTTGTCCAGATTCATGCCGAGACCGACACGCCGAGAGGCTCCGTTTAAGCTGTGCAGCATTTCGCCTAGTTGTTCCAGCGATTCAGCTATTACAACGATGTCGTCGGCAAAGCGGAGATGTGAGATGTTCTCGCCGTTAACGTTGATACCCTGTCCAATCCAGTCCAGCGTCTTGAAGACGTCTTCCAACGCGTTAGTTCACAATTTTGGGAATATGACATCCCCTTGTCTCACCCCTCTGCGCAGTTGGATAGGCTTCGTCTTTTGGTCCTGGAGCTGAACAGTCATGGTAGCAGCGTTGTATAGGCATCTCAGCATCTCTATATACCGTTCATCAATGTGGCATCGCTGCAGAGCATCCAGAACTGCCCAAGTTTCGATGGAGTCGAAGGCCTTCTCGTAGTCCACAAATGCCATACACAGCGGCTGATTGTACTCTTCAGTCTTCTGTACGATCTGCCGAACGGTATGCATGTGGTCTACGGTGCTGTAGCCTTTTCGAAACCCAGCTTGCTCTGGTGGCTGGAATTCGTCGAGTCTTCTGGCGAGACGATTTGTGATGACCCTCGAGAACAGCTTGTACACATGGCTCAGGAGTGAGATGGGTCTATAGTTCTTCAGTAGGGTTTTATCCCCTTCTTTGAAGAACAGTACCACCGTACTCCCGCTCCATGCCTCCGGTGTAGAGCATTGTTGGATGACGGAATTAAACAGACTCTAGCTCCTTCAGGACCGGAGCCCCGCCTGCTTTTAGGAGTTCAGTGGTAATACCGTCATCGCCCGGAGCTTTGTTGTTCTTAAGCTGCTCGAGGGCCGCCCCAATCTCGCCCTGGTCAACAAAAGAGATACAAACTTTCTTTGGAGACATTTTTTCCAATTTATTAATTTCATAGTTTTTTTTTTTGATCGAAAGATAGAAAGGCTAGTTTAGTTCGCTGTTTCCTTGTGATCATACTAGTTTGTCATACCAGTATGACCACGAAGATATACATGTACTCGTGGTCATACTGTAGTTTTAGGTAACTACTACCCAAACATTTCGAGTGTATACCCTGATTCTAAAGAACACGGTTCTTAATAATACATTACAATCTAGCCTACAAGACTAATAAGTAATTTTAATCTAACTTATTTTTCTACGTTGTATATGTTTGTTAACTAAGAATAATGTCCATTGCATTTACTTAGAGTCTGATAATACAGGGTATCAGGGAAACGCTTCCGAAAACGAAGACAGGTGATAGTGCTGGTGATTACTGATACGAAACCACGAAAAAATGCGATTCTTTTTTTTATTTTTTTTCATTATGTATGAGTTTTATTTCGCCTGCCAAGCGTGGCGATTATGGCATATCCTCCCCTTGCTTGGGGGAGGCCTATGTCCAGCAGTGGACGTCTTTCGGCTGAAATGATGATGAGTTTTATTTAACTGCCCAAAGCTGGTTGTGTGAAAAATGCAAAAAAAAATATGTTTTTTTTTTACAAAAGAATCGCATTTTTTTTTCGTGGTTTCGTATCAGTAATTACCAGCACCTATCTTCGTTTTCGGAAGCGTTACCCTTACACCCAGTATAATATAAAAACACATTGTTCATGTGTTATATTTATATGATATTTTGTTCACTCCACTAACTCAAAAGGTTTAGTGTATACAAGTTGTTGATCTGCAACCATGCCAGATATTTCTAGAGCAAATGATAAATAATGTGCTTAGTCAAGACTAAGTTGAAATGAAACGACAATATAAAACTACATAATTTATTAGCGTCTCCTCTTGTTGCCGCCATGCTTGACCTTGTGGCTGGGCTTGGCCTTGATGCGCCTGCGCACGCCGGCCGCCTCCTCCGTGTCGTCGTCCGAGTCGGCGCCGCGCTTCCTGCCCTTACCGCTCTTTTTGTCTTCTAGCTCTTTCATTTCCTGTTGAAATGTATGTGAAGGTTAGGAGCTGCATGTTACATACTGCACAAACGTTCAAAAGGGTTCCTTTTTTCCTACTACGGAACTCTAAAAATGTGGTCTAATGCGAAAAACGGCCACTTTTGGCACTTTTTCTATCTACAACTACAGCGAACTGTCATTTGCAGAGTTAATAGTTTCTGTTTAAACTACAGTACCTGTACTTTAATTGTTAAAAACGAATTTTCGATAAATGATGTATTCAGCGGGTAATAATTATTTTACTGACGCCACTTCGCTGCTACATTCCCCTTAAGACGCTGACGCTGCGAACAACCATACTGAAGCCAACAAAAACTGTGCTCCTTCATGTACAACCAGTGCTCACGTACACACCATGCACCTTAAGGATATTTGTTTTCGCGATGCTTACTGGACGATGCCGCGACATGTGAACTGAGGGGTGAGCACGGTCTAAGGTGCATGTGTGTGCGTGAGCGCTGGTTTTTACACGGATGAGCACGGTTTTATTGGCTTCACTATGATTGTTCGCAGCACTTAGTCTATATTTTTTACTATGTCTGTGCCCCAAATAGGCCTTTTTCTTAAATAATTTTTAGCTGTATCTATTCAGTTTGTGGGAGTGAAAAAAATATATGTCAATTTAGATCGTATTTTCAAAAACACTATTGTGCCCAAAACACATTTTCTTGAAGTTTTCTCTATAGAAAAAAAAAATACTAACCTCAAAACAAGCTTTAGACTAGACTCTTTAGAACAATTTCTATTATTTACAAAATATTATAAATGAAATTAAGAAGATATATAAGAAAGACGATTGTCTAAAACATAGTTGTTTCTGTTTTTCAAATAAGTTTTTTTTTTTTTTTCATTCAATTTGAGCGACGCATCCGACGTCCCTCTCGTTGCCTCTCTTTCAGTTCTGTACAAAACGACAGTGACCGCAGGGTCTAATTTTTTAGGTGTTGTCAGCCTCTTAATGAATAACTTACGATCTTAGTGAGGCGCTGTGCTTCGGAGACGCGTTCCTGCAGCACCATGACCTCACTCTCCTCTGTCTTGTACAGCGGCATCTGCTTGCCGATCAGCTGCTCGATACGCTGGTATAGTTCCACGTCGTACTGGAATTAATACAATTACCGTTGAAACGGATCAGGGTAAAATGCATGAGGCATGCATGCACAGAAATAGAAATAGATAGAATGGCTAAGTGGGCGGGGCGCGGATGCCAACACTCTGCAGCATAGTACAGTGCATTTCAAAGCCTTTCTCAGTACGCCTTATGACTTGTTTCTGTAAATACTGTAACACAAACACGCAAAAATGCCTCATTGTGCTGTTTCTAACGGCAGAAACAAAAGCTGTAAAGTACATTTGATTAAAGTTATTTTTTTAAGCTATTGCATAGCTTCTATCGCGGGCCTTGAGCGTGGAGACCGAATCCAGAAATTCCGTAACGAAAATAACCTAACACCCCCCACTCCGACCGGCACAGCGGTGATACTTTTTAGTTTTGCCATCTATCGATGAATAGCAGAACTTTTAATGACTTTTTGAAATATCACGCTTGTCTCTTTAGTTCTGCAAATCGCCTCTAGGTGGCATTGGTTGTATCGGCGTTACTGCGCATGCGTAATCCCCCTCTTCGCCCCGCAATCTGGTGACTCATGCCTGCTTAGAGTTCCGGCGTTAGGGCACCTCCTCTTTGTATTTACATAAAAAATGCTATGCAATAGCTTTACCGCGGCAGTCTCAGAGTGCCACACGTCTTTTTAAATTATAACGTCAATATGGGAGGCGTAGTTTGTTCGAAAATTGCCACGCATGAATCGCAATACGCAAGTCAAATTGTGATTACAACCATGCTATCTATTTCTGTTGTTCCGTGTGGTGGCGGACGTAAAGAATTGCACCACCCTGTATCTTCTCATAGGTGTCGTAAAAGGCGACTAAGGGATTCACCAGGGGATGGGCAGCAGCATTCTCTGAGTATTTAACCAACCAATTGCGATCGCCAACCCGCCTGCCAAGCGTGGCGATTATGGCATATCCCCCCAAGTTACTTGGGGGAGGCCAATGTCCAGCAGTGGACGTCTTTCAGCTGAAATGACGATATTTCTGTGCATGCATGCCTTCCAAGAACAACCCATGCCAAGTTTGACCTAAGATAAATCATGCCATCGACACGTAGAAGATACCTTATCTTCTACGTGTCGATGACTGATGTCTGGTGGAGAACGCTGACCGCCTTTGTAGAGTACGACACAAAAAATAAGGCGCGTCGTCAATCTTCGTTCGCGCAGACACGAATAGACGAAAACACCCGAAACATTAAACAAAAATATAATCAACCTTATGCAATAAAGTTTTAAAATTCATTGCCGTGACGTCTTTTTCTGTTTCGCTCACACGCTTCCGTACTCTAGCAGCAGCGTCTGAGACTTTTGGCGCGCAGCGATGGTGTTTTTTGATGGGCTAACCAATTTCCCGCGTATTTAAATTGTGACAACTGCTTAGTAGTACATAGGTGAGCCATATAAAATGTGTACTACTGTACTTTATTTAAAATTTTGCATGTATAAGAGCAGAATATGGCTATGTAACCTACTTCTTTTTAAATTACCATCTGATTTTTGTACCCATTTTCGCAAAATAAATGAATTGAATTGAATTTATATTTGCAATGGGTTGAAAAAAGCTGGGAATAACAATAAATAACATACTATGAGACAATGTCTTACATAAAAAAATTCAGATAGAGACGAACGAAACACGCAATGTTAGAATAGACACATCTTCATTCTAATAAACACAATTTTTTTTGTGTACACATCAAGTAATTTCCAGTATAAGCTGACCTCGCATTGCATAGGCTTTCCGTACAATGCGAGATCAGCTTATACTGGAAATGTACAGGTTGATGCGTAGCCGTGCGTACAAAGGCGGGCAGCATTCTCCACCAGACAACCTTAAGGTCTCTTCGTGAAGATAGCATGATTAATTCTACGTCAAACTTCATACATAAAAAAAGGCTTTTTAAGTCCGGCTTAGGATAAACCACAGAAATAGAGTAGAATGGTTGTAATCACAATTTTACTTGCAATTCCTGCGTGGCAACTGTCGAACAAACTATTGTCATTAATTTTTAAAAATTAACTTTAATCAAATGTACTTTACAGCTTTTGTTTCTGCGGTTAGAAACATTAGAATAAGGCATTTTTGCGGGTTTTTGTTACAGTATTTACAGAAACAAGTCATAAGGCGTACTGAGAAAGGCTTTGAAATGCACTGCACTATGATAAGAAGGCTCAAAGTCACTCAAAGGGCAATGGAGAGGGCTATGCTCGGAGTGTTCCTGCGTGATCGAATCAGAAATGAGGAGATTCGCAGGAGAACGAAAGTAACCGACATAACCCGAAGAATTGCCAAACTTAAGTGGCAGTGGGCGGGGCACATTGCTCGCAGAACGGATGGCCGATGGGGCAGCAAAGTTCTGGAGTGGCGACCGCGTACTGGAAGGCGCAGCGTGGGTAGGCCCCCCACAAGGTGGACCGACGACCTGGCGAAGGTCGCGGGAATCCGCTAGATGCGGAAGGCACAGGACCGGTCGTTGTGGCGATGCTTGGGGGAGGCCTATGTCCAGCAGTGGACGTCTTTCGGCTGAAATGATGATGATGATGGTGTAGAGTTGTGGCACGCGTGCCCTGCCCACTTTTACATTCTATGTCTGTGGGCTAAACCTACCGCTAAACCCGATTTTATAATAAGGTGGTACATGTTTTACAAAAACTTTTTGTGAAATTAGATTAGAGAAGCAAATTAGAGCGTCACCTGTGAAACGAACGTGATCGCCTTGCCAGCCCGGCCCGCGCGCGCCGTGCGGCCCACGCGATGGATGTAGTCCTTGCTGTGCAGCGGGATGTCCAGGTTTATCACCACGTCCACGTGCGGGATGTCCAGACCTCTGGGGAAATGAAACGAGTCATTATTAATAGAACAGAGGTGGCAGAAAATACTAAAGGATTATGATTATTTCTATAAAAAACAATCATAAGACCGAGGTTAGCGAAATGGTCACGTGTACAAAGGACATTGCTAAAGATCCTTAGTAACTCCGCCTTAAGGCGTTACAAATTAAATTTGATGCTCACCATATACAACTCAATGAAGCCAATGTCATAAACACGGACAGTACTAAATATAATTTTAGATTTTTAAAATATTCACTATTTTGACACATATAATCACAGATATCTGAGCTATTTTGATGTCATGTTTTGCTTTTTTTGCTATGTCAAACAACCTACATTGTCGCCAAGTTGTCAGTCGATGCCAATTTTTTGGAATTTCTTGTGTGAAAAGGAGTATATAATATTGAATCATAGACTATAGAGTACCGAAATAAAAATATGGATGATACACAGATATCATGGATGATACAATTTTACCCGGTTACGTCATTAATGTATTGATACTCCTTAAAATATGAAAAATGGTTCTTGTACTGTCCGCATTAAATACAATATAGGTATATTATAAAACGAAAAAATTCGCATGTAATTTTCGTATATTGTTCATCTTTGTAACAGATTAAGTCTACTTTTATCAATGTCCTTTCTACTTTCACAGCAATCATTTTCTCCTAAATGTTATAAAAAAAAACGTATAAAAATGATATCCTTCAGAAAATTTTGATTCAGATTCATTTATGCTACTAATATATTATATCGTGAAAGTAAAAAAAAAACGCATTTTTCTTGTGGTGTCGTATCAGTAATCCCCAGCACTATCACCTATCTTCGTTTTCGGAAGCGTTTCCCTGACACCCAGTATAACTCACCTGGAAGCGACATCAGTACAAATGAGCACAGATCTGCTCTTATTCTTGAACTTGTTGAGGGCGGCCAGGCGCTTGTTCTGCGACATCTGCCCGTGCAGCGGCACGGCCGCCAGCCCCAGGTTGCGCAGGAGCAGTGCGCTGCGCAGTGCGCCCGCGCACGTCGACACGAACACGATGAACGAGTTGCCCGACATCTCGTTCAGGATGTGGACGAGGTATACGTCCTATGGGTAATTTGAAATTAAATGTACTGTATGGTTAAAATTAATAGTACATTACTGTCGAGGCCTCAAATGAAGCAATATACGGCCGAGTAATATTGGAAGTATGAGGCGAAGCTGAGTACTTCTGGTACTTCCGAAGTGATTATAAAACAAGACCGTTAATTGCTATTTCAGCCGACTTGTATATTATAGTACTTTTCTCTCATTTGCGAGGAAACAATACACAATTTAATTGAACAGTATCAAATTTTCATTTGCGCCAATTCGTCCGCGCGCGGTTCTTGTTCTGTTTTCAAAGTATTGAAAAAAAAAATGCGCATTCAGCCTTTATAATGATAAATATTTTGTACCCAAAACACCTAATTTATGTAAGTGTGTACTTAAAAACCTCGGTAGCATAATTTTTTTTTTGAATCATGAACCAATTTCCGATCTAGTGGGAGAAATAGTACATTACTGTCGAGGCCTGAAATGAAGCAATTGACGGCCGAGTAATATTGGAAGTATGAGGCGAAACCGAGTAATATTGGAAGTACGAGGCGAAGCCAAGTACTTCCCAAGTGATTTTGAAAGGACGAGGCGCAAGCAGAGTCCTTTTTAACTAAACGAGGCCGTTAATTGCTATTTCGGCCGAGACTTGTATAGTACTTTTCTCTCATTTGCGAGGAAACACAACACAAATTAATTCAACAGTATCTCATTTTCATTCACGCCAATTCGCCCGCGCGCGGTTCTTGTTCTATTTTCAAAGTATTGAAAAAAAAGAAATGCGCATTCAGCCTGTATAATGATAAATATTTTGTACCTAAAAACACCTAATTTATGTAAGTGTGTACTTAAAAACCTCGGTAGCATAATTTTTTTTGAATCATGAACCAATTTTCGAGCAAGTGGGAGAAATAGTACATTACTGTCGAGGCCTGAAATGAAGCAATTGACGGCCGAGTAATAATTGAAGTATGAGGCAAAGCCGAGTAATATTGGTATTGGCCAACTGTTGTATACTTCCGAAATGATTTTAAAAGGACTTTTTGTTGTAATTAATTGATGCGTTTCTTGCGTTGTGTGCGTAAGTTGAGCTTACGACACTCGGACTCCAAGCAAACTAGGCGACTTGCCCCATCTCCTTATATTCCGTTATTTATTTATTTTTATTTATTTATTTATCACAACTTACATCTATCATTACAGGCTAGCCCAATGCAATAGAGAAGGCAAACATTATGTTATCTGTAGCTCTCACCTTATAATTTATTTATTTATCACAACTTACATCTATCATTACAGGCTAGCCCAATGCAATAGAGAAGGCAAACATTATGTTATCTGTAGCTCTCACCTTATAATTTATTTATTTATTTATCACAACTTACATCTATCATTACAGGCTAGCCCAATGTGATAGAGAAGGCAAACATTATGTTATCTGTAGCTCTCACCTTATAATTTATTTATTTATCACAACTTACATCTATCATTACAGGCTAGCCCAATGCAATAGAGAAGTCAAACATTATGTTATCTATAGCTCTCACCTTATATTTCACAGGTATGAACAGGTAGTACTGCAGCAGCTTCTCAACGGTCTGATACTTGGTGGACACCTCAACCTTCACGGGGTCCTGCAAGGAGGCTCGCTGTAGCTTCTGCACCTTCTTAGTCATTGTGGCGGAGAATAGGTAGGTGCGGCGCTCGCGAGGAATCACGCGAAGGATCTTGTCTACTTCCACTTCAAAGTCCATGTTCAGGATGCGGTCAGCTTCGTCCATAACCTATTAGAATAGAATATTTTTTCATGTCAGGAAGAGGTTCATAAGTACTGTTTTTTTATTGTTTTATGTTGCTGTTATAGGATAAAATCCGTAACGAAATTATCCAGAGAAGAACTGGAGTGACCGACATAGCTTATAGGATCAGTAAGCTGAAGTGGTAATGGGTCGGCCATGTCTGTCGAAGGACCGATCGCCGGTGGAGCAGACGAGTCCTTGAGTGGAGACCGCGAATCGGCAAACGCAGCGTAGGACGCCCCCCCGCCTATGCCGGCAGATCCGACGGCTTGGAGGGCCATGGCTTCCTTCTGAGAGACCGTTATGCTTCAAAAGGAATCTGCAAAGCGAGATCGGGAGAAGGCCGATCCCGCTCGGAGACGGCGGCGCCGGGGAGGCAACCGCCCTGGCGCAAGGCCCAGATAGGGCGAAGGGCCGCATCCCCTGCCATCACATCTGGCAGGGACACCTTCGGGATCGTGGACGCTAAGAATGGGGGGACTCGAGGCGTCTATTAAGCTACCCTGGGGTGGACAGCAGTACGTGGTGGTCGCGTGCTACTGTGGGGAAAACAAAGTCAAAGTCAATATTGTATTCCCGGGACATGCCAAAGGAATAGCACTAGAGGGGCACCAGCGCGGTCCAATGGAGTTCCCGGAGCTCCTTCATTTTGTGCAGAGGATGGCCACCGTGTGGTTTTAGTCAGTAAGAGTCCGACACCCCTCCGCGGTCCCCAGATTGAGGATTTCCACCCGAAAACAAAAAAGGACGCCCCCCCGCCATGTGGACCGACGACCCGAAGAAGGTGGCTGGGGGGGACTGGATGCGGAAGGCAGAGGACCAAGTGTTGTGGCGCTACTTGGGAGAGGCCTATGTCCAGCAGTGGAGTGCGATAGGCTGAGTTGATTGATTGTTTTATGTCGGGACTCACTAGTATTTATTTATCATGTCTTGGGTGTTTACAGACACAAGTCTCCACATGCACCACGCACCTGTGATCGGAATAGGTAGTGTAATCGTACAGGATTTTAAAGACACCTGGGAAATTCAAAATTTCTTGCGTTTTTTGCTAATTGTAGCTTTATTTCACATTGTACATTGATTAGAATATGTTTGGCGATAACAATCACAATACCTCTACTAAATAATAATTATAGAAAACATTAAACTAGTTCTATAAGATATATTTTCTCTATAATATTAATTTACCATCAATTTATTATGAACTTCAAACATGAAGTTCTCCCATTCCCATTCAAATTTAATTCAATTTGACCCACTGCATTAACAAAGAGTACTGGGGCTGTATTATCAAGTGTTAGAAACATCATTGTTCCGTTGCTAAAGAGAGACAGAGCTATACAGTATGTATAGCTCCATCCCTTTTTACACTGGAACAATTATGGTTTTAAAAACTCATAATACGGCTCCAGTACGCATAATATAACTGTGCCACTCTGATACCAGGCTTTGCGAAGGGCCACGCAGGTACAGTAGCATAATAAGTGTGAACAGGACATAAGGATGCATCGAACATTAACGAACAACTGAGACAGCGAGAACATGCGGTCCCCCACCATCTTGTCACTCAGATGAACAACCTATCAGAGTCTTTCCACCATTACTACCTGTGCGCACTACTGATTTGGTTGCAAAACTGACTACTGCACAGCCACCTGTTTCTCACTTAACAGTGATACAGTTATATTACACGTACTGTATGTACAAGGAATATGGAAACATTTTACTCACCAAGAATTTGAGAGCCTTCAGATTGAATCCCTTGGTATTCTCCAAGTGGTCAACAAGTCGTCCAGGTGTTGCGATGATGATATGCGGTTTTTTGGACAACATGAGGGACTGTGCCACCATATCCATACCACCCACTATTACTGCACATTTCACTCCTATACTGGCACCTAAAATCATTAATTAAAAGAAGAGTTAGATATCTTATAATATTATTGACTAATGGAAAGTTTGTTATTTTATGACAACTGGTTGCAGTGGCGTGCATTGGCCTACTTCACTTGAATTTAATTGTGGTGTAAGTTATTGATTTTTTGATGTAGGAAGATTAATTTAGCATTAATAGGTCTATTTTAAGATAAATAATCATCATACTCTGAAAAAAAGATAATAACTTACACCACTATTGAATTTGAATGAGGAAAGCAGTAGGTATTGCCTAATTGCCTATATGCAATGCACGCCACTGACTGGTTGTAAAACTTGCTTGCCAATGCCTGAGGCTTAATCAGACTCCACCAAAGCGGAGAAGAGCAGATAAATAAATAAATAAAATATATATTTTTTGGTCAATTTTACACATCACCATCTAGTCCCAAACTAAGCAAGCTTGTGGTATGGGTACTAGACAATGGATATAATACTTATATACTTTTTTTTGTTGTAAATACATACTTATAATACATAAGAAACAACCAGACCAACACAAACACTCATATTCATCACACAAATATTTATGTCCTGTGGGAATCGAACCCACAACCTCGTGATCAGCAATCTGACACACGAACCAATAGACCACAGAGACAAATAGTATTGAGTGAATAGGTTTTTGCTGGGCAAGTGTGAACCAATGTCGACCGCACCATCACCTAACATCAGGTGAGGTGGCAGTCAAACGCAAGCCTGTTAAGAATAAAAAAAGTATTTTATTTTCCCATGTCAATGCCGAACTTCAATGCAGTTCTATATCTAATGCAATCCTATTAGTGGCTTGCGACACATCTCTTCTTTCCGCTTTGGTGGAGTCTGGGCCTAAGGAAATGTATTTTACTGCAATTCGGGAATTCCTTGTAAAAGTATCTTTCATAACTAATTATTATGTAGGAAATTAAAATAAACAGAACAAATTACTGTCAGATTTAAATAACTTACCTAGTGCCTCGAACTGTTCAGATATCTGGAATGCCAATTCTCTTGTGGGTGTCAATACTAATGCGAAATACCTCTGCGGATTCTCTAACAGTGCTTGTAAGATTGGTAGAGCAAAAGCACCCGTTTTGCCAGACCCTGTTTCAGCCAAACCTATGATATCTTTGCCCTGCAACGCCACTGGTATTGATTCTTTCTGGATTTTCGACGGTTTCTTCCATTTTAACTCTTCACAAGCTTCACATAATACGTCAACTACCCCCTGGAAAAAGTAAAATTTGATATAATAACATAACCTCAATTTGCTTTTCTTGTATTTATTTCTAAAATAATGTTTTGGATGGAAAGCAATTATGGGTATAAGGTCGACATAACATTTGTTTAAATTTTTTGGAAAGTATTCAGGTTTTTAATGCGTTGTAAATAAATAACACATGCAAGAAGTACGCACCAAATCTTTAAACGTTGTGTTATCTTCTTCATTGTCTTCCTTTGCCGATTCTATAGGTTCTTCTTCTTGTTCTTCATTCTCAGATTGCTGGCTATCGTCGTCACTACTTCGACTTTCTAGATCCGGAGTCATTTTCACAAAATAATAAAACTACACTTTAAAAAACGTGTATCACTACACAGTAGTACACAGACATGACAGAATTGACAGACATAATAGAGTTGTGTCACTCATACATGAGGCACCTCAAATGTCCCATACAAAACGACAGAATGTCGCAACACCTCAAAAATTATTTTTGTACCACTACACTGGGACAAACACCAAATGAGCCGAGATGTGACGACTTGAAGCATGTACCATGAAAGAACGGCGTTGCTTCATAACTTCACTCACTCAGACCGACTGTGACACTGACGCGTGAATAGGACAATATGAGGGACAATAGGACAAATGATGTTCGTAACATTGAATATTTGGAATATTTGTCAATTTTCGGTTGTTTGGTGTTGCTGGTCATAGCCAAAGTTTTGACGTGGTTTTTTTCGTTTAGTTTGATTTAAATTTGATTTCCAATATGCCATTGCCATATCCTTTTATTTTTGTTTTAATTATTATAATTTTTAAATACCCAAGACTCTATTTTTCAATTAATCGGCCGTTTAATCAGCAACACACTGTAATTCCCTGGTTAAACGACAGTTTAGCCAAAATTCAAGTACATTTTTCGTGTAATCGGCTGTTTAAGCAGATAATTAACGTTAACGAACACTTGTCTTAGGCCGGTCTTCATCAAAGTTAATTCTCTGGTTAAACAACCGTTTACCCACGATTCCAGTTATTTTTCAATTAACCGGCTGTTTAATTAAACGCCAGCCTAAGAGCAGTATTCATCAACGTTAATTCTCTGATTAAACAGCCGATTACATTAAAAATCTATTGAAATCGGTGCTAAACAGAGGATTAACCAGAAAATTATCGTTGGTTGCTGATTAAACGGCCGATTATTTGAAAAATATACTGGAATAGTGGGTGTACGGTTGTTTGACCAGAGAATTATCTTTGATGAAGACTGGCCTAATACAAGTGTTCGTTAACGTTAATTATCTGCTTAAACAGATGATTACTCGAAAAATGTACTGGAATTTTGGCTAAACTGTCGTTTAACCAGGGAATTATAGTGTGTTGCTGATTAAACGGCCGATTAAGTAAAAAATAAATTGGAGTCTTTGGAATTAACAATGTTGATATTGTATTCTATAACGCAACGCACGCAATACTTTTGCCAACCAATATAAGAATCGGATCTATATCGAAAACGACCTACCTATACTAACTACCTACGATATCACCAAAACTATGCTCTTCTGTCGATACTTATATAGTTTCAAAATCCGATATCAAATATCGATGTATAGTTTCGATTTGATACTCGGCAAAAGCTATATTACCCAGATAGGAGATCTTAGACAATATAAGCTCAACTCAATGTATTAATGTATTTAAGTGTACTAAATGTCTCAGCAACATGACATTGTCCCATCTCATTTGAAGTGTGACAATGTCTTAATGTATTTCAGTGTATCAAATGTCTCAGCAACATGACATTGTCCCACCTCATTTGAAGTGTGACAATGTCCCACCTCATTATGCAGAATGAGTTACTCATACAAACTCATTGATTTTGCGTGTCCTACCCAACTCTAAGACATAATAAACAGTGTTGCCAGCGCGCTTTTGTCAAAACTTACCTGAGAGTGATCAAAAATAACCTTTTATGTGTTTTATTAAGAAAAGTTACCTTTTATATTTTATTACAGTATTTTAAGTTAGCAATGTGTGTTGAGTATTATTAAGTAAATTATGAAGAACAGATAATTTTGGTACCTAAAATATGGGACAAAGTCACAAATTAAGCGCATTTAAAAAGTAGTTTTCAACTTTCTGAAAGTTGAAAACTACTTTTTAAATGTACTTACTTTAGGTACCAAAATTATCATATATTATTCTTTTCATATATTATTGAGCTTCCTTGAACTGTGCTTGAACAAAGTTATTATGAAATCCAAAAATTTAAATATATTTTGTGTAAGTAGGTACCTAGGTTGCTTTCAAGGTTTTTCCAAGTCACAATATTTTAAGGCTTTGGCGTTTCCTAGCTGTAGGTGCACTAAAGAAGAAACGCTGAAACAATCTCTGTTTTGTTATTTAAATATATATAATTTTGTTTCTCTGGTATTAATTAGTGAGAGAAAGAAACCACCAAAACAATTTGCAGGTATTTTCACCCTTTGACAATGACGACGATGACTTATTTTCAGAGTCGTTCGGGATTTATTCTCAAACCCTCGCTATGTTTTGAAGTGAAAATTTGGGTATTAAATAATCGTAGAATTTTTGTGACTAAGCACATTATTTATCATTTGCTCTAGAAATATGGCAGGGTTACAAATCAAAATCTTGTATAATTTTGTGTACCTACCTACCAATCAGTGCGAGAAATAAAGAGGTTGCTCATATTATAGTGTATATATATACACACCGGCACAATTAGCGGAACGCAAAAAAAGCAGGATTTTAAAATCTTTTACTTGAGAAACTGGCCAGTTATGATATTTTTTTAATTTATTCTCAAATTTGAAAATAGAAAATTAGATGACATACACTTTTTTCATTCATTTGTTTTATTTTCCCGAACAATACGTTTTGTCAACTTGTTCGAGTAATAACTACGTAATTGTAATTTTTTTGAAAAATTGCACTTAATGGTTTTTTATAAATTTGTTATTCTATAGGCAATTTAGTTTATTAAAAGCTCTTTACTATGCCTGACTTAACATCACTGGAAATTATTAGGGCTGATGAAATGAGAAGAAATGGCCATACCTACAGATCGATTGCCTCAAGGTTCGTCGACCAGTATCAACGATTCATCGCAGCATCCAGCGGTACAAATCGTCTAATTCTCTTGTGAGGAGGAGGGGTCAAGGTAGAAAAAGATGTACATTGAGGCGAGATGACAGTTTTTTACAACTTGGAGTTCGTAGGAATACGCGATTAACGGCTGTACAAGCTCGAAATGAACTGGAAGACGTTCGAGGAGTACGAGTAAGTGAGCGTACAGTTCGCAGGAGATTTGAAGAAGTTGGTTTAGGGTCGTATATACCTGCCAAAGGCCCAAAACTTGAGAGACGTCACCGCGTAAACCGATTAAGCTATGCGCGAGAACATCGTCATTGGGATTTGAACGAATGGCAGCAGGTTCTCTTTACTGATGAGTGCAGAGTTCTTTTAAAACAGATCGATGGGAGACAGCGAATATGGAGACGCAAAGGAGAACGCCACATACAGTCTAATTTTGAACACACAGTGGCTTATGGTGGCGGCTCGATTATGGTTTGGGGAGGGATATGTTTGGGAGCTCGCACGGAGTTAGTGATAGTCACAGGAGGGACCATGACAGCAGATCGATACATCAGAGACATTTTAGAAGAACATGTTGTACCATTTGCCCCATTTATTGGTGACGACTTTATTCTAATGCAAGATAATGCTCGTGCTCATAGTGCACAATCGGTACAGGCATATCTGAGCCACGTAGGTATAGCGGTGATGCAGTGGCCAGCAAATTCCCCCGATATGAATCCGATAGAGCATGTCTGGGACTTGCTAAAAAGAAGGGTTAAATCCAGAATGCCACCCCCCAACAATCTGAATGAACTTGGAAACGCATTACTTGAGGAGTGGGAGCGGTTGCCTCAAGAAATCATCGATAACATAATCTGTAGCATGCCCAGACGAATGGAAACCGTAATCAGAGCAAGAGGGGGAAACACTCGTTATTAATTTTGCTTTAATTTTATTGTTAAATCATTTAATGCTTACTTTTTTATATTTTTTGTGATGGTTCATAATCATCTAAAAATTTCACTTATTTCAAATTTCTTTATTTTTCAATAAAAAATAACGAAGACTTTTCAAAGTCGTTGTTAAAAGATGTTAATCAATTTGTTATTTTGTGTCTAATTACATTTTCGTCAAATATATGCGTTATTATCTCATAGTCTCACTTTTTTTTCTGTTCCGCTAATTGTGCCGGTGTGTATATATTCTTTGATTCTGCTTTTACTATAATTACAACATTGCAATAAAATATCCAATTATATTTTGAAAAGTTACCTTTTGACTAGTGTTACGTAAAGTAACGTAAAGAAACCTGACGGAGGTAAAAGTTACCTAAAAGGTTAAATAGTAACCTTCTGGCAACGCTTAACAAAAGTTTGTCCACGAACTGTTAAAATGTCAAATGCAGGTATGTTTGAAAACCTTCACTTTGGAAGAAGTATGTTTTTTTTCTCAATAATTATCCTAAACTAGATCACACTTCTTTAGTTACTTAATTATTATGTGTTTTATTTAATTATATAATAATGTGTATTATTTATCACAGTCCTGGAAACTAATTTGTGATGAATTTAGTGTTAAATTATTTTAGATTATGAACGAACTTTAACCGTTCAAATACCTACCCTATGCAACTCAAACTAATCTCATTCTCAAAGAAAATATCTTATGTTTGACGTAAAATACAACTTATTTATTAAATTAGAATGTTTTGTACGTTTTATCACGAATAAAATGATTTGTTTATCGAAAATAAATAATTGGATATAATTTTCAATTAGATAAAAAATTTTGGTAGTAGGTTTTAGAACGCAACAATATAGCTTCGTGTTTTTTAGGTTATTTTATGCGTCAGTTCAGTTTCAGTTGTTATTATTGTTTTACCATTTATTTCACAAATTACATTGTGTAGCTGAAGATAGAATATGGCAAAGCATCATCCAGATCTTATCTTCTGTAGAAAACAACCCGGCGTAGGTGAGTATAACCACAACTTTTCCTAAAAATTACCCTTCGTTTATGTTTTATTTTGTAGTCGTTGATTTTGTCTTTGTTATTTTAGCTATTGGCCGCTTGTGTGAGAAATGTGACGGTAAATGCGTGATATGCGACTCGTACGTGCGCCCGTGCACCCTAGTGAGGATATGTGACGAGTGTAACTACGGGTCTTATCAGGGCCGATGCGTTATTTGTGGCGGGCCCGGCGTCTCTGACGCTTACTATTGTAAAGAATGTACTATACAGGAAAAAGACGTAAGTAATAACAGAACATGGCACAATAATAAATACAACCTCACAATACTGTAATACTGTATTTAACTGGTTGTGCTTATTTTAGATCTAAAACTTTGTCCTAAGGCAGCGTAGCGTAGCATATACGTACGTGCATTTCATCACGCCTGTTTTACTTCATCTATGTTCATTAACCTCGTCATGCATGCGTGTTGGTTTAGAGTGCTCTTATCCTAGCCCTTTTTGAGGTCACAGCCCTCGAACTCTTCCATCCACTCTAGTCTCATTTTCTCGAAGTAAATAAATACTTTTGGGACATATTTTGTACATGATATGAAGTGTATATATACTAAACTACTTATAACATTCCTTAAGCTTTATCTGCTGAAATCACTATTGTCTATCTGTGATTGCTTTGTTCCTGTTTGGAACCCAGTCCTAAAAATAATCAAGTCCCAAACAGCACACAACACTGTAAAAGATAATGATATTGTAACTATTGTGAGTGATTACTGCGTGCATTGAAACAATTTTAATTAATAATTGTAAATTGTATGGTAGATTACATTTTTTTTTTAAATATCAGTAAATACGCTTGTCATCTGTCTACCTGCGACCACGAAATGCTACAAAGCTTTCGAAATGTCAGGAAAACCTATTTAAATAATAATACGCGATTTAATCCGCTTAAACTTTGTTTTATTAATTTTATGGAAATGATCACTGGGGGCCTAGTACGGTCGACCGCAAGTCAGTGGTAACACTTTGACATTAACAGCATCTTTATATCGTAAGCAGTAAGGGCGGTTTTCAAATTGAAGTGTTACCACTGTCATGCAGTCGACTGTACGAGTTTGACACTTAAAAATACTTAATTCAATGACTGCTTGTGGCTTCACCCGCATATATTCAACTTTTCTAAGAAGACTTATCAAGCACCCCTTGAAAATTTTCCTGGGATAACATATACCCCTGTGTTTATCTGGGTTATGGTATATCTATATGCCAAATTTGAGTAACAAACATCTAAACATCTTGACAAACTTTCACATTTAATATTAGTGGGAAGTAATTGAATTTGATGAAAGTAACTGTGTCATACTTGTACTAGGCCCAGAGGGGCTAGAGCAGAGGCTCTAGCCACTGTTCTGATATACTGTTTTGTTTTCTTACAGAGAGATGGCTGTCCGAAGATTGTGAATTTGGGTAGTTCTAAGACTGATCTGTTCTATGAAAGGAAAAAGTATGGGTTTAGAAGACATTAGTAGTGTTATTTAAATATTAAGGACTATTCAATAAATTGGTTTATGGCTTGAGTTAATTGATTTGTATTCAATTATGAAAAAATAGACAAGTGTTTTATGTATTTATAAGTATAGTAAATTGAGCACAATTTACTTGGATATTAACATCTTTGGGACCTAGAAGACAAATACTGGGTTGAAAATTGTGGTAGCCAGTCTCATCATTACAGCCGAAAGACGTCCACTACTGGACATAGGCCTCCCCCAATTAAGGGGGGGATATGCCATAATCGCCACGCTTGGCAGGCGGGTTGGCGATCGCAGTTGGTTGGTTAAATACTCAGAGAACGCTGCTGCCCATCCTCTGGTGAATCCCTTAGTCGCCTTTTACGACACCCATGAGAAGAGATAAGGGTAGCCAGTCTGAAAAACTTCTTTTCTTTCATATTTCACAATCAAACTGTACTGGTAACCACTACCTACACTCTGTTTTTCTTTACTTGTCTTATTTAGTAAAAAAATCTGGGCAAGTCTTTTTAATGCAATTCGTCAATAATAAAAGACTATGTTAACAATTTCACACACAATTTTTTTTAACCTAATTACATTTGCAGAAATAGTAATTATATTTTTGCAGTAGTTATTTGAACAAAGGAGACAAAAACAGACGGGCTAATACAGATGGGCTGCGGCTACCTGAATAACAAAATGCTTTAGACTTATGTATTTCGTACAAATTGCTAAGCAGTAGTATAGTCTCAAAATTGCCAGTAAATTATTGTCGGACACAACAAATTGAATAATTTTGTGTAATTGAATACATAGTTCAATAAAACACCTTCACACTCTCTTATTATTTATTTAATAACAATATAATAGTAAAGATCTCTCAAGTATGTTCTTAGTCTAGATTGCTAGTTCTAATCTTTTTACATGGAAACTCTTTATAAACAATGTATGAGCTAAGATCTAATTCAATACCAAAATACACATCTGTTTACAAACTATGTAGCTATTTTATTATAACTAGTATAGTATTATACAATCTGTGACTATACATAGTAGCTGTATGTAGGATGGTGTAACTGATGTTCCTTTCATCATCATCATCATCATTTCAGCCAAAAGATGTCCACTGCTGGACATAGGCCTCCCCAAAAAGGGGGTATATGCTATAATCGCTACGCTTGGCAGGCGGGTTGGCGATCGCAGTTGGTTGGTTAAATACTCAGGGAACTCTGCTGCCCATCCTCTGGTGAATCCCTTAGTCGTCTTTTACTACACCATGAGTAGATATAGGGTGGTGCAATTCTTTACGTCCGCCACCACACGGAACGGATATCCTTTATGTTATTATAATTTTTCACACAAAAAATACAAATTACTATTAATAGAAATATACTCTCTTACACATCATCACCAACAAATGATCAATTGCTACAAATTATTTTGTTGATCTTTTACTAGATTGTTCAGGCTCTTTGGTTTTGCAGCAACTATAGAATCAAATGAAACGGTGAGAGCAAGAGTGGCCTATCTTTTCCAGACATTTATGGTTTTCAATTATGTCTGGAAAAGATAAATAAATAAATATATTTTGGGACATTTTTTACACAGCACCATCTAGTCCCAATGCAATGGATGGATAAAATAATTAATAATAATTTATTAAAAACACAGCCATACAAATTACTTAAGAAATCTTAATAACTAATTAATAAGGCAATTTAGAAACAGTCAACATTGTCTACTGTCTCTCAAACTAAGTAAAAAACCTGTATCTTGAGAGACAGTGTTTTGCTATTTCAAAGCACAACCCGTGTACGACAGTTTAGATATTAACAGTATGTACCTATATTGCGTAATTACAATTTCCCTACATTTACAAAACAAGCATTATGTGTATTGGCGTTTGTGGTGTATTGGGGGTGAGTTGTGTGAGAGAGGGATGAGTGAAAGGTGTGTGTGTATGTGTGTGGGGTGTGATTAGGGTGAGTATGTGATAAACTGATCAGATGATGAAACATTAGGTCAAGAGTTCCTCCGTATCAATGTAGTCCAAACCTAACAGCCACTTTTTTAGTTTGTTCCTACATTCATGTCTACTCATTCTATGAATGTTTAATTCTTTATTAATTTTGTTGTATAATCTGGAGCTTATAAAATAATATTGGTTATGTGCAAACGTAGTGCTATGCGGTTCAGCTAGGAACACAATATCAGCGCGACGCTTGCTTTGAACGATAAGTGGAGTTCGATGCTTTCTCAACACAGTATGGAGTACAAAAAGTTGCCGGACTGTCAGCACTGCACTCTCTGCATAGAGCTGTTTAGTTGGGTATCTGAACGGCCTGAAAAAGATAACCTTCAAGACGGCCCTTTGGGCTCTTTCGAGCTTAAGGAGAGAGGTCTTATTAGCTCCACCCCAACAGACTATGCAGTACGAAAGCAGTGACTGGCTTAAGGCAAAGTATACTAGCTTCAAGGTATCTATGTCGGCTGAGTGTCTCAAGTTTTTAAAGATAGAGATAAGCTTTCTCTGTCGATTAACCAAATTGCCTATGTGTGAATGCCATTTTAGGTACCTGTCGACTTCGATGCCCAGATAACGTATACTGGAAGCTACACAAAGAGGGGGACAAGAACAAGGCGTACCAGTATTTGCACATGAATGAACTCTAATGACAACAGAGTTCTTTGGTTGTGTTCTATTAGAGATAGAAAAGGGAATGACTTTAGTTTTCCCCGTATTTAATGTCAGTAAGTTTCTTGATAGCCAATCGGTGACAACGTTAAGATTTATTTCCGCAAACTGAGTTACTTCATTCCAGTCATTCCCGTGGACCAACAAGACGGTATCATCAGCATAAGTAAAGATCGAGCAATTTCTTAGGGAAAGGCGACACAACTCGTTAATATAAAGAAGAAACAACGTCGGGCCAAGAATACTTCCTTGCGGGACACCGAACTCTATTTTAGCCTCCTTACTGATGATATTATTTATCTTAACACATTGGAAGCGATTGTGAAGGTAGTCCTTAAAAAGATTTAGTGCATGACCGCGAATTCCCACATTAAAAAGCTTCGTTAAAAGTATAGGGACAGAGACTGTGTCAAATGCTTTCGACAGGTCCAAGAATATAAAATATAAAATACTTGTATACTTTTTTTTTGTAAATATATACTTATAATACATAAGCAACACCCAGACCAACACAAACACTTATGTTCATCACACAAATATTTGTGTCCTGTGGGAATCGAACCCACGACCTCGTTAACAGCAGTCCGAAACTCGAACCACTAGACCACAGAGGTCGTCAAATATGATATTCCACTCTTGCGTTCAGCGCCTAAAATAATTAGAGAGACATTGTCCTGCCCTTACATTCTATATCCCTGCCTCAAAACTAAGGGGGTGACTCCTTAGTTTTTTAAAATAAAATAAAAACATGAGCCAGCTCAATACACTATGGGTAATGAATCCTCTCAAAATATTAGTTAATAATAGGACATACAAGTCCTTTGTTTATAGACTAGCTGCTTTCACTGGCGATGCTGTTGGCTGAGCTTGGGTTGGTCCAAATGTTGGCGTCGTCGGACCCAGAGTACGTTGGGCGCGCGGGTATGATTGGCGAGCGAACACAGACACTGAAAAGTTAATGTTATATATACAGATTACAACATTGCCAAAAGTATACTGGTGTAATCTGACTTCAAGGTCGAGTGAATAGGTTTTAGCTGGGCAAGGGTGCACCATTGTTGACGGCACCATCGCTTAACATCAGGTGAGGTTGCGGTCAAATAAATAATAATAAAATCATTTATTATCAGACAGCTTAGTCCATAGGCACAAATCACAATTTTATTATACTAGAATACACTCCGTCTGCACAGTAGGCTCACTTTACTCCGAACACATGGAGTTCAGTAAACCTACTGAGCAGTACGGTATCGTATCTATCTGCTATCATTCTCAGCACACTGTTCGGGCTCCCTCGCACACGCCGCAACACCGACGCCACCTTTTTACGCATAATGGCGTAGAAGTCATCTACGCTGGCGTCCGCAAACATGCCGGATGCACTGCAATATCGAGGGAGCCTGAACAGTGCCCTGAACACATTATTATACAGGACGCGCAAGGCATTGTAGGCTCTCTGCGTAAAGTTTGCCCACAGGCCACCAGTGTAAAACGTCTGACAAAATGCCTTGAACAACGTTATTTTGACTGACGCCGTACACCGAGCAAACCTGCGTGCCAATATATTACCACGAACCGACAATGCCCTGCGCTCCCTTTCGACATCCAATTCATCACTTAAATTCTCAGTCACAATATGACCAAGATATTTAAACTGTGAAACACGGCATAGAGGTACTCCGTTAAGTAATATAGGTGGTACAAATATATTATTATTGTTGTTACATTTAAATAACATGAATTGCAAATGCAAGCCTATTACGAATAAAAAGTCGGCATCGGAACCTGCCTTCCATGCTAAATTTATAGGAACAGTCAGTAACTAACCATTCGAGGTATTTAGTTCATGACAAAATTCGAGAGGTAGACCATTAGTTTCCCATAGTTCCATCCATCGCAATTGCGCTAAGAACGGTGATTATACAACGTGTTATTAAAATAACTGAAAACCTCTTAAGGGGTCATTTTACTCTTCAGTAAGAACAATTTTTACTATGGGACCAAACCTGAAATCGCGAAAAAAAACAGCTGATCCCTAGATTGTTTCCATTTTATTATTAAATTTGAACACAAATGTAGGCAATAGCTGGTTTTCTTCGCGATTTCAGGATTTGTTCCATAGTAAAAGTTGTTCATACGGATGAGTACAATGACCCCTTAAGAGGTTTTCAGTATTTCAATTACATATTGTATTATAGGTAGTACCTATCTACCGGCATCGAATGCACTGTACTGTACCTGAATATTTTAGTGGCCCATTTGGGCGCCATTACAAAACTTGAAAATAAAATAAAACCCCACTTGAATTAAAGTAAATAAGTAATTCATCTCTATATCTAAATCACACGTGGTATGGTGTAGTGCTGCGTTAATTTAGCATTTAGTTACTTTAATTGCGATCATGCGTTTGTTTTTATGTCGTTTAGATTTGTAGGGTAGTTGCGAATTATTTCGTGTCTTGTGAGGGGCATGCATTGAGCAGCATTTGACTAGCTTTGTAACTGACCTCTCCACCTTCTTGCTGGAGTATCAGCTGAATCCAAACATAGTCCTAGGAACACCATTACAATGACATTAGGTTTCATAATGAATTTCAGAATAATTATAAAGTAGGGTAGATACGAAAGATCTTCCATAGATTCTATTTTTGAATATGCTTGATCGACCGAAGACTGATATCCTTTGGTCAATCACTTATAGGCTTTATACATACAAGTAGATTCCATCTTTACGTAATTATTCGAGAGCTTCCTCAGTCATACTGTCTATCTGTCGTTGGAGATAAGATGTTAAGAAGTGTTTCAGCCTATCTCCAACGACGTACCACGTTCGTTCCTTAAGTCTTTATACTTACGAGTTAACGTCTTCGAGTTTCTTTAGCAGCCTCTCATTTTCCCTGCTCAGCAACTCCTGGTCCCTCAACAGCTGGTCTCTCACACCAAACAGTTCGCTGTTCTCTATCCTTAACGCGGAGTTCTCTTCCATGTGCAGTTGTACTAGCTCCACTAGCTCTGCTTGAGGAAGCTGGTACAGCTTGTTAGGTTCAATTTGAGTTGGGGTTCGGCGGTGACCTGTAGGATGGATTAAATAAATGGATATTAAGTTTCAGTACCTACGTAAAAGGTTACCTCATGTTGTTTTGGTTTAGTGCTTGTTTGGATTTTTTTCATTACCCACGCTTGGTCAGGTGATCTTAAAATGCTGTTATTGAGGAAAATGTTCTGCCATATCCTTAACATAGCTCTGAGTTTTCGAGTCTTTTACAATACTTTGGTACCTATTGGTTCTGCCTCTGGAGGCAGATATCTTTTTCGGAAGCAACAAGATTGTAGATTTGAGTGTAGGTAAGGAGGCACCTATGAATAGAATGATACATACATATATATACATATTATCACGCCTGTTTCCCATTGGGGTAGGCAGAGACTATGGATTTCCACCTGCTACGATCCTGACACACCTCTTTCGCTTCATCTACGTCCATTAACCTCGTCATGCATGCTCGTCGGTTTAGAGAACTCTTAACCTGGCATTTTTTGAGAACATCCGCGATTTGATCGCGATACGTTCGCCGAGGTCGTCCCCTTCCAACTCTTCCATCCACACTCGCTTCATATACTTGTTTCGTCAATCTCCTCTCGTCCATCCTCTCTATATGTCCAAACCATCTTAACATACCTTTCTCAATCTTTGTCACTACATCTTCTTTCACTCCACAACGCTCCCTTATCATGTTATTCCTTACTTTATCTCTCAAAGTTACACCACACATACTTCTCAAAGCTCTCATTTCTACTGCATTTATTCTGCTTTCATGTTTCGTCTGCCATACCCAACTTTCACTACCATACATAAGTGTAGGCACTAACACTCCCCCATGAACAGCCAGCCGTGCCTTTTCCGACACTTTGCGGCTGTTCATGAAGGTGTGTAGTGCCCCATTCACCGAATAGAATGATAGCCGGGGAAAAAATTGTACTGATCGTCAGGAAGTTTTAAACCCAGTGCCTAGGTACTTACTGTAAGTATCCAAGTTGTAATCAGACTGCACGTGTAGCGCAGTTCTCAAATGTTGGTTCTCTGCCTGCAGAGCCTCCACTTCTCTCTTCAAACTTAATATTAAGGCATCTCTTGCATCCTGCAAACATGATAAGTGTTCAGAATCATAGTATAGTATAACGGGCTGGTTTCCGCAACTCCACGTCTAACCGTGTATTTTGCGTTGTTCAGAATCATGCAATGCTTTTAGATTGATTGTACCTAATCGGTTAATCATTAAGTGACTGAGAGACTCTTGGGATCTTAACTTCTGGATTTTCTATTGTGTTCTATTTCTAAATTCGACTTTCGAGTGAATCAAATCGCTGATATAACATGGTAGTTGAAATCAGTCTTGTGAAAAACTTACCATTTTAACAATGGGTTTGGATTTGATCTTCTTGGCGCGCGCTGCGTACCGTAGTGTGTTGACGGTCTCGCTCAGATTTGATCTAGTTGGTGCTATACAAGCGATCTGTGGGAATAGGATGATCATCATCAGGCTACATAACGATTGCTTTAGCTTTCTAGATAATTTTAGGATGAAAAATGTTGCTGTGTTTCTTTACCATAAGCGTAACTCCATTCCCCGCCAGACTATCCGCTAACAGTTTGGTGAGCTTGCTGTCCCGGTATGGAATGTGCCCGCGTTTTTTACCGTCGCTTAGCTGTGATATACAATAACCTGTGAATAAAAATGATTAGGATAACAGAAGTTATGGCATTTGCAAGGTAGCTTTATGTTAATTTGATGAGGTCATGTTCGTCAAATCTGTCCAGTTTGGTAAAAACAACTTCGAAAGGGAAACTAGCAGAAGAATACAGCTGGGCTGGGCAGCGTTCGGGAATCTTTGTCGAATCTTCTCGTCGCCTATTCCACAGAGCCTTAAGACTAAGGTCTTCAATCAGTGCGTCCTGCCTGTCATGACTTACGGAGCCGAGACGTGGACACTCACGGTACGGTTGATCCACAAACTTAAGGTAGCTCAGCGTGCTAAAAAGATGGCTATGCTCGCAGTTTCTCTGAAGGATCGCATCCGAAACGAGGTGATCCGACGGAGAACCAAGGTTGTCGACATAGCCTACAGGATTAACAAGCTGAAGTGGTAGTGGGCTGGTCACATTAGCCGAAGAACCGATGGCCGTTGGGGTAGACGGGTTCTTGAGTGGAGACCGCGAATCGGTAAACGTAAGGTATCAGGCTTGGTGGAGTGATGATATTGGCAAGGTGGCTGGTAGCAACTGGATGCGAGTGGCCGAGGATCGATGTCAGTGGCGTACCATTGGAGAGGCTTATGTCCAGCAATGGACTATCAGGCTTGGTGGAGTGATGATATTGGCAAGGTGGCTGGTAGCAACTGGATGCGAGTGGCCGAGGATCGATGTCAGTGGCGTACCATTGGAGAGGCCTATGTCCCGCAATGGACTAATATAGGCCGATGATGATGATGATGTTCGTCAAAGATGGTTCGAATTAAGAAGGAATCTCTTGTTAAGGAATTAATTTAAGGCCAAAATTGAGAGACTTACCAAGCACCATAAGACTCCTGTTAATATTATTCGCCTCCTCCAAGGTCTTGCCGGTGCTGTGGGTTCGCTTGGTCATCTCGCTGCCGGCGAGGTCCACGAAGTTGATCTTGCCGTGCGCACAGCACGTGACGCCGTGCTGCTGGCGCAGCTGGCGCCGCACGCGCACGCACAGCACGGTGTGCGAGCGCGACGAGTGCGCGTTCATTGCGTGCGCGCCGACCGCTCGGTTGCGCATGCCTGGGTAGTAAAATTGGTGTGGAACGATTGATAACATCAAGGAATAGGGACTTATTTGTATTAGTACATTAGTACACTGGTTTCTATTCAAGAAGGATTTTAGCCTTAGTGGTGGTTCACCAGAAAGATTTCCGACTGTACAAGACAGTAGTACTAATTTATCAATCAATTTAACTTAGCTATGCTGTATCTTTTTCCTAGTAAGAGTAGGGTGAGGTTGATGACAACATTAATTAACTCTGGTTTTTTTAATGGCCAGAAGATGGTGTGTAGGCATCTACAATAATAATGATAATGTGTTGCCCAAAATCTTGGTCTTGCAGTCTTGCGGTCTTGCATTTTCGCAAGACCAATGCAAGATCTCAAGACTGCAAAACCAAGACTGGGCAAAACTAATAGCCATAAATGTCTGTGATACGAAAAAGAGCCAAGGGGCAAGAGGCAAAGAGGTACGGGCGTAGCTATAGCTTTCGCATAGGGTGGTCCAATAATGCACAAATGTAAACAAGTTTTTGCCCGTGACTTCAACTCAGCCTATCGCAATCCAGTGCTGGACATAGGCCTCCCCCAAGTTGTGCCATAACCCTGTCATCCGCCTTCCTCATCTAGTCCGCCTCTCCAGCTACTTTCTTGGTCGTCGGTCCACCTGGCTAAGGGAGGCGCCCTATGCTGCTTTTGCCGATTCGCGGTCTCCACTCAAGGACTTTTCTGTGCAAACGGCCATTGGTCTTTCGATAGACATTGTATGCCTTATGAGGTAAATTGTGCTGACCAAAAATTATTATTGCAAGATCTTTTATGTACCACAATTAATGCAATAAAGTTCATTTCATTTCATGGCATGGATGCAAACGGTGGATTTTCGGTGGTATTAGAGTTTTTGCGTAGACTAAGGGGGTGTCCGGACCCCCTACCCACCACTTATATACGCCCGTGGCGATAGGACATGCTCTGCGGTCGCCAACATTTCCTGTAAAGCCTACGGATACTGGTCTTGTAGTCTTGCAGGGTAACATGCAAGACCAAGACCGCAAGACTGCAAGACCAAGACTTTGGACAACACACTTTGGAGAGAAGAATGGTCTGTCTTACCTACCTTCTTCTAAAACAGCGAACAAGTCGTCGATCTGTTCACAGTCCACCGTGAAGAGGTTCTCCACGTAGAAACCCCTGCTCTCCTTAGACCACCGTACTTGTAAGGGTTTCCTAGCACTCCCTGGATTTAGGAGATCTATTACCTATAATAGAACATACATTTTGATAAACCCCTTGTCTGCTTCAACACCCAATCACACCATCCGACCATCACCACATTCAAACAGGTAAATTAGGTAAACTGCCCAATATGCCATTTTGCCACCCAGTTGTTCGATCCACCATCATCATCATAATTTCAGCCAAAAGACATCCACTGCTGGACATAGACCAAGCATCGCCACTACGATCGGTCCTGTCTTCCCGCAGATTCCCGCTACCTTCACCAGTTCGTCGGTCCACCTTGTGGGGGGCCTACTCACGCTGTGCCTTCCAGTACGCGGTCGCCACTCCAGAACTTTACGGCCCCATCGGCCATCCGTTCTGCGAGCAATGTGCCCCGCCCACTGCCAGTTAAGATTAGCAATTCTTCGGGCTATGTCAGTTACCTTCGTTTTCCTGCGAAACTCCTCATTTCTGATTTGTTCCACCACTCCTATCCTTCCTACTAATATAATAAACGTGATAGTTTGTGAGAATGTTTGTTTTTGTGTTATGTTTCACGCAAAATCTACTGCATGGATTTTAATGAAATTTGGCATACAGATAGAACATAACCCGGATTAGCATATAGGCTTTTTATCCCGGGAAGATAAACAGTTCCCGAGGGATACGCGATAAACGACATCCACGCAGGCGAAGCCGCGGGCACAGGCTAGTACAAGATATATACCGCGCATGTTGACGATGCGAACGCCCTCGTTTGCCGATGAATGGAAGACGATATGTTTACGGTTCTTTGAGAAGACCGTTTCAGAATAGTACATTACTGCCGAGGCCTGAAACTGCTTCAGGTGACGGCCGAGTAACATTGGAAGTGCTTTTAAAAGGACGAGGCGCTAGCTGAGTCCTTTTTAACTAAACGAGGCCGTTAATTGCCATTTCGGCCGAAACTTGTATACCTAGTACTTTTCTCGTCATTTGCGAGGAAACAATACACAAATTAATTCAACAGTAGTAGGTACCTATCTAATTTTCATTCGCGCCAATTCGTCCGCATGCGGTTCTTGTTCTACTTTCAAAGTTTTAGTTTAAAAAAATGCGCATTCAGCCTTTATAATGATAAATATTTTTTACCTAAAAACACCTAATTTATGTAAGTGTGTACCTACTTAAAAACGTCGGTAGCATAATATAAAAAATAAAAACTGTCAGGAATTTCTATTATTGTCGTGTTGTACGGTCGACCGCACGTCGGTGGTAACACTTTGACATTAGCAGCATCTTTATTTCGTAAGCAGTAAGGGTGGTTTTCGAATTGAGGTGTTACCACTGTCATGCAGTCGACTGTACCTATATTGCTGGAATGAACGATGGAGCCATAACTTTAAAAAAAATGAATTGAATTGCTGGCATGTTATTTCGTTGCGTACGGAAAAGAGCCGATTGATGTATTCTTTTTTTTGAATAATGAACCAATTTCCGAGCAAGTGGTAGAAAAGTTTTTTAAAGTTAGAAAGTTTTTTTTTGGATCCAAAGGAGCCACTCAGTCGATATGCTTATTCTTCTATTATTAGGTATGATCGATTTAGATTAAGAGTTTTCTGAGATACATTACCATCTCCCATAGCGAAGACTTGACACCCACCTTTTCATTGTATATTTCTAAGAAGGAAGCCTTCAGTATGAAGTGAGACTCGGGCCGTTCGTTGATCAGTTTGAACAGGTACACGAAGGAGCGCACCACCAGGCCGTGCTCCGGGGAGAAGGGACTCGCTCCACTCTCCACCTGTGACAAGACAAGGTGATAGTTGTAAGATGGAAGAAGATAAGTACATATACATATACAGTGTGAGTCTTCATAAAGTGCACATACGATGTTGGGTGAAACTAGACATAATTTTATCGACGGAAAAAAATACTTAGATTTATAAACGTTAATTTTTTGTAAAGAAAACGTAATTTTTGAACCAAGTGGTATATGATCTTAAAAGAGGAAATGATCATGACATACAATTTTCCCCAAAAAAATAATTACCATCACTTAAAAATAGAGCAGAGTTTACGGAAAATCTGATTTTGTACGGTTTTTTTTTTTTTTTTTTTTAGTTACGTAACTATGGTCAACATTCAAATTCAAATTCTTTATTGGAACAAACTGATTTACATACCTATTTTGTGTACGTTAACAGCTGCATTAGTTCAGAGAACTGTGTCGCAGTTATTAATGTTGAGTAGGACACGGTTTTAAAATGAGTTTGTAAGAGTAGCCTCTTTTTTGTAATGAGCCAGTACAATGTCCCACTTCAAAAGAGGCGAGGCGTTTTGAACCTAGACGGTGCACGGTACAAATGAGGGGAGACTATAAACCTATTCATTTCATACATGCGAGTTGAATCTTACAATTGTATGACTTTTTTATAATGTACTGAACTTGACTTTGGAATTTTTGATCATAGAAAAAGAATACTGATGAATGAAGACAATTATTTTGAAACATGTTTACGTCCGAAATAACGTCTAAAAACTAAACATTTTTTAATCTTTGTCAGTCCCTGTTTTATTATTCTATTCTATGAATGAGTCTGAATACACTTTATTGCATCTATAATTACTATAACTATCCAAAAATCTAGTGTCCGCTACATGTAAACATTAATATTTTATTCATTCATGCATGTCCATGCGCGTCGTTCATCGTCCTGTCCCACTCATCATGTAGTATTGTAGCGAAATGAAGTCGCAACCGTCGACTGGTAGATAGAACGCGACGCTTTCCTCTTTCGCTCTCATCTACTCACTCACCTTACACACAGAACAGAAGAGCAGCGCGACAAAAATATTGAAGTGGTACATTTTATAAAGGTGAGCCGTCTTTACAATTTTCTGTCATGTACGGGACAAATGTACTGCCTATTGTAAGTCCTACTCAACACTAGCAGTTATTAGCGCCCACCTCAAAGAGGGGAGATGACAGTATCCAACATTACCTATATCAAAAACAAATATTATTTTAGAAAATTTAGATAGGTAGGTATAGGTATTATCTTAAATTTATTTTAATTATATATATATGTATATATATTTTATTTTTATTTAATAATGTTAAGTGTGTTCGGATATTATTTGTTTTTTGTCATTGTAAAAAATTTCAATGACAGTAATTCTTTTTACAGAATTGTATTTCATTGTCATTCCTTGTTATTTACAATCATTACAGTTTTTGTTTTATCATCATAGACCACTTGGTAATACCAAAATCCAATAAAAAAAGTTAAATTTTTTGTTATTATTTTTTCCGTCGATAAAATCATGTCTAGTTTGACCAAATATATGTACACTTTATGAAGACTCAAGCTTCACTAGGGTAAACAGTGTTGCCAGGTCCCATTTTCATAATCCGGGAGGCTTATTATGAAAAAAGCGGGAGATGTATTGAGGAAAAATTTTAAAAATCGGGAGATGATGTTTTTCAACAAAAATCTGAGTTGTTGAAGTACCTTATCCCGGTATTATATTTTGCCACGATTCCCGCTGTAATATTAAAATGAAAGCAGTTTAATTTTACTGCCCTTTGTAATAAAAAAATATAATTTTAAACCTTACTTTTTTGTGATAGAGTCTATTTTACGCTAAATGTTTGTGTGTTTGTGTGTGTGTCTTTCATTTTATGCAGTTTTTTTTTTGCCAGGATTTGATCTTATTCCTATTATTAGGCTTTATACAGGGATTGTGAAAAAACGGGAGATTTTTGTCGAAAATCGGTAGATCGGGAGATTTTTACGAAAATCTGTGAATCTCCCGGAAAATCGGGATACCTGGCAACAGTGAGGGTAAACTACAACTGAACAGTGATGAAAATTTTACTGTAGGTAGTGTAGTAATAAGAATATCAAGTTTAATTTTAGATAGTAAGTGATGAAAATTTTACTGTAGGTAGTGTAGTAATAAGAATATCAAGTTTAATTTTAGATATGTCAGGTGTGGATCCAGATGCTTTGGGGGGGGGGGGTTGAGCCCCTTGGCCCCCTCTGGATCCGCTAATGCGCCCGATGTTGCTGTGCCCTAGCAGGGTTCATGTTTGATAGTATTATTCTTCTGTAACACCTTCTGTACACCATGAAAGCAATAAATGATTATGAATTATGAAAAATATATTTGTTCGAGGTTTCGTTATATGTGGACTCCCTTTTGGTTTAGACTTTTCGTGTATTTGTATATGCCATGATAGAGGCCATAATAATATGTTTGTTGAATAGTAATATCTAACAACAGACTACTAACAACGTGCATGTCGCGTGACGTGAATGTTACGCCATTGTTTTAGCGTGATTACGTTTATAATTGTCGCTGGTTTGTTGTGAAGCTTTTGTGTTAATTTGTATTAGCTTTTAATTGTATTGCTTTTCCACGTGTTGTTAAGCATGACAGGAATAGGGAAGGTGACAATTTTTTTTACTTGTTTTTGTAAAAGAAACTGTTTTAAGAAAAATAAGGAACAGTGAAAAAAACAATTAAATATTCAATAAAATGTCCAAGTTATAAGCAATATAAATTCGTTCACTAGACAGAGACAGCACTATCAAAGCATGACGTAATTGTTCAAAACCTTCGTAGAAACTTGACATCTCTCTGTACAATGTCCGTTTAACACGACAAGGACAGAAAATGCCCCCTCCAAAAACTTAAAAAGCGTGTATCTCTTTCATTTATTCATTGTTTTTATTATTATTTTCACAAATGTTGTCGTTTCTGTACCTTCTTTTAAATATTGAACTAAAAACATAACGTTCTTTTAAATAACATAATATTTTTGATATTTTTTAACAGTAGTCAACTACCGGATTCTACTACCCTAAAGATAGTTTTGAATTCGTTGAATTTTGAATGTGTCGCAATAATAAGTCAAGTCATCGATGCACCACACTCACACACGTATGTTGGACAGACTTCGATCGATACGACCATGAGGTCGGAACGACTGTCAATCGTTCATAGCTGTTATTAACTCCTGGTCACACTAAATTATATGGAAGGGCTATGTATGTCATTTTCTGATCGGTTAGCACCATGGAGAAAAGAATGGTTAGCACTAATATGGCGTAGGCGGATTTCAGAAGCTTATGACACGAGTCGTTTAAGATTTCTTAACAGCTTGTTGTTTTTCTGACTGCCTCGTTGGTCTAGTGGTCGCAAGCGCGACTGTTAAGCAAGAGGTCCTGTGTCTGGATCCAAATTGTGATATTGGGATTTTTATGTCAAGAAAATTTCTCAGTAGCAGCCTGGAGTCAAGAAGTTTGCGGTGCTACACCCTCGTGTCTCGAAGAGCAAGTAAAGCCGTCGGTCCTGCGCCTGATATATTTCCGGTCGGGTCGGATTCCCATCCCATCGGATTATGAGAGTGAGGGAATAGAGAGTGCACCTGTGTTTGCGCACACACTTGTGTACTATCTCTTGGAAGAAATCGCTGATCTCGATAAGGCCGCCATTTGTACAATACTTTAAATGCATATTCAATGTAATGTTTTTTTATGGTGTACAATAAAGCATATATAAATAAATAATACTATAATATGTCCTGCGCAGATGGCTAGTCTCCGTTGAGATTGGCCGCTATGACTGAAATTCGGCCATTATGTTTTTCAAGAGTGGGGCATAATAGGTTATCTAATATTCTCTTTCGACCGTTCATTAATTAATTTTTTAAACGAACGGACGGAATCAGGCTATAATAGCTAAGAGAAAAATTCGAGAAACCTCGTCATTTTTGTTGAATAATTCGAGTTACAGACAAAATATATGAGAATGACATCCATCAACCAACACAGCCTTAAGCCTTTAGACACAGAGTCCACTGCTGGACTCGGAGTAGTCGGAGCTCTCCCAAAGTGCACAACAACACTCGGTCCTACGGCTTCGGCATCCAGTCCAAAAGAAAGAAAAGAAAAGAAAGAAAAAATATTTATTTGCAACAACAGTGACCCAACGCAGTACCTACCCTTCTTTATGTTATCAAACCATCGAACTGGGGAGCGACCTACACTCCGCGTTTGTCGATTCAAGGTCTCTACTCAAGAATTTGGAGAATGACATCACAAAATAGAATAAAGAAAACATAGATAGTAGAGTTCTTAATATTGGCTCACCAGTCCCGGTGGTCCAGTTAAGGTGTGCGTCTTCCCGCTGCCGGTCTGTCCATAGCAGAAGGCTGTACAAGAGAAACCTTCCACCGCCATCTCTAACAGTCTTTTGATGCCGGAATATTCTAGAACATCTTCCTATCAAAAACAAAAAGATTGTTGTATTCAATGCTCTACTAGAATGTAAAGGTATAATTTGTCAATAAAAAAAAAAATAGGTTTATTGCCCATTGGCAACGATGGTCAACGCCGACGCCAAGTTTGGCGATGCTCGAGGCTCTGTAGTTACAAAGCCTCGAGCATCGGCTCAGAGTTGCTAGCCTATCAGTTTTTTATTGGATGCATTTTGGCGAGTGTGCATTGGAATTACACAATTGGATTGCCGAAAGCCCATTGCCATGCAGCGGACAACCAGACGCATGGTAATTCACCACCCTTCCACGTTTACGCACAAAGCGTTTTGCTAATAGCTTCAAGCGTGCTGGAATTGTGTGGAATTTTTTGCGTCTGTGTTCCCGTTAAGTATTATCTGGTGTTCTTCAAGGCTCGAGTGAGTAGGTTTTTGTCGGGGAAATTTGTACCATCGTGGATCGCACCATCGCTTAACATCAGGTGAGGTGGCGCCATGGCGATTAAACGCAAGCCCCATTAGACATTTATTTTTCAGTTGGTTACTTCATAAACTTTTATTAGGCTGAGATAAATAATTAATTGAGAAAATAGCAGGAGGATGGTGATGATGAGCTTAGATGCTTGACACGTGCGTTGGCTAATCAGTGTCTAGTGTGAACTCTTGGAAATAACTCCGATCCCAAACGAATTCCAATCTCGAAAAATGCCAAGTTTAAATGGGTATTTTTCTTTGCACTTTGGCTACCTACAGGAGGCTAATGTATGTGTGCCATCAATTGGGACAAGCCCACTCACTCTTTCTTCAGTCCAGGCGTTGCCGTTGCCCTGCATTGTTCTCGCACAAATTCTTAATACAAGATAAATGTCGGACCTTTAAAGAGACTTTGATGCCTAAGTTTGTTTCGGCGTTTCTTCTGAGAGGTAGTCACATAGGAAATACCGACGCCATCTAGTTTTTAAGAGAACTGACTACTTAAATTGATTTTAACATCCAATTTGTAGTACAAATAATTTCATTTCATTTCACGTGCTATAAAAAGTTGTGGAGGTATGTCAGCCTTGAAGTTTCCTTTAAGCGAATGGGTTTATTTTCTCCTAAAAGGTCGCAAACCAAGTAAGAGTCTTCGAAGTATTACCTGCGTAGCGTCAGGCTCGAAGACGACGTTGTAGGAGAAGACCTTAGCCTTCTGACTGGGTGTGGTGTTGTGGCAGATCACTTGGCCCTTGCCGGGAAACTCGAGTAAAGACCGCTCTGCTACCGAACGTTCCTTGTCGTTGATTGGACGAACTCTACGAAAAAAAAGATACAAGGCTGAATTTACGGCATACAACAGCTTTTGTGTATAGTCAAGTTATAGGTACGGTACTTTATTTACCTAGTTTTTTTTTTTTTATTTGCCTAGTTTTCAGAAAAAAAATGTTCCTATCCCAACAAGTTTTGTGCGTTGTTCTATCGGGCAACTAGCAAAAAGCGAGATTTTTCTTCATTGACTGCTATCGGTCAAAATTAATATCCATCAATCCACGAGTTGCCCTACTAGAGATAGAAATTACATAAGTTGATTTCTCAGACCTAGTATATGTTCCGTAGTCAAAGGTTGACTGGAGCTTATTTAGAATTTCTATGTAGGTAGTACCTAGCGCAAATTGGGTATAGGATAGGATATTAGTTTTGGCCGTACCTATATGTGAAATTTAGGCTTACATAACAACCCCTTGTTTTGTTTTTAGGTAATTTAATTGGGATAGGACTGAGTAGGAACTGTGTTGGCTCTTTGATAAAAAATTACAATAACACTGTTTGAGAGAAAAGGCAAATAGAAAATCTTTACTTCGACTGCTAGAAAATCACGTGTAAATATGACGTTAATTTTATTATGATAATAAAAGTAAAATTGCCCTTTTGAAACTGTTAATAAAGAAGGTATGTTTTCCTAATCTTTATCGAATTTTGTACATCAAAGTAGTTTTATGGGCATCAATCAATCAAGGGCGGAGTTGTCCTTTCAGTTCCGAACTGATTGTGGCCACAAATATTCAGGGACGTTAATGGCCTTATGCTGTTTGTTTTCTCAATAGTTTGTTTTGTTTTTATATAACAGGTAATTTTGTTGACCAATTTGGAACGTTAGTTAACATTGGGCTCTACGGAATTTTTGGTAAGCTTTACTGACCCTGTCCTGTCAATCAATCAATTCAGAATTATGCCGCGCTCAGGTAGGAAGACGGCAGCCGGTGCCGATCCATCGGCGCTTATCGGCACCGATGTCGCTTCTTAAGGGAAACTGGCAGAGGCAGGGAATTCAGTAATTTATACTCTAGGCCGATTACCGACAGCCCACGTGCATCAGAGCCAATCGGAGCTTTTCGGCCACAGAAATAGATAGATAGAAAAGTTTTAATCACAATTTTACTTGAGATTCAGGGTCGTTCCTCGTGGTCCCACTACTTTGTCCCACTGGTGGGACCACGAGGAAATGTTGTTCCTCGTGGTCCCACTCAGCAGTGGGCCCACAAGGAATACTCTTTGCCGTTCCTCGTGGTCCCACTACGTTGCCCCACTGGTGGGACCACGAGGAAATGTAATTCCTCGTGATCCCACTCAGCAGTGGACCCATGAGGAATACTCTTTGCCGTTCCTTGTGGACCCACTGATGAAATTACTTACCAAAACAGGCTAAATAAAAATACCCCTGAGTTAATTGTTAGTTAATTGCATTTTTTTAGAATAATAAGTAGGATTAATAAGTGTTTTAACGAGTTCAATCATCATCATCAGTGACAACTACCTACCACCACCATACCCACCAGTGTCACCAGTGTACCCATTGCTGGGCTACAAATTAAGCAGTGAATGGACATTCCGGTAATAATACCTAATGCACCTGAGCGAAACTACGAACGACTAGTATTAGAATAGTAGTAGAATAGTTTATGTACTCCTAGTACTTTTCTTTGACGCATGGTAGTTTAGTAACGTATAGTTGTTATCCTAAAAGTAAAAGCAGTAGGTACACCATATAAGCGGTCGAACATGTGAACATGGTACTACCAAGCAGTAGTACCACGGGTAAACTGTGGAAATCATGTCCCATGGTACTACCAACCAGTAGTACCACGGGTAAACCATGGAAAATATGTCCCATGGTACTACCCACCTAAAGTACCCTGGATAAACTGCTCAAAATATCGTGTATTCCTGTTGTATCCACTACCCCCACCAGTGGGCCAACGGAAATTGATTAAAATAATATTTTTTTTTTCCATTATCTCCACTGACGAGATCGAATAAATTATTTGATTATTGCCATTCGTCCCACTTAATGTCATGCTAACTTTAAACTTGTGATAATGACAAATACCATTTTTCTTGAACTTCTAAAGGACATTACCAAATTTAGCCTTAGATACATTGCTCATATCTATGATGGTGCTATTGAGAATAATTTTTCTCACTACCTAGATCTTCTAGTAAAATCTTTAATTCAAACTGGATCTAGTGGTAAGGTGAGAAGGTACTTCACGCCGGAATAGCTGCTCAATTTGTACAAAACACAAGTTCAACCGTTTATGGAGTACCTACTGCTTTTACCTTTAGAATAACACCTATACGTTACTAAACTACCATGCGTCAAAGAAAAGTACTAGGAGTACATAAACTATAGGCTACATAGTCACAGACATAGTCGTTCGTAGTTTCGCTCAGGTACATTAGGTATTATTACCGGAATGTCCATTCACTGCTTAATTTGTAGCCCAGCAATAGGTACACTGGTGGGTATGGTGGTCCAACACCGTGACTGCCGGGGCAGATGAAACTCTTTTTCCCATCTGCCCCGGTAACGGGACAGGGGCACCGGGGTAGATGGGAGCAAGTCGTGGTAGGTGGTGGTTGTCACTGATGATGATGATTTAACTCGTTAAAACACTTATTAATCCTACTTATTATTCTAACAAAATGCAATTAACAAACCATTAACTCAGGTGTATTTTTATTTAGCCTGTTTTGGTAAGTAATTTCATCAGTGGGTCCACAAGGAACGGCAAAGAGTATTCCTCATGGGCCCACTGCTGAGTGGGACCATGAGGAATTACATTTCCTCGTGGTCCCACCAGTGGGGCAACGTAGTGGGACTACGAGGAACGGCAAAGAGTATTCCTTGTGGGCCCACTGCTGAGTGGGACCACGAGGAACAACATTTCCTCGTGGTCCCACCAGTGGGGCAAAGTAGTGGGACCACGAGGAACGACCCGCGATTCATGCGTGGCAACTTTCGGACAAACCATGCCTAATTTTCAATTTTTTTAAATTAATTTTAATCAAATTAACTATACAGCTTTTGTTTCTGCAGTTAGAAACAGCGCAATAAAGCATTTTTGCGGGTTTTTGTTACAGTATTTACAGAAACAAGTCAAGGCGTACTGAGAAATGTTTTGAAATGCCCTGCACTATGGTGCAGAGTGTTGGCACGCGCGCCGCGCCCACTTTTCCATTCTATCTATCTATTTCTGTGTTTCCGGCGCTCCACGCGACGCTCATAGGCGCATGTTGGGCTTGTTGTACGCAAAATACATACCGCTACCGGTGCGGATTGGCGCCGATAAGAGCTGGTAGATCGGCGCCGGCTACCGTCTTTCTATCCGAACGCGGCCTTATTCTTAACTTTAGGTACATACTTAATGCAAAATTGTAAATCAATCAAGTAAATCAAATCTGATACACACTCAAATATTTTACAATTCTAGTCAAACTTTGACATGACTAGGTAAAAAAACAGACTTTTCCGTTTAGAGAAATAAATCCGAATGACTCAGTACCTCTCAGTACCTATTCAATTTGTTTAACTGAAAATTTAATCAGTTCAACGAAAAGTTAAACCGGTTTCAAAGTTTCAACACATTGCCAAGGTGTCAACGAATATCGATTTCTTTACAATCAAAAGAGCATGTCAACAACCCGAATGCCTACAGTTATGTTCGATTAAAAGCATTGATAGTTAACAGCGTTTTGCTGTTCGACTGGCAATTACTTGCCGATTTATATTTTTGAATCGTTTCTCTAATTATTCACGTGCAAGCAGCCTAGTTATTAAATGGCTATAGTTCATGGTGAAGGTAAACACAGACATGTGCGGTAGTACGGTGATGGTAGTTCGCAAGTACGACTCTCGCTTGGCAAGTTTAAAACCCACCACCAGCACTCCATCCCCTATCAACCACATCACGCGTACCTAACCATCTCTGCACCACCCTATGGTTCACTGGTAGAGAATGCCTAAGGCATCAAGTACACAATTATATGTTTTATGTTACAAAAAGGTTAAATAAATAATGAATAAGAAATCTTTTGCATGTATGGTACTATGTATAGCAATGGGATAGTAACAAGAGCCTGAACCAGAGACGCTATACAGTTCTTTGACAACGAAAGCTATAAAGTATATTCTAATGGACTAAAGAAAATAACAATTTTACAAAAAATATTACTTCTGAACTGCCAAACTGTAAAGCAGTTTGTTGGCAGATGTAACTCCCTTATTTCTTACATTTTAATATTCTTACGCTTTTCACCTACAAACTAACAAAAATTAAACTTGCCACGAATAGTTATGCTACCCAGCATGCATGCGAATAAAATATATATTTCCAAATAAACATTATTTAACTGAATTTTACCATGCACGAAGGGAGACATTTTGTGTACCTACTGAACATAAGAAATTGATAGTCTTTATGCATTTTCTATAGCGAGGCTTTGACAAAAATTACCAAAAAGATACTTTGCTACTTTATTTTTAAAAGATGTTTTTATTGTACAATTGCTTTCTAAATCAACTGGAAGGTTATTAAACATTGTTGGGACAAACAAGTATTTAATCATAAGACCTTTGCAGTGTCAATGCAGAGAAATTACCTATACACTCTAGCATTGAATCATCAGACTGAATATGTCGTAGGATAATCGAAAAAATCGGACCTTTGCGAAAATGCTAGGATGATTGCAAAGTACCGATAATTAGAATCTATGAAAGTTTTTCGGTATCATCCAAGCAATTTTTAGAATCATTGCAAAAATACAGCTTATCTTAGGTTAGTCGCGAACACAATGTACTCTGTGGTCGCGAATAACAACTCACGTAATGAGCGCTGATTGGCTGTTATGAACGTTATGCACTGATTGGCTGACGGCTACATTCCTTCAACTTCCGAACCATTTTTTGACCAACCAGAATGAAGATGTTATAAATCGGCTCTTAGATTAGCCAATCAGAGTTCAAGTTTCCAATCGTCCTAAACAAACTGGAATTTCCGCAATGATTCTGAAAACAGCCAGGATGATTGCGAAAGTTTCTCTTAGATTTCGATTTCGATTTTTAGTTTTTTTAGGGTTCCGAAGTCCTACAAGGAACCCTTATAGTTTCGTCATGTCCGTCCGTCTGTCCGTCTGTCCGTCTGTCCTAATCCTTTACAGCTTAATAACTTCTACAGTTATAAACATAAGTAAATGAAATTTTGTTAAAAAATAGTCTACATATAGATCTCAATTTTACCAACCACTTTTTTATCAGGTGTACCATCTGCGAAATATAGCCCGCCAAAGTGGCTTGCAATGTTTCCCCCCCCCTGCCATTTCTAAACTATGCAACGTAGAAACTTATAATCTTCCACATTGATAGACCTATGTAAAAACTCTCTTTTAAAATTATTTCGAGTATAATGTGAATTGTGATTATAATTTTACTTAAAACGTCCTAGTTCAAAGGTCATTGACCTTAGAGAAAAATTATCATAGCAAATAATGCTCTTTTAGCTACTTTCTATTTGAAAAAATCACAAAAAGTAACTTTGACATGACACACTTCTTAAATTTGGCTTCTTGAATTTATCGCTAGATGGCGCTACTAACAACACGCTCTGAGTCGCGAATGCTGCCGATTATTGCAAAAACTAAAAGAGCCATGATTAACATTCGATTTGATTCGTTTACACCTACTTAAGGAACCCTATAATACTGAGCATGGCCCGACATGCCCTTGGCCGGTTTTTTAGGGTTCCGAAGTCCTACAAGGAACCCTTATCGTTTCGTCATGTCCGTCCGTCTGTCCGTCTGTCCGTCTGTCCGTCTGTCCGTCTGTCCGTCTGTCCGTCTGTCCGTCTGTCCGTCTGTCCTAATCCTTTACAGCTTAATAACTTCTACAGTTATAAACATAAGTAAATGAAATTTTGTTAAAAAATAGTCTACATATAGATCTCAATTTTAAAAGAATAAAAGAATCGTTTTTCCGTATTTTAGGGGTGGCGTCCATACATGTGAAATGGAGAAAAAAAATTTTTTTTTTCGCTGCACCCCCTCGTGTGGGATATCATTGAATAGGTCTACTAAAATGAAGGTAATGTTTGATACACCACTTTTTTATCAGGTGTACCATCTGCGAAATATAGCCCGCCAAAGTGGCTTGCAATGTGTCCCCCCCCTGCCATTTCTAAACTATGCAATGTAGAAACTTATAATCTTCCACATTGATAGACCTTTGTGAAAACTCTCTTTTAAAATTATTTCGAGTATAATGTGATTATAATTTTTTGAGTTATAGAGAGAAAACTGAAAAATACTTAAAACGTCCTAGTTCAAAGGTCATTGACCTTAGAGAAAAATGGTCATAGCAAATAATGCTCTTTTAGCTACTTTCTATTTGAAAAAATCACAAAAAGAAACTTTGCATGAAACACTTCTTAAATTTGGCTTCTTGAATTTATCACTAGATGGCGCTACTAACAACACACTCTGAGTCGCGAATGCTGCCGATTATTGCAAAAACTAAAATAGCCATGACTAATATTCGATTTGATTCGTTTGTAATTACACCTACTTAAGGAACCCTATAATACTGAGCATGGCCCGACATGCTCTTGGCCGGTTTTAATTAATGATAATATTGTGATTGTCATCATCATCATCATTTCAGCCGAAAGACGTCCACTGCTGGACATAGGCCTCCCCCAAACATCGCCACAACGACCGGTCCTGTGCCTTCCGCATCCAGCGGATTCCCGCGACCTTCACCAGGTCGTCGGTCCACCTTGTGAGGGGCCTACCCACGCTGCGCCTTCCAGTACGCGGTCGCCACTCCAGAACTTTACTGCCCCATCGGCCATCCGTTCTGCGAGCAATGTGCCCCGCCCACTGCCACTTCAGTTTGGCAATTCTTCGGGCTATGTCGGTTACTTTCGTTCTCCTGCGAATCTCCTCATTTCTGATTCGATCACGCAGGGACACTCCGAGCATAGCCCTCTCCATTGCCCTTTGAGTGACTTTGAGCCTTCTTATCAGGCCCATTGTGAGCGACCACGTTTCAGTACCGTAAGTAATTACTGGCAACACACACTGGTCAAAGACTTTCGTCTTGAGACACTGCGGTATTTTGGACGAGAAGATATTGCGTAGCTTCCCGAACGCTGCCCAACCGAGTCGGATTCGACGATTGACCTCTTTCTCGAAGTTGGACTTGACTTGTGATTGTATTAATTTCTTTTAGATAAATTTGTACACCGTCAAGGTAGGACATAGAGACACATTAGACTATACTTAACACCTATTTTATTTTACTTAAGTTCGCAAATAAATGATTTGATTTGAATTGAATAGATTCCTATAATCCAGTTCTTTTCAATCTTCCTAGGATTTTCGCAAAGATACAATTTTTCTGATTATCCTACGACATAATTACAATAAGGTCAACAAGAAGTGCCTCTCGTCTGCTAAAGGCATAAAAGTCTTTAGTGATGTAGTACCGTGTTCCGTGTTGTGCCGGACGTAAAGAATTGCACCACCCTATATCTTCTACTACTTTTTTTCTTTCTTCTTTTAGTACTGCCTCGTTGGTCTAGTGGTTGCAAGCGTGACTGCTGAGCGTGAGGTCCTGGGTTCGATTCCCGGGTCGGGCAAAGTGTTATTGGGTTTTTTCTTTAGGAAATTCTCAGTAGCAGCCCGGAGTCTGGATTTGTGCCCGGTTAATGGCAATAGGCTCGCCCCCTATTACATGGGACTTACAACATAACTGGCGAAATGTGGGTGTACTATACACCTCTGCCTACCCCTTCGGGGAAACACAGGCGTGATGTTATGTTTATGTTTATGTATATCTTCTCATGGGCGTCGTAAAAGGCGACTAAGGGATTCACTAGAGCATGGGCAGCAGCGTTCTCTGAGTATTTAACCAACCAACTGCGATCGCCAACCCGCCTGCCAAGCGTGGCGATTATGGCATATCCCCCTAACATATGTTTGGGGGAGGCCTGTGTCCAGCAGTGGATGTCTTTTGGCTGAAATGATGATGATGATGTAGTACCTGTACTCACCTTACAACGACGTTGATGTTGTCCTCGTCACCGTTGAGCGTGGTGCTGGAGCCACGTGTGCTGCGGTCCAGACTCCCTGTCCGGCTGCTGCCGCTGAAATTATAATACTCTTTAATTATTAGATGCACACGTATCTTGTAGTTCTATATGAGCTTTTGCCGAGTTTGCATTTAGTCGAACTTTCAAACAAAAAAAAACAGAATTGTCTAAATTAGAACTGAAACGTTATTAATAATTTCTTAGGATTTCGCAATCACTACACATTATTATTATTATTATTAAACAAGTTTAACCCACTGAGGTAATATGTACTACGTACTAGAGAAGACACCTCGAACAAAATGTTTGTAGCACGTTTTGGAGCTCCTGCACTCTCACTCGCTTAGCCACGCTCGCGCCGCGCGTGCTCCGCGGCCTTGCTGGCTGTGGCGCGATATTTTTTGTTCGTAAATCTACTCTAGTACGTAATACATATTACCTCAGTGGTTTAACCAGATTATATTGCGTATATTATTTAGATTGGTTTCCTGACGTTTCGAAAGCTTTGCAGCGTTCGTGGTCGCAGGAAGACTAAGATGACAAGCGTCTTAACAGTTATTAAAAAAATATTTTAATCTACCGTACAATTTTTATTAATTAAAATCGTTTCGATGCACGCAGTAATCACTCACAATGCCATTGTCTTTTACAGTGTTGTGTGCTGTTTGGGACTTGATTATTTTTGGAATTGAAACGTTATTGTTTATTCGTCTGACAAATAAACTTAACTGCCGGTTATCACACTTATCACAAAAAATTGCTATTTTATGACTTGTAATATGCAAGGGTCGTTCGAAGCCCATTTGACCTCGATACTTCTATTAGCTAGTGCGGACGATTTCCAATACAAACTGCCACAACATTGTTTGATGTTAGAATTTGTCAATTTTTTATGCATGTACTGTAATATCGGAATCGATTGGGTAGTAAGATATTGACATAAATGACGAATGTATCCTAGAATACATAATTATTTATTTTTCATAGAAAATGTTTCAGAATAAAAGCAGTTGCACAAAGCAAATGTTTGTGGGTGTGTGTGGGTGGTATGGTGAGTGGGGGGGGGGGGTGTAGGTGTGTGATATTGACATAAGCGACGAATATTTCCTAGAATACATAATTATGTATTTTTCATAGAAAATGTTTCAGATTTTAATAAACGCAGTTGTTTGTGCAAATGTTTATATAATATGTGTGTGCGCGTGTGTGTGGGTGGTATGGTGGGTGGAGGGTGTGAGGTTGTATATCCTAATGTAAAGCAATGTAAAAAAATATATTAAGAAAGGATTGTAGCAATGATAGCAATATGTATGTAACAGCTTATTTTCACAGTTTATTTTTTCGAATATTTCCTTTCCCGGTTCAATCAGCCAGCCAATTCATTCCACCAAGGGCAATCAAATGTAATCATGACCGCATCTAATTTAATACGCAGTAGTTTGTACCATTATGCCATAGTGCTAAGGAAATGTATCGCCCAAGTGTTTCCGTCGCTTCGTAATCAGAAAGCTCACGCTATCATGATGAATTACCTACGGCAGGTGACATGAAAATATGAAAGAAAAAAATATATAGAGAAGTACTTGTTTTGATGTTGATTTAAATTCTTATAAATATTAATGTACTTTAGGGAATAGTAGCTGCCAAGTGGCGCCCCCATCAGTAAAAAAAAATATTACTCGCTGAATACATCATTTATCGAAAATTCGTTTTTAAAGATTGAAATACGGTACAGGTAGTTTTAGTAGCAGTAGAGCTCCTTTGTGAAAGAGCTCGTCCGGGGAAGTACTACCACCGTATCTACTTCTCCGCCAAATAGTGATGCTTGCATTGCTGTGTTTCGGTCTGAAGGGTACGGGTGCCGGTGAAATTACAATCACATGAGACTTTCCATCTTCCATTTTCTTCTTTCATCTTCATTCCATGTCTCAGTTTGGCGAACTGACTTGCGGTACCATTCAGGTAACAGCCTAGGTGGTATTGAAGTTGTTATGGGCCTTTAGCTCGTTTCGCCATCATATAATATATATATTTTAAAAAAAACGGAAACTATTAAATCTGTAAAATATAGTTCGCTGTAGTTGTTGTTGTGGAAAAAATGCTAAAAGTGGCAGTTTTTCGCACTTTTTCTATCTACAACTACAGCGAAGCATAATTTACAGAGTTATTAGTTTCTGATTAAACGCAGGCACACAATAACAATAATATAGGTACAATTTTATTATCTATAATACAACTTACTCCTAAAAGTATAATTGTGTGCCCCACGGCTGCGCCAAATAGGCTCAATTCATTGCTACTCAGTTGTCTACTAGCGGAGCAAAGCAGCCTGTGACCGATGTGTACTTTTGTCCTTCCCAGGGTCTCTTGACAAACAAACGCCTTAACTGATCGAGTCCCGATAACGTCCAAGATTCCTTATATCTGTGTATTATTATGGGCATAGGTCTTCACTTATCATCAGGTGGACCTTCAGCTAGTTTTATACCATAAAGAAAACCAACGAAGTATTCCTAATTATTAGTTTTTTGGTGCATGAATGAATAATAAAACACATCATTATTACACTTCGACCAAAACAAAAGCCTGGCGTGATTCACGTGTAGGCAGGAAACAAAACATTCTGAAAAGTGCTTTTGTTTACGGCGGGTAGTTGAATATTCAAATAGATGCCGTCCTGATTGACAGCTGCTGGTGCTGCCCAAATGCCAAGGGCTCTCCTACCGGTCGGCAGCAATATTAATGAAAACTTCGCTCTTTTCACATTGATTGGGCGTGCCGGGTTTCTAAGAACAATCGTAGCTTGATTTTAAGTGGCGAGTGAAAACTATTATAAGCTTGGTAACTTCATCCGTGCTCCGCGTAGGTACTGCCGTGTGGTGGCCGGCAATTAAAAAGAATAGACCACCCTCCTTCCACCCATGGGTGTCGTAAAATGCGACTAAGGGTTAAAATCAGGAGGATGGGCATCAGCGTCCCCCAATGCTATAAAATCAGGAGGATGGGCATCAGCGTCCCCCAATGCTATAAAATCAGGAGGATGGGCATCAGCGTCCCCCAATGCTATAAAATCAGGAGGATGGGCATCAGCGTCCCCCAATGCTATAAAATCAGGAGGATGGGCATCAGCGTCCCCCAATGCGATAAAATCAGGAGGATGGGCATCAGCGTCCCCCAATGCTATAAAATCAGGAGGATGGGCATCAGCGTCCCCCAATGCTATAAAATCAGGAGGATGGGCATCAGCGTCCCCCAATGCTATAAAATCAGGAGGATGGGCATCAGCGTCCCCCAATGCTATAAAATCAGGAGGATGGGCATCAGCGTCCCCCAATGCTATAAAATCAGGAGGATGGGCATCAGCGTCCCCCAATGCTATAAAATCAGGAGGATGGGCATCAGCGTCCCCCAATGCTATAAAATCAGGAGGATGGGCATCAGCGTCCCCCAATGCTATAAAATCAGGAGGATGGGCATCAGCGTCCCCCAATGCTATAAAATCAGGAGGATGGGCATCAGCGTCCCCCAATGCTATAAAATCAGGAGGATGGGCATCAGCGTCCCCCAATGCTATAAAATCAGGAGGATGGGCATCAGCGTCCCCCAATGCTATAAAATCAGGAGGATGGGCATCAGCGTCCCCCAATGCTATAAAATCAGGAGGATGGGCATCAGCGTCCCCCAATGCTATAAAATCAGGAGGATGGGCATCAGCGTCCCCCAATGCTATAAAATCAGGAGGATGGGCATCAGCGTCCCCCAATGCTATAAAATCCTGCAACATTATTCACTGCGGTCACCAACCCGTCTGCCCAGCGTGGTGACTATGGGCATACATCCCTTATAATAATTAATGACACAACCCATACAACGGCCCCCAGTTCCCGGCGGTCCCTCTGTTCCCGGCTACGCTAGCGGTCATACCGAAGTGAAGTTAGCTGGGGGGACTAGATGCGGAAGGCAGAGGACCGAGTGTTGCAGCGCAATTTGGGAGAGGCCTATGTCCAGCAGTGGACTGCTGAGTTGATGATAATAAGTTAATGATAATTTCAAAAGTTGTTTTCACTAAGAAGCAGAAATAGAACTTAATTTTAAATATTCAAGAAATTGTAACAGGAAATCTATAGTCACCACCACCTCGACGAATCTAGAATACTACGCGTGAATAGTTGATGGGTTTCACGGCCAAGGTTAATACTCGTAAATCCTATAGCAAATCCTATGATAAATTATTCACAGTGCCTTATAAATGTCGCAGGGATATGATAAAAACGGGGATTTGATCAAATCCCTAAGGGATTAATTCATACAGATGTTAAAATGACAACCCCATATTGCCATTTCAATAAGAAATACAGTGATTTAATCAAATTGGTTCAGTAAAAAGATGAAATGAAAAGGTTAATTACAATTTTTTGCGAAAAAACAGCGCCTATTCAAGTCTTCGGGACCGGCAGGGCAATTGTGTAACTGCATCGCAATCAACAAAATGTCAATTTTGACGTTTGAATCCGAAAAAAATATACAATTCGAATTGCGTTACTACAAAACTGTTGATTACGATGTCGGAGGGATTCATCATGAAATTGAATGAATGATAAAGCTTAAAACGCGTACTTGCAGCAGCTTACTTGCATAACGAAACGTGCGATCTAACATACATGACGTCATTTATATCGCAGGATTTCCTCTATTTCGTTACACAATTCCAATGTTTGATTGCGATGTTGTCAACATTATCTTCAATTTTACATCAAAACGAAACTGTCTAATGAGTTACGCAATTGCCCTGCCGGTTGAATGTGTGTGTTAAGATGAAGGTGATCTGACCCTAACTGCAAGTGTTTCTGAGTTTGCTCCACCAGAAGACTCGCTTTGTCACCCTTTCGTTTCACTCGCACACTCGACCAGCGCTACGCTCGAGAGGTCGGCGGTGGGTCGGCGTCAATTTCCTTAGGTATTTGATCAAAGCACTGTTTTTATAACTTTCCTGCGACATAAATACCGTGCGTTTGTTCCAATGATAGAAATTGATTATTTAGCCTAGGTATTACCATAGAACACTTATGTATTACGTAAGGTCAGACTATATTGTTAACAACAATTTATTACTCTATTAAAATTTATTTGTATGTGTATGTGTGTAGGGGTTAATATTGTATGACAGTGTTACAACTAACAACAGATTTGTAAGGAATTAGTCATTTTAATAGTTGTTTGTATTGTCGGCGTAGACTTTACTTTATTGGCTAACTTTGGTGTAAGTTTATAAGAAGTACCTAAAGGCTTTCAGAAATATGTCATTGACAAAAATAATGTTAATTTCTTTTCTAAATATGAAATGAAATCGTTGATTTTCACATACCAAAAATTACAACGGCCGTCTGACTAACAATTATAAATTAGATCTGTCTGTCTGATTGGTTTTAAGTGTAATTCCAAAGTGTTAGGGACAAAAGGGATAGCCCTTTTGTCCCTAATACTTTGTGCCCTTGATAATTACATGAAAGATACTTAAAGATACTCTGCTAAAAGAATTGACATTAAAGATGTGTCTTTTTAGGGTTCCGAAGTCCTACAAGGAACCCTTATAGTTTCGTCATGTCCGTCCGTCTGTCCGTCTGTCCGTCTGTCCTAATCCTTTACAGCTTAATAACTTCTACAGTTATAAACATAAGTAAATTAAATTTTGTTAAAAAATAGTCTACTTATAGATCTCAATTTTAAAAGAATAAAAAAATCGTTTTTACGTATTTTAGGGGTGGCGTCCATACATGTGAAATGGAGATGAAAAAATTTTTTTCGCTGCTCCCCCTCGCGTGGGGTATCAATGAATAGGTCTACTAAAATGAAGGTAATGTTTCATACACCACTTTTTTATCAGGTGTACCATCTGCGAAATATAGCGCGCCAAAGTGGCTTGCAATGTGTCCCCCCCCCTGCCATTTCTAAACTATGCAACGTAGAAAGTTATAATCTTCCACATTGATAGACCTTTGTGAAAACTCTCTTTTAAAATTATTTCGAGTATAATATGATTATAATTTTTTGAGTTATAGAGAGAAAACTGAAAAATACTTAAAACGTCCTAGTTCAAAGGTTAGAGAAAAATGATGTTAGCAAATAATGCTCCTTTAGTTACTTTCTATTTGAAAAAATCACAAAAAGTAACTTTGTGTTATGTTGAACACACTTCTTCAATTTGGCTTCTTGAATTTATCGCTAGATGGCGCTACTAACAACACGCTCTGAGTCGCGAATGCTGCCGATTATTGCAAAAACTAAAAAAGCATAGCCATGATTAATATTCGATTTGATTCGTTTGTAATTACACCTACTTAAGGAACCCTATAATACTGAGCATGGCCCGACATGCTCTTGGCCGGTTTTTCTTTTTGTCAACGGGCGCAAGATCGCCGGCGCCGCCGAGTTCCAGCTTAATCTAAATAAAGTCATCCATATTATTGCCTTCTACAGTTTGAAGATTAGGTTCGAAATATTTTAAATTAAACACAAACCCCCACAATGACGTATGTATGTTTTAGCAATTACAATGATATAAACGTACATGGTATAATGCCACTAACTCTTTCCATTGGAAATTTTAATGGCGTATTGATGCGCGAAGCCTTGATCCAAATTGTTGACGCTAACGATCCCACTTCCATTCATTGATGGTAACGAAATTTTTAACATATCTAAAAGGAAATAATTTGAGTATTGATTTGTGAAGAATGTTATGTCGTATGGTTCAAAGTTGTGTAGTATGTTCCGTGTGGTGCCGGACATAAAGATTTGCTCCACCCTATCTCTTCTCATGGGTGTCGTAAAAGGCGACTAAGGGATTCACTAGATGATGGGCAGCAGAGTTCTCTGAGTATTCTGACGACGGCGACGTCTGTGGTCTAGTAGTTCGAGTGTCGGACTGCTTATTCGAGGTCGTGGGTTCGATTCCCACAGGACATAAATATTTATGTGATAAGCTTAAGTGTTTGTGTTGGTTTGGGTGTTTCTTATGTATTATAAGAATGTATTTACAAAAAAAAAGTAGATAAGTGTTATATCCATTGTCTAGTACCCATAGTACAAGCTCTGCTTAGTTTGGGACTAAGATGGTGCTGTGTAAAAAATGTTCCAAAAATATTTATTTATTTATTTAATTTAACGAACCAACTGTGATCGCTAACCCGCCTGCCAAGCGTGGCGATTATGGCTTATCTCCCCCTTTTGAGGGAGGCCTATGTTCAGCAGTGGACGTCTTTTCGCTGAAATTATGATGATGATGATGATGGTTCAAAGACTACGTGGTCTTTTGCTTTTCGTGGTTTTATACTAACCCTATCGACAGTCTTTACTTTCTCCAGTAGTCGAGCTAAAATCATCTCCTTTTTCCTTCCCTGTTCCCATTATTTGGGATTGGGTCTCCTCACTTTTCTTCTGTCTTGGGGTGTCGGTTCTGGCAATTATGCTAACGCCACCCGTTTTATTAAGCGAAGCTTTAAAAATGTGACTGTTTTATCATAGTTCTTCCCGGTGGCCGAGCGCACAACCACACCAAGATTCGCTAAAAAACATACATACTTACATAGACTGCTAATAACATAACCCGTCCTTTTGGCTTTGCAGTACCTAGTCAGGCAAAAAAATTACGGGTGGCGTCAGCCCGGGTGGTGGGGACGCCCCACAGAAGCGAAGCCTCTATATACGCATTTGCAAGCGCGGATGGTTAGAAATTTCAGAATCTTATGTGCCGTACTGAATGAAATCTAAGTATAGAGTTTTTTTTCGTAGTATAGGATGGCGAAACGAGCCAAAGGCCCACCTGATGTTAAGCAGTTACCTTTGCCCATAACAACTTCAATACCACCTTGGTGGTACCGCAAGTCGGTTCGCCAAACTGAGACATGAAGATGGAAAGTCTCATGTGATTGTAATTTCACCGGCACCCGTACCCTTCAGACCGAAACAGCAATGCAAGCAGCACTGTTTGGCGGAGAAGTAGGTAAGGTGTTAGTACTTCCCCGGATGAGCTCTTTCACAAAGAAGCTCTACTACTACTACTAAAATATGTTCTATCTCTAACGCAATGAATGTGAAACTAAGTTTTCAAGTCTCTTTCATGTTTTCATGGGCACAAAGTATTAGGGACAAAAGGGATAGAGATTTACACTAAAAACCAATCGAACAGATATATCTAATTTAATTTATAATGTTATTGTAAGTCAGACGGACGTAGCAATTTTTGCATCCAATTTGGTTATGTATAGAGACTTAGGTACACTAAAAACCAATAAAATTCAGATATAACTGCAATAATTCATCGTGTCTCAAGCTTGTATAGTTCCCGGCACGAGACGTGAGCACAAATTGTACTTGCGTGATAGTCTCTGTTGTCAGTGTTATCACCGTGTTCTAGTATTCCGTTTTCTATGCTTTATCATATGTATATTTAAGACAATGCAATTGCCCGCGTCTGGTCTCCATTCGACCACTTGCGCACTGGAATCTGTGCTCACGACTCGTGCCGGTAACTATAACGCTATATCACCCTCTTCTATCGTAGTGTTTTAGTCTTGTAGTACGTATCTACGTATCCACCTTGATTGTACACTTTAGAAAACGTTAAACCATTTCTAAGGACGTCACCACATTGCGTGTTTCAACTAACCCACACTGATTCATTACTAGGAGTGAAGGAAATTAGCGTACAGCCTACTTCTGTTACTCATGCTTGTGTTAACTGGAATAGGGGAAATTGCGTAGTTTGAGTAAGTTGTTACTTAGTCATTTATTGAGCTACCTACGAAAATTTTTCAGTAATTTAGTCAGCGTATATTGTTTCATAACGTGACTGTGTGAAATATTTAACTGTAATGACCTATTGAGTTCTAACAATCACAAATCCAGCAAAGCAAAGCATCAGAATAACGATGTCAGGAATAGATACTAAACAGCAATGAAGTGAATAGATACCAATTTTCTAAATTAAAGACGTGAAATTTTCTTATTTGTTCAATTTCAATTACAGATGAAATTTTCGTAAATTGAAGGGAAAACAAGCTGGCCAAAAATATTTTACAAAAAAGCTAGGTCATTTCGTCATCACCGACTGAAATTCATTGCCATTTGACTAACATCACCTATTCTATATTGTAATATTTTATGACGTCACTTTCTTTTACGTATTTAATTATTTACTGAACTGTGAAAACATTGCTTCTATTGTGATGTGAAGGAAAGCTTTGCGTGTGGGCGCGCGGAAGGGTGCTGCCTAACCTTATGAGGTAACTGCTCTATTACCAGCGTTTTATTTATTGTTTATTAATGAAACTTTTTCTGACCATTGATAATGTAAATATGTGTAAATGTATTGCATGAGAAGATAAAGCTGAAAATTTTCAGTTCCAAGATATCTTGGATTCACTTACTCTTGAGTAAATATCGAACAGGATCTATTGCGTAAAATTGTAGGTGCTTTTGTGAAAAGGATGCCTCGACAAACGTAAATGTCTCAATAAACATAGGAGCTCAACTGTCCAATTAATTAACATAATAGTTAAACAATGGACGTCGGCAAAGAAAGCGTTCGGACAGACAAGAGGATAAGCATGCTATGGAATAGACAGAAAACTGAGAAGAGCAGAAACCGAATACACACACTAGCAAGAGTAGGACATACTCTTCAATTTATTGTGATGCTTTTTCTTTTTTCAGGTACTAATAAATAACTGTAAGGATCCAATTTAACGGCACTAGGGAATCAAAATATTACGACCAAGACAGACAACTGTCAAACGTTACGTCATCCGCAAATATGGGGGTAGGATAGGCGAAATGAATGGTACTGAGACGTAGGCGTGGTAAGTGGGAGGATGAACCATACCAAACATCATCCTCCTCGCCTTTTCCTAACTATGTTGGGGTCGGCTTCCAGTCTGATCAGATGCGGCTGAACATCAGTATTTTACACGGAGCGACTGCCATCAGACCCCCGCAACCCAGTTACTGGGTACCGACATTCGGAGGTTAGACCAGTTAACAGACTTTCGGGCTTTTGACAACCCGTTTAAATTGTCTTACATAAGTAGTCGATTAGTGTCCCACCCACAGCTTGACATGGGCATCTTCTTCGAATGAGAAGGTGAAGGTCTTAGTCTCCCACGCTTGCGTAGTGCGGGTTGGCCAGACTTAAAACACCATCGATAACTGTATGGAGCACTCTCAGGTGTGCGGGTTTCCTCACGATGTTTTCCTTCACCGTTAAAGCAAGTGATAATCAAATTCTAATCCGCACAGGCATTCTAAAATTCTGAGGTGCGGGCTGGGTTCGAATTCAAATCCTTCTGCATGGAAGGCAAGCGTTAAACTGCGAAGCTATCATATTGAACTATATTTACGGGACTTGTCGCGCACAATAACAATATATACAATATATTGCTAAGCTATCACTGCTTAATTGTCTTGGTCGAGTAGAAATCTTGTGAGGAAACCTGCACACCATTAGTTTTCGATGATGTGTGTAGTCTGCCAACCCGCCCTTTTTTTTGTGACGGAGAAAATGCCTGTCGCATATCACACCATCCGGGGAGGCGGTATGGGTATGTGGGACTCGCACCCACTAAAAACTCCGCCGTGTGCCTACTCTCACCTTGAGTGGATGGGCCACGAGGACTGCATTGCATGGCATTCGCGATCCATCCAGCGCGGCCTATTTCAGGGCCTTCCAGCTTGAACTTAAACTCTCTTTTAACCAACCCGCCTAGGCCAGCGTAGCGGACCAAATTTTAACCTTCTCATTCGGAGAAGAGACACATGTCCAGCAGTGGGACAGTAACGCCCTGCTTATGGAGTAGAAATATATTACGTGAAGACAGCCTTGTCTCGATAAATGTAGGCACTCGCTACTTAGTGCCTACTTAACTTTAACATTTAACATCACTATATCATGTGTATCGCGACAGCTGGCTCTGGCTATTTACCACTGACTATGTCCTCAAGGCATCCGGTAATAATATACTGTGCAGAGTGTATAGCAATGGCAGCTTATTAAGGCGCATTTAATAGCTAACTGGTACCCCCATCAGTAAAAAAATAATTACTCGCTGAGTACACATACGCACGCATGACGCATGCATGCATGTCGTGTGACGCCACAGACCAGTAAACATCTAGACGCCGCTTAGCCGGGCACCCCCGGTCACAACGCATATGCAGTATCACTGCATATAATACGCCCCATCGCCAATCAGGACGTTAGCCCGTCAGCGAGCGGCACCAATCAAACGGAATCATACCACCGAACATTTGAGCCCGCCAATCATAACGCACCGTTTGCCCCCCGGTCCCCGCCATCATTTTACGACTGCGTTCTCATGCAAAAGTTTGTTTAAGCGGCGTCTTGAGGCTTACTGGTCTGTGTGTGACGCATACCTTACCACACTTCTTGGCTCTGTACCTGTATTTGTTATAATATTTTTTCTTTCTTTCTTTCTTTCTTGCATCATTTATCGGAAATTCGTTTTTACCAATTGAATACAAGTACTGTTGTTTATTCAGAAACTATTAACTCTGTAAATTATAGTTCTCTGTAGTTGTAGAGAGATATTTTTCGCACTTTTTCTATCTACAACTACAGCGAAGTATAATTTACAGAGTTAATAGTTTTTGATTAAACTACAGTACCTGTACTTCAATTGTTGACAACGAATTTTCGATAAATGATGTATTCAGCGAGTAATAATTTTTATACTGATGGGGGCGCCACGTGGTTACTACATGCCCCTTAAATTATGACGTTGCTCGGGCGGATAGCATAGCTTTAACCTAGAAAGTTCCACAAGACATAGACAGACAATACATCAAACTTAGAATAATAACTTATTATTCTAAGACAGCAAATATGATAATGAGTTAATGATTCACTGTTGTCGACATACCCCACAGGATAAGCCAGCTGAAGTGGCAATAAGCCGGCCATATAAGCCAAAGAACTGATAACCGGAATGTGTTCTTGAGTGAAGACCGAAAACATAAGGTAGCGGCTGGATATAAGTGTCCAAGGATCGATATTAGTGGCGTGCTGTTGGAGAGGCCTATGTCCAGCATCAGTGGACTAATATAGGCTGATGAAGGCTTCCCTGCAAAAAGACAGACGGAAGACCCTGGATCTTCCAGTAACTGACTTGTAACGTACCAATATCCTAAATTTCGACGTAGAATTGTATCAAAAGGATGCTCAGCAGTATCACCAGACACCTCTTGTGCACTAAAGAGAATATGCGGTGATCAATGGACAGACTGAGCAAAGTATCCATAAATACGGGGTCTTTGATCAAACTCAAAAGCATTGTGTATAAAGGTGAATTTAAATCTAAACTTAAGGCATTTCGTTTGACAAATTGTACAAATATGGTCTGTGTAACATTAATTTTATGAAATAAGTATTAGTAAATTAGTATCTTCTATAAATAAATAGGCAATGGTGTCGATTCTCTTGTTCACGAACTAAACTTATTTTAAACTATCGCTCTCTTTTACTAACAGTACATACAAGAAAGGGATGGCAACCATTTTAGAACTGTCAAATTAGTTTACGTGTTACATTTCTTTGTATTTTAGTGGGCACGTTCCGAGATCACGTCTAAACTTGTATGGAAATTTTAATTTTGTCTAATTTGACAGCTCTTAAATGGTTGCCATCCCTTTCTTGTATCTACTATTAGTAAAAGAGAGCGATAGTTTAAAATAAGTTTAGTTCGTGAACAAGAGAATCGACACCAATGACAAAACAGTTCAGTACCTACCATTTTCTCATCTGTTGTCAACCGCTTTTTTATTAATTTTTTTGTTTAGCCTTAGTGTTATCTATAAAAAAATGGAAATAGTTTTTTTTTTTGCATAAATCAATCATAAACATTCAATGAATTGCGGTCGAATTTCGACCATAATTGGGCGTTGTTATAATTAGTAATAATTAATTAATTTTAGGAATTATTTTATTAGTGTATTGATTATTATTGTATACCCTGTATTGCTTATTGCAATGAAATTTTTTATTGTAATGTATTGATTAATTATTATTGTAGGTATATATATCGATTACTAATCATTTATTGCTTTTGTAATGTATGTTTTTATGTAGGTACCTATACTTCTGACACAATGTAACATTGTTTGAGAATAAATAATTAATAATAAATTGTCCAAAAACAATATTGCTTAGAAAGAACTATATACTTATTACCATGTCATCCTGTCAACTCTATTGGTTCAAAGATTCAAAGATATTAATTTAGCCAAATAAGTATCTTTGAATCATTAGAGTTGAAAGGGCGACATGGTAATACGCATGTATGGCATGGTGATGAGCTTGGGCAGGCTTATTAGATCATATTACATCGTGACAGCTATTGGCTGATTTGCAGTATATTGGCTACCTGCTGATGTTCACTTCTCTATCATAAGGGCAAAAGTATCCTCGAAGAAGCTTTCATTTGAACATCCTGCCTTCCTTGCCTTAGGTAGTCCTGCCTTAAAGAACAGTCAAACAAAACACAATATCCTCAAGTAGACTTCTGGGGAATAACTCACCTGCCTGTCCTGGAGCGACTTCGTATGCTATCGTCATCCCTCCCCCAGCCTTTGGTGAGGGTAGGCAGGCCTAGCACACTGGTGCCTTTAGCCATGCCTGCCCCCGGCTGTTCTGTGCTTCGAGCCTTGCGGGTCTTCGGTTCTTTGCCTAGTAGGACAAAGGAAATTAAGGGTTCTAGAAAGAGTACGAATAAGCAGAAACTAGACCATTGATAAATGAAGGGTGCCCCCCCTTTAGTAACAGCAAAAACAAGTGAACAAGTTATCAAAAATTTTGCTTCACAGAATATTTTATACAACTCATCTATTTCCAAGAAATGTATAATTTTTTTACATTTGAAAGCAATTAAATATGTAGGGTTTTCAATTAATAAAATCTTACTTTTGATAGTGCCGGCGAGGGCCTCGGCAGATTTAGATATTTTCCTCGACAGTGCCGTAGGTGGTGCTCTCATGGGGGTCGCCTGGCGCTGCTGGTAAACCATCTCCGACTTCACTGGACGAAACAGTTGGAGATTCTTCAGCGCCATAGCTTATAATGTCCATTTTCTCTTCTGATTAACATTTGCAACGTCTCACTTTATCAATTTCCACAACGAAAATAGCCAAAGCATTCGATTTTCGAAAAAAAAACACCCATAAACGATGTAAACAAGAGTCTGTTTTTGATAACATGTTCACATTATGCGGGTAAATAAGTACTTTGTGGAAAGTTAAAAGATGTGCAATAACACCAATATTTTTAGGCAGTAATTGACGTTAAGAACGCTAATTAGTGGCATAAATATAAATAAATTAGTAATTTAATGTATTTCGCGTGTCATAATATCGATAATTGTCATGTGAACGGACATGTGTATTCTAAATATAAAAATTCAAAACCGATATTTACACTCCACTGATATAATAACTTCACTGCATTATACAATACTGGTCTGTGTACAATAATTATTAAAAAGAATTAATGATGGCGCGAACGGACAGGCGGTAAATATTTTTCACAATATGGCGGACGCAACTGTCACATACGCGCGCGAGGCATAGACTGAAGTGCTTCGGCTTTCAGCTACTAGCTGAAAGTTAGGGTTGTTATAACTAATTCATGGGGTATGTTAAATAAACACAGTTGTGTCCAACATCATGTGTGAGTGTAATAAATTGTTCTATGCCTTTTGATACGGAATTATGGATGTACTTGTCTTAAAAAACATTAATCATCGGAAAATCTTGCTTCACAGAATATTTTATACAACTCATCTATTTCCAAGAAATGTATAATTTTTTTACATTTGAAAGCAATTAAATATGTAGGGTTTTCAATTAATAAAATCTTACTTTTGATAGTGCCGGCGAGGGCCTCGGCAGATTTAGATATTTTCCTCGACAGTGCCGTAGGTGGTGCTCTCATGGGGGTCGCCTGGCGCTGCTGGTAAACCATCTCCGACTTCACTGGACGAAACAGTTGGAGATTCTTCAGCGCCATAGCTTATAATGTCCATTTTCTCTTCTGATTAACATTTGCAACGTCTCACTTTATCAATTTCCACAACGAAAATAGCCAAAGCATTCGATTTTCGAAAAAAAAACACCCATAAACGATGTAAACAAGAGTCTGTTTTTGATAACATGTTCACATTATGCGGGTAAATAAGTACTTTGTGGAAAGTTAAAAGATGTGCAATAACACCAATATTTTTAGGCAGTAATTGACGTTAAGAACGCTAATTAGTGGCATAAATATAAATAAATTAGTAATTTAATGTATTTCGCGTGTCATAATATCGATAATTGTCATGTGAACGGACATGTGTATTCTAAATATAAAAATTCAAAACCGATATTTACACTCCACTGATATAATAACTTCACTGCATTATACAATACTGGTCTGTGTACAATAATTATTAAAAAGAATTAATGATGGCGCGAACGGACAGGCGGTAAATATTTTTCACAATATGGCGGACGCAACTGTCACATACGCGCGCGAGGCATAGACTGAAGTGCTTCGGCTTTCAGCTACTAGCTGAAAGTTAGGGTTGTTATAACTAATTCATGGGGTATGTTAAATAAACACAGTTGTGTCCAACATCATGTGTGAGTGTAATAAATTGTTCTATGCCTTTTGATACGGAATTATGGATGTACTTGTCTTAAAAAACATTAATCATCGGAAAATCAATAGGCGAATTATTTACTGCTATAATCTGATGATCTACATGACTTGTAGTTTGTTTATTGATTGATGAAAATTTAGAAAAAAAGTTATGATTTGAGGTCCAGTAAATACCTTGAAAAATTAAAACACTTCTGTAAGAGACATAAAAGGCAAGTTGTACACTTAGGTTATATACTCTTTGGTTGTACATATAATTTAGAAAAAGGGCTAGAATTTCATGTCATACGAGTCAATTACATTTTTCATAGATACAACTTATTTACACAGAACTTCACGCGATACAAACATCTAGTGTTTTAAGGCACATAAAATAATAGTTTGTATTTTTTGATGTTCCATTAAAGCATTAAGTAGTGATAAGTTGCTAGCTTAACTATAACTTTTCATAACTTCTAATAAAAATAAAATAAAATATTAAGAGAACAATTTTAGAAACAAAAACTGGCTATCGAGCAGGATTCGAACCAGACACTCCTGGTTCAGGGGGCCTATACTTATAGTACGGGTTTGACACTTACCGATACTTCCATCGAATTCGATGACTTTCATTCATAAATCAGTAGCGCCCTTCGCAGATACAAGGAGGGACTACTGATTTATGAATGTCTACGGAAACGATGAAATTCGTACTAGGCCCCCAGTAAACGATGAAGTTCGTACTAGGCCCCTAGTAAACACTGAGGTAATAAGTACTACGTACTAGAGAAGACACCTCGAACAAAATATTTGTAGCACGTTTTAGAGCTCCTGCTCTCTCACTCGCTTAGCCACGCTCGCGCCGCGCGCGCTCCGCGGCCAGCTAGTTGCGCGATATTTTTTGTTCGTAATGTCTACTCTAGTAAAAGATGAAATTCGTACTAGGCCCGCAGTACACCTGTGCTTTTTGTCCTCTAAGCTACCGTCCGAGGCTACCTTGAACTCTGCTCGTGGTATCATATTTAACTTTTGAATCCGTCTTTGGGTGACGTCAGCTACATCTTATTAAGAAACAGATTTTGTTCCTTATTATTTAGGAAAATCCGAAAAATCCTCCGTAAAATCCTGGGGTCGACAAAAACACAGCATGGTACGCTGAGAGTCCGGAAGAATGCCGAAATTGAAGAGCTAGTGGACGAGCCTAATATCATTGGAGTAATCAAAGCACAACGACTGCGATGGCTCGGCCACGTCGAACGCATGGGGGAGGATCGAGGAGCCAAGAAAGCGTATCTGGGGCAACCAACCGGACGTAGACCAGTAGGTCGCCCCAGATATCGCTGGGGAGATGCTGTGGAGGCTGATCTGCGTGAGCTTCAAGCTACCAACTGGCGAGATATCGCGCAAGATCGAGGAAAGTGGAGAGTTCTCGTTTCGGAGGCCATGACTCACTTTGGGTCGCTGAGCTAGAGGAGGAAGAGTAAGTAAGTAAGTATTATTTAGGACGTTTTTATTTCTCGATGAATATACTTACTTAGCCATGACGTGATAAACAATTACCCAATTGAGAAGGATGAACATTGCTGTATACCTATAGTTTTATAAGTAACGCGGTTTGACAGTACAAAGGTGAACCTAAATAATTATAATTGGTCATCGTCTTCAGTAATAGTTTTGTCACCCATACCTATAACTGTAATGACTACAATTATTTTTGTGTTAATAATTTGACAGAATAATTAATATCTGCCACGTAGTTATTAATTATTTATTTTATTGTGTACTAGCTGTGCCCGCGACTCCGTCCGCGTGGATGTCGGAAAATAACATCGTGTCATAATTATGAACACTATAAGCGCCTACACAGACGATTACACTATTTACCGACCATAGTATATTTTGTTTTTACAACCAACCGGCTAAGGTGATGGAATTTCATGGAATTAGCCCTAAACTCCCTCATTCTGAGAAGACGCTCGTGCCCAGCAGTGGGAAGTAATTGGGCTGATTATGTTATTCTATAACACTAACCACATCTCTTCTTATGCTGAGAAGAGGCCCGTGTCCAGCAGTGGGACTGTAATGGGCTGGTAATGTTATGTTATTCTAGAATACTAATAATATCCAGTTCATTAACTCTTCTCATTTTGAGAAGAGGGCCATACCCAGTAGTGGGACAGTAATGGGTTGACTACGTTATGTTATTCTATATTTTCTAGTTTCTTAACTCTTCTCGTTCCGAGAAGAGGTCCGTGCCCAGCAGTGGGGCAATAGGTAATGAGCTGATTATGTTATGATAATCTATTACACTAACAATATCCAGTTCCTTAACTCTTCTCATTCCAAGAAGAGGGCTATGCCCAGCAGCGGGACAGTGATGGGCTATGTTATGTTATTCTATATTTTCTATAATAGAATCCAGTTGTATTTTTAGGAACCTGCAACCTGCATCCATCCAACAATCATGACCTCTACTTTGTATGCAACTTAATACAATAGAGGGGTCAAGCTGTATCGCTGGATCTACTCAACCGATTCAGATAAAACATACCCTATATTTTAAGTTAGACTAATACCAATACAAATGCTAAGTTTCATTACGATCCGTTCAGCCGTTTTCACGTGATGAGGTAACAAACAGACAGACAGACAGACAGACAGACAGACATAAATTTTTTAAACGATTGATTCGTGTTCTATAGCTTATTTCTAGTCCCCCTAGCCGGTTTTCGCGAAAAAAAACTCAATGTACAGACTTTTCGACCTTTACAGTTTTATTATAGTATAGATAGATAGATAGATGTACCAGGCCCCTCAGAAAGTATTGCGAAAAAAAGTTTTTATATATGGGAGACTGGCCAGTTATAATGTTTTTCGAAAATATGATTATTTATAAGTAAAAATAAGTAAGTTCCAATTTCAAAATTTCCCTCCACATTTTTTGCGAGTTAATTCAAAGTATTGTGTCTCACTGAAATATGGATCTGCGCCGGGAACATTTTAGAGCTATGATTTTATACGATTTCAAGTGTCGCCTGAAACCGGATGAATCGTACGATAGACTTCAAATGGCATTCATGGATGAAGGCCCTTCCAAGGCAACCGTGTATCGTTGGTATAACGAATTCAAGCGCGGTCGACCAACTTTGGGGGATGACGAAAGAAGCGGTCGCCCTTTGACGGCTGTTACCGAAGAAAACGTGCTAGCAGTGAAAAATTTAATCCAAGACAATAGGCGAATTACATATCAGGAGATTCAACACATATTGAAGATTGGATCGGGAAGCGTTCACGAGATTCTACACAGCCATCTTCGCGTGAGGAGGATAGTATCACGCTGGGTGCCGCACAACCTCACCGATGCTCAGAAGCAGGCCCGGGTGGAATGGTGCCGTGATATGCTTAACAAATTTGAAGCAGGCTCGTCTCGGCGTGTTTACGACATCGTTACAGGTGATGAGTCCTGGATTTATCAATACGACCCAGAAACCAAGCGCCAGTCGACTGTTTGGGTGTTTCAAAATGAGCCAACGCCTACCAAAGTGAAGCGATCTAGAAGCGGGGGTAAGATTTTGATCGCTAGCTTTTTTAATTTGACTGGCCACTTGGTATCAATTCCCTTACGGGATCAAAGAAGTATTAATGCCGAATGGTATACTACCAAATGTTTGCCAGAAGTTTTCTCTGTTATAAGCAACAAGCGACCAAACACAGGGCTCCGCGGGCTACTGCTCCACCACGACAATGCACCTGCGCACACCGCACTCAAAACGAGGGACTTCCTGGACAGCACGCCAGTCAAACTCCTGGGTCACCCTCCTTACAGCCCTGATCTAGCACCGTGTGACTTCTTTTTATTCCCAAAAATAAAAAATCAGCTCAAAGGGATACAATTTTCGTCGCCGGAAGATGCGCTGGCTGCGTTCGAGCAGGCTGTAAACGAGGTGTCTGCGGCGGACTGGAAAAAGTGTTTTGAAAACTGGTTTAGGCGCATGAATCTTTGTATAGAGGCTGGTAGAAAGTACTTTGAAAAGATTTGATAAAAATATATGTACGTATAGAACAATTTTTTTTAGTTTCGCAAAACTTTCTGAGTGTCCCACGTATAACAGCAATTTCGAATCTATTATTCGTTTACATGTTTACACGAACGTAATTATAATAATCTTTATTTTAACTTAAAAATAAAATACTAAAGAGTTTCATCATCATCATTTCAGCCGAAAGAAGTCCACTGTTGGACATATAGGCACAATGACATGGGCGCCGGCAGGAATAATTTCCAGGTGGTGCAGATTTTGGTTTTCTTACAATCTTTGCCGTATATGATTGTTAATAGCTGCAGTTGCTTTTTAAATGAGAATTGTGTAATTACTGCCTACTAATTATTGTGAATAAAAAAATGATTTCCAACAGACGGCTTTTTATTTCAATAATTCCTGTTGATCCCGAGATTCCCAAGGGGTGCAAGTGCACCCCCTGGCACCCCCCTGCCGGCGCCCATGCACAATGACCGGCCCTGTCCCCCTAGCCAAGTTGACAATCTACAATCGTCAACGCTATAGAAAACAATCAAAATGTATGGGAATGACATATCTCAACGAAAAAGTCATTCGTTCAGATATGTCATTCCCATACATTTTGATTGTTTTCTATAGCGTTGACGATTGTAGATTGGCAACTTGGCTATCCGGCAGCACTTCCTGCATCCAGCGGATATTTATATGACTTAAACATCATCATTTCAGCCGAAAGCCGTCCACTGCAGGACATAGGCCTGCTTAAACATTGATAAATCATAATCATTATTAAAATAATAAAAATCCGCATTGCACCAATGATATTTAAAAGTATAGATATGTCATACCCTAACAAAACCAACGAAAAATATGTTCCGTACGCAGCGACAGCACGAGTAAGTAAGTTAACGACAACTAGAATCGGCACCTAATAGGTTTGCTCGCTCCATCGTCGACCACATCTTGACAAAACTGTCTAGATTGCGGTCAAGAGCAGATCTATATGCCATAAAAAAAGTTAGTTACTTTAACTTAATTTCGCGTCATAATTATTACACTTTCTGTACACACATGATGACATTTTGTTTTTTCATTTTGTCATACGTCACGCTCGGCGCCTTGCTTGACGCAGACTAGTAGCAAAACGTCTCAATTAGGACGTTTTCGTGTCTTCAGATTGCGCGCGGAACAACATATCTGTATTTTAAAAATATCGTCGCATTGCACATAAAGAAGTATTTATAACTGATTTTGCTTGAACCAGAAGCCAAATTACGTAATTTTTCACCAAAACTACATCCAACTTTTTCTTTACTTTTTAATGCACGTGGTCAGACTCGAATCTGTCCTACCCCTAGAGTTAGTGGTGTGAACCGGAGGCATTTTCAGCCTCCGGAGATTATGCGGAGATTTTATTGAATCACCGGAGATTATCCAGATATTCTCCGGTTATTCAAAATACTCTAAATCTATATATATGAGAAGAAAAAACACGCTAAAAAAAAAGGCACATTTCACAGCACATTTGGGTTCTTTCTGCAACAAATGAAATAACCGGTAGTTTAGTGCAATCACCGATTAGTCTCCGGTACTCACTCTAACCGGTGATTATCCGGTTTTTTGAGAACCGGTTCACACCACTACCTAGAGTGTAATTTAAATTCGTGGAGCCAGAAACTCATGATCACTCATGAAGGAGCACTGGATTCGCTATGGCCTCTCGAGCTTAGTTAGCTCAGTGTGAGAGGGAAGCGAAGGGGCGACAAAGCGAGTCTTCTGGCTTCACGATTTTTTTCTGGCTTTTCTAAATCAGAAACACTTAGAAAAGGGGCATTTTAGATAACATTTCAGAATTAAGGTTAAAGTTTTGAACATTTACCAATTGTGAGAAAACAATATTATTTTTGGTGTCAGGTAATTTATTTGACCAACGGCCAACAGGAATACAGGAATATAGAAATTCTATAACTATTGCGTCTATCCACGCGGATGACATTTTCAAGACGCGGTGACCGTAGGAACAAGCTCATTCAATGCACCTTACTGCACGAGTGCTGCGGCAAAACTGAGCAAACCGCCAACGTCTAGGTGCATCGCCAACGTTGGCGCATAAGTCCTTTGATAAAACCGACACGCGACGGCTAACTGCCAATGCTCGCCACAACGTTCGGGCCAACTCATTTTTCCCGATCCACACGTTGGCGAATAGCGTTGGCGCCAACGTGTGGAGATGGGGTTAAACTTATTCTAGCAGCTTAACTACACTTACCTACCCCCTTAGTCACAGGCGGTTCACCCCAACTCGACCGCATCAAGGTTACTCTTTTGTATCGTCTGACAAGTCCGATTGCTATACTTGTTGTAATTAATCATGTATATTATTTTAATTGGATGACGTCAAATTTGTTACAATAAATGGTTTTCGTGATTGATCAACAGTTAGCAATTTAACTAGCTGCTTATAGGTCTGAGATATGTATAATAAGAGAGCATAGATAGGAGCTGCCCTAGTAAGCGGGCTCCTGATTCATTGCTTTAATTATCATTTAGAAAGAATGAAAGAAAAATTATTTATTGCCACAACAAGACGACATGCGGTAGGTGAACATAAAAATAACTTCATTACATTTGTATGTATCATAAATAATAAATAAATAATAAGTAATTTATTAAAAGCACAGCCTTACAACTACAAATAAATAGCTAAAATGTTTATTTCATCAACTTGTAAGACTATTTCACTACATCATTGGGAACCACCTTTTAAGCAATATGCTTATGCTTGTATTAGGGAGTTCCGCTCTTCCATGTTAAAGTCTAAATTAAATACAAGTACAGCCTACAGGGCATACAAATTATTAGAAATTAAGAGAAATAAGCTAAGTGATAGCCTAGTGGTTGAACGCTTGCCTTCCATGCAGGAGGGTGCGAGTTCGATCCCGGCCCGCACCTCTGACTTTTTGGATTCATGTGCGGATCAGAATTTGATTATCTATTGCTTTAACGGTGAAGGAAAACATCGTGAGGAAACCTGCACAGCTGAGAGTGCTTCATACAGTCCTCGATGGTGTGTGTAGTCCACCAACCCGCACTAGGCCTGCGAGATGGACTAAGGCCTTAACCTTCTCATACAGAGAAGAGGCCCGTGCGTGCCCAGCAGTGGGACAGTAATGGGCTGATTATGTTATGTAAGGAAAAATAAAAGACATAAATATATAAATGTGTTTAGTTGGCGACTGTATAAATGAATGAATGATATTGTATTTATTTAGCGAGAATGTGAAATGTTTAATGCGTGTGATTGATGGGTGGGTGTGTATGTGCGTTTAGTTTTGTTTGTATTGAGCTGCGTTAGCCCTACGACTTATCATGAATTAGTGATGCGACTCGAATCCGATTTTACCACTCGAGTTATTCGAGTCATTTCACAATTTTACTCGAGTACTACTACTCGAGTGGTCGAGTCAAGTGGTTCACGAGTCACTCGATCACTCGCCTTTAAGACTATCGAGTCACCTGTCACAATCCTTGAATTAAATATTTTTTATTTTGTCAATAAGTTGAGGCTTAAAACATAGTAGACATTAAAAAACCGGCCAAGAGCATGTCGGGCCATGCTCAGTATTATAGGGTTCCTTAAGTAGGTGTTACAAACAAATCAAATCGAATATTAATCACGGCTATTTTAGTTTTTGCAATAGACGGCAGCATTGGCGACTCAGAGAGTGATGTCAGTAGCCGCTAGATGGCGCTATACAGTGCCAAATGTAATACACGGCACTTGACGGCAGCATTGGCGACCCAGAGAGTGTTGTACGACGCCGCTAGATGGCGCCAAATTTAAGAAGTGTGTCGTCAACATAACACAAAGTTACTTTTTGTGATTTTTTCAAATAGAAAGTAGCTAAAGGAGCATTATTTGCTATGATCATTTTTCTCTAAGGTCAATGACCTTTGAACTAGGACGTTTTAAGTATTTTTCAGTTTTCTGTCTATAACTCAAAAAATTATAATCACATTATACTCGAAATAATTTTAAAAGAGAGTTTTCACAAAGGTCTATCAATGTGGAAGATTATAAGTTTCTACGTTGCATAGTTTAGAAATGGCAGGGGGGGGGACACATTGCAAGCCACTTTGGCGGGCTATATTTCGCAGATGGTACACCTGATAAAAAAGTGATGTATGAAACATTACCTTCATTTTAGTAGACCTATTCAATGATACCCCAAACGAGGGGGTGCAGCGAAAAAATTTTTTTTTTCCCCATTTCACATATATGGGTGCCACCCCTAAAGAACGTAAAAACTATTGTTTTATTCTTTTAAAATTGAGATATGTAGACTATTTTTTAACAAAATTTCATTTACTTATGTTTATAACTGTAGAAGTTATTAAGCTGTAAAGGATTAGGACAGACGGACAGATGGACAGACGGACAGACGGACAGACGGACAGACGGACAGACGGACGGACATGACGAAACTATAAGGGTTCCTTGTAGGACTTCGGAACCCTAAAAACACATCGTTTCGCATGTCTTGGTGAGTGATTGGTGATTGACTCGAGTCCGAGTGAACTCGAGTCTATATTTTTTTCACTCGAGTGCGTTTTTCGGTGTCACTCGAGTCACTCGAGCAAAGTGGACTCGAGTCGCATCCCTATCATGAATTTGTAAATACAGAATTTTGGTATTAGCGCAAGATTTCCTGCACACTGGACAGACGAGTCCTTGAGTCCAACCGAATCGACGAATGAATCGTAGTGCTTCTCAGCTAGATGAACCAACGGCTCCAAGACGGTAACTGTGGTGGGCTGGATGTGGAGGACCGAGTGTTGTGGCGCAACTGGGAGAGGCCTATGTCCAGTGGGGGACTGCGATAGGCTGAGATGATTGATTGTACTGCACCTACCGGGGCCCTGAGCATAGGGGGCCTCGAAACAAGTAGATAAGGATTTTGTGTGAACATGCCCTGAACAAACCCAACCATTTTCTTCGATTTGATAAACCACAAGTCCTGGCGTAGGAAAACCGATATGTAGGTACCTATAATGCTCTGTGAGGCTATTGAAATTCAAAAACATCCTTATTTTAATAGAGAAGATGGTTGGTAGCTACCACCTGTTTGGAACCCAGTTCTAAAAATAATCAAGTCCCAAACAGCACGCAACACTGTACAAGATAATGACACTGTGAGTAATTACTGCGTGCATCGAAACGATTTTAATTAATAAAAATTGTATCAGGTTTTTTTTTTTTTTGTGATATCTGTAAAGACGCTTGTCATCTTAGTCTTTCTGCGACCACGAACGCTGCAAAGCTATCGAAACGTCAGGAAAACCAATTTAAATAATATACGCGATGTAATCTGGTTAAACTTGTTTTATTAGAAGTAGATAATGGCTCTTCCGTGTGGTGCCGGACGTAAAGAATTGCACCACTCTATATCTTCTCATGGGTGTCGTAAAAGGCAACTAAGGGATTCACCAGAGGATGGGCAGCAGCGTTCTCCGAGTATTTAACCAACCAACTGCGATCGCCAACCCGCCTGCCAAGCGTGGCGACTATGGCATATCACCCCTTTTTTGGGGAGGCCTATGTCCAGCAGTGGACGTCTTTCAGCTGAAATTATGATGATGATGATGATGAAGGGCTAGTGTTAGGGCTTCGATGATTTGCTTTCCTGGGGAGTTAAAGCGTCTAGCTACTGCTCTTGGCTGCACATCATCGTCATCACCACAAAGGACGTAGTCGCGGGTACAGCCAGGTAAATATTATGTAAGTGTAACATAATTAGCTGAGCTAAGGGTGCATGCACTCATAATAAGGTAAAACTTGTAACTGTTGATGGAGCAACCGTGAAATTGCGAATAAAATACAGCATTTAGTCCGGCGACATTGATAAATTAATATTTATAAAAGTACAGACTGTTCGCTCGCCTTTGTACATGTAATTTCAAAACTGTTATGTATTGTTGCGATTTTCTTGTGTGCAATAAAGAATACAGATAAGCTACTGAGCTGAAGACTCGAAAACGTCTTAATTAGGACGTTTTTCTATTAACCCCCGTCAATTAAGGCGCCGAGCGTGACCGGTGGCAAAAAAAGAACTTAAATACCGTCATGTGTGTACAGAAAGTATTCCAATTATGACACGAAAGTAACTTGAAGTAATCAACTTACTTACTTTTTACTAGTTTATGAGTATTGTGCTGCCGCTGCGTACGTAACATTTTTTTCGTTGGTTTTGTTAGGGTATGACATATCTATATTTTTAAATATCATTGGTAGTTAATTAATTAATTTAATTGTTTATTTAGGTACACACAAAACAGATAATATAACCTAAAATATAAAAATACTAATTAAGAAATCTCTTCCAGCAGACTTGTTAGAGGAGAATTGAAGACAAGAAATGTAGACATACGTGCGTAAAAAATTAAAATAAAATATACCTACACAAACAGTAGAAACAAATAGTACAAATTATTAATTATTTTATTATTTTTAACGCATTTTACGCATCATCATCATCATCATTATTTCAGCCAAAAAACTTCCACTGCTGGACAAAGGCCTCCCCCAAAGGGGGGATATGCCTAATCGCCACGCTTGGCAGGCGGATTGGCGTTGGTATTACGCATGCGAAGCGAAATCTGAAGATATAAATCACAGGTCGCAGGTTCGAATTCGAATCCTGCTCGTGAGCGATTTATTTTACCACAATTCATATCTTTATAAAATATAAACTTACACATGGATAATAGTATACAATAAACTTACATAAATACGTAAGACACGCAATGTTAATGTTTTCTTGCACTGTTGATAAAATTATTGTACCTATACTTATATCGATCGCCCAAATTAACGCTCCACTTTATTATTGTTTATGTTTACGCACACTATTAATTATTCACGGCCATAGCGGATAGCGTATAGGAAGGGTGGGAGGTTATTGACACCTTCGCTCTTTGTCCAGTGAAGATTTTCGGAAATATTGACCTTTTCTGTTGTTGTTTTATGTAGTGTGGTTATTTTAATTGTGTTTAACAAATTTTTAACGTTGTAGGTAAAGGTAAAGAAATATCCTACACACAAACAGGCGCAGATCCAGGGGGGGCCTCGACCTAAGTACTTCCGAACTCGTCATAATCACATCACTACTTAGAATGGCCATGTGGGCAGGGCGTGCGTGGCAGCACCATGCACCATAGTGCAGGATATTTCAAAGCCTTTCTCAGCATGCCTTATGACTTGTTTCTATAAATACTGTAACAAAAATCCGCAAAAATGCCTTATTGTAGGTACTGTTTCTAACTGCAGAAACAAAAGCTGTAAAGTACATTTGATTAAAATTAATTTAAAAAAAATAATGATGTCAAAATGTAAGGCGTAGTTTGTTCGGAAAGTTGCCACGTATGAATCGCAAGTAAAATTGTGATTACAACCATTTTATCTATTTCTGTGCTACTAGTAGCAAGGATGGGCAATTGATAGCATTCTAAAAAATTTGCTAAAATAGAACGGCACACAAATTAGCATTTATCTGTGGAATACCTTTATTTTGCTTTTTTAATTTGCTAATATAATGTGATTTTTAACAGAAAGTCAGCAATAAGTATTTCATTACTTAGCAAATTAGAGAAATACTAAAGTACTATTTTTCATATCATTCTCAATTTTATTCATCATCCTCCTGCCCTTATCCCAATTTATTTGGGGTCGGCGCAGCATGTTTTTTTCTTCCATAAATCTCTATCAGCCATCATCTCTGTGTTTACTTTCTTTCTATTCATATCATCTTTCACACAATCCATATCCATATTTTCTTCGGTCTCCCTCTTTTCTTATAGCCATCAACATTCATACTTAAAACTTTCCTCGTAACATGCTCCCCATTCCTCCTCATCACATGTCCATACCATGATAGTCTGTTGCTACTTAACTTCTCTGTCACTGGCGCTACTTTCAGACTCCCTCTTACATATTCATTCCTTATCCTATCCATTCTCGTTACACCACACATTCCTTTTAACATTCTCAGCTCAGCTGCATGCACTTGCCTTTCATTAATTCCTTTCGTAGCCCAACATTCCGATCCATACAGGACAGCAGGTCTTATCATGGTCTTATAGATTTTCCCCTTCAGTTTAAGAGGAATTCGGGAGTCACATGTAGTTCCCGTGACCTGCCGCCATTTCATCCATCTCAATTTTATTATTGAATAAAAAAAATAAAAAAAAATATATCATCATCATCATCATCATTTCAGCCGAAAGACTTCCACTGCTGGACATAGGCCTCCCCCAAGCATCGCCACACTATATATATAATAATAAAATTAATTAATTTTAATTTTTTTTTTTTTTTTTTTTTATTAATTAATAGCGATGAATCGCATTTCACTCAAGGACTCGTCTGCTCCTAAGGCCATCGGTCCTTCGATAGACATCGCGAATCGGCAAACGCAGCGTAGGGCGCCCCCCTGCCAGGTGGACCGACGACCTAAAGAACGTGGTTGGGACTGGATGCGGAAGGAAGAGGACCGAGCGTTGTGGTGCAACTTGGGAGAGGCCTATGTCCAGCAGTGGACTGCGATAGGCTGAGTTGATTGATTGATTGAATCGCATTTATTTATTTATTTGAATGAGGAAAGCCTGAAACCACCAAAAACATAAACACAAAATGATCGCGCTTGTATCGGTCGCGCTGATCTTACATCTTCGTTGCCTTTGTGCTGGCGTAAAGTTGAAGTCATGTTTTTGCCAAACATCCCAAAAAATTTCGCGCTCGCTGCGCATTATGGCACTGTAGGGCCTCATCCGTAATTAACCATCACATAACCAACCTTCAGGTTGTTGTCGTAGGCCATCAAAGAACCTGTGAACTGAATTTTGGAGAAAATAAGATCTACGTTTATTGATTTTTGAAAAGCAACTGGCTTAGCCCGAATTTGTAAAATGATATCAACAACTAGGCTAATTTGCTATGGTCGGTTTTTCTGTACAATGTGTATTTGAAAAAGAAGTTTCCCGAGGCTGACTAGTTTACAGAAATCATCATGAAAAGTGCCCCCTCCTGAGAAAAATCCTGGATCCGCGCCTGCCTACTAATAATACAAATGCCAAAGTATGGATGTTTGTTTATTTGTTTGTCCTTCAATCACGCTGAAAAGGATGAACGGATTTCGATGAAATCTGGCACATAGATAGACCATGTCCTGGATTAACTGGTAGTTAAAACTATTATACTTGGTAAAGGATGGTGGAAGGAATTGAGGGAGGCCTTTGCCCACCAGTGGGACAGTACAGGCTAACAAAAAAAAAAAGATGGGTTAAACTTTTTGTGATTCTGCCTGAAGACGGTGGCGTTGGTCATATGTTCCATAGAACCTAGTACTAAGTGAACTAGTCAGGAAATAAGTGTGTTACTCAAGTTTTAATGATTTTAATCAATTCCCGTTGTCCCCTCCAGTGGACCCACAGAGTGGACCAAACGCCGGTGGGGACAGCGGGAATACATCTGTTTTATACATAGAGGTTTTATAAACATGCACTTCCTAACTATTTTGCTTACCCGACAACCTACCTATTTATTGAACTATTTATTTGCTTCATCAGCCCTTATCAACACTCGTAGCAATTCAACGTCACTATTCCGATTAAATAATATAGATTAACCGTCAATCAATTTTGTTGCGTCTAATAGACTACATTTTGATTCATCAAAACGAATTACTGGCATCTGGGTCACATACGAGTAGTGAGGGTTGATTCAAGCCACAAAAGAGGCCAAAAGGCCGAGGTTTTTAGTTCACCAGGTTAAAATAGGTCGTATAGCTAGCCAGCTTTATTATGAAAAGACGTCTGGCAGCAAAGAGGTTTCCAATTTAATTTGAAAAAAGAAATTATGCGAAACGTGCGAAACACAATGCGAAACACATGCGAAAGCTGTTCGTTGATTGATTGTTTTTTTTTATTGACACTTCAAGGTTGCTTCAAGGTGTGATTTATTGGTATCAATCAAGGTACCTATTATCCATACAAGTATTTATGAGATATCTAGAAACGGTCGCCTAAGCGTATAGCTCTACCAAAAAACTCGACTTTTATAGAAATTCATCTAAAGTCATTTTATTATTTTTAACGCATTTACGCATGCGAAGCGAAATCTAAAGATTTAAATTGTCAATTAAATTAATTGATTTAAGTCCTCAAGACTTTTTTTTGATACAATACAGTGTCCCTGTCATGACCTTACAAGACTTCTTCGGTTTCCTCATTACTGAGTGTCATGTCCGCTCTGAAGGGCCAACACTATCCACACATCTCAGGGTCAGAACTTCACCTGATCTGACCAGAACGGCCAGGTCACCGTCCGTGGTTGCTTTCCTTCTATTTTGCCAAGACATTTGCACTATTTTGTACCCGCAGTAATAACTTAGTATCCATGCAAATATAGGCATCTACCACAGTGTAATTATCTGTACAGCGCACACTGGTTTAGTTGACAGTTTTTAAAAGCAACTCGGGACAATATTTGACAGTTTTGAAGGCAGCTTGGGACACTTAACTCTCGCGTTGGTCGACTATTTGGCTCTACCCTGACCCCAGTTTAAAACTATTTTAGCAAAATTATTCACATCATCTGGCTATCTGATGAAGTTGCACAATCATACAAAATAATATGCGAAATAAAAAAGTATGAATCACACCTAGTTCCAATGCCATCGTTCAGGGGGCGCTGGCCATCACGCGCATGCGTACAAAAACCGCATTGGGCGGGAATCACATCTGTCATCCGTTCAAAAACCGCGAATTATGTTTATGTGTACGTGGCCTCATTTCGAAGTAAATTCTACGTTTGACTTTATAAAAAATGGTAATTGCCAATAAATATTGGTATAGGAACCGCCACCGTGTTATTACGACTTCATTATTGTAAATAAGTGCCCACTTAGTTGACTGATAAGGGTTAATTTGTCAATGTTAGAAAATGAGTACTTGTAGTCCCTATGGTGAAGATCGTTGGCTAGGTTGTATTGTTTCATAGTCATTGCTTCAGTAAGCATTGATTTCTATGGCATTTGATTTGAATTAGGTTCTGAACCGTTCTTACATTTAGCTATCATAAAAACTCCCTTACCGCGTGCAATTGTCCAAATATCTTAAGAATTAACAGAGGTAATTTTTTATAGACTTTGTATTATAATTTTTTGTTTGCATTGTTAAGTTATTTAAATGTTGCACGCTGCTGACTGGGACATTAAACAAATTTTCTTTCTTTCTTTTCTTACAGCTATGCATGACATCTGTAATAATTTTATTAAGTAATGTGTTACATATGCTTCAGAATTTACAAATCTGCTACCCCCTTCGATTTAAAAGAGCTTTTTTTAACAAAAGTACCTATAAGCACAGATTACCTATTAGTTACTAGCTATAAGTACGAGAGCGGATTAGATTGTTGATTAATTATGAGGGCCAAAATTGTGTAACTAATGGTTTAATAACGTTCACTTCTCACAGAAATCGTTTGATGATAGAGTGCGTAGTCAGCGTAGTGGTATGGTTCGTTGGTTAGCAAAGCACACAATGACGTGTCAGTCGCGGTTCGGTGCCCGACACTTTTTGATTTACTTGTTTTAATTAGTTTGTTTCCATTTGTATACGTTTCCTTATGGTAACGCTTTGAAACGACTGAACAGATTATTTTATTATTTTTAACGCATTACGCATGCAATACGAACTCCAAAGATATAAATTGTGATAATTTCTTAGGTTTTCGCGATCACTACACATTATAATAAAACAAAGTTTAACCGGATTACAACATCCTAATTTTGATAGAGAAGATGGTAGGCAGCTACCACCTGTTTGGAACCCAGTCCTAAAAATAATCAAGTCCCAAACAGCACGCAACACTGTAAAAGATAATGATATTGTGAGTGATTACTGCGTGCATCGAAGCGATTTTAATTAATAATATTGTACGGTAGATTTAAATATATTTTTAGAAATATCTGTAAAGACGCTTGTCATCTTAGTCTCCCTGCGACCACGAAATGCTGCAAAGCTTTCGAAACGTCAGGAAAACTAATTTAAATAATATACGCGATTTAATCCGGTTAAAGTTTGTTTTATTATATAAAAATTGTGGAAAGAAAACAAAATTAGAAATGCGTTAAAATAATAACATAATTAGTAAGGGTAGGCACATCTATACGAATTTGAATTAACTGCAAAGTTAATCGGGTCGATTGAGGAACACGGTCTGTTTCTCAATGGGATGCTGCTGACGTCACCGAACGATGTAAGTGGAAGTTAAATTTGATACCACGAGCAGTGTTCACGGTAGCTTAGTGGGTAAAACTACTGGCATACTGAGCCAGTAGTTGCAAGTTCGTATCCTGCTCGTGAGCGATTTTTCTTTCCACAATTTATATCTTTAGACTGAACAGATTATTTCATGTTAATATTTTCACTCGGATTTTTTTAATGAGGTATAGATTATAGATCTGCTCTTGACCGCAACCTAGACAGCTTTTTTAAGATGTGGTCGACGATGGAACGAGCAAAACTATTAGGTGCCGATTCACTCCAGCTATAAAGGCGTTAGGGTTGTAAGTGCCCGGAAATACAGATTTTTGAATTGAGCAGTGAATTCCACAACTTGGCTGTGCGCATTATGAAACAGTTCTCAAAGCGCTTGGTCCTGATAGTAGGGATTTCTACCAAATGTGGATGATATCCTGCAGTGCGTCGTGTAGTCCGGCGAAAGAAAGGAGATGGCGGAATAAGCAACTCGGAAAATCTATTTCTCTATTCAGCTATCAAATAAACTTCCTACTATGAATACGAGTGGTAACACTTTGAATTAGCAGCATCTTTATTTCGTAAGCAGTAAGGGTGGTTTTCGAATTGAAGTGTTACCACTGTCATACAGTCGACTGTACAATGGAAACAGTTCCACTAGTTATAGACAATAGCGCTTCCCTTTCCTGGTTCAGAGCTTGTGCAGATTACACGTCAGCTATTATTTAATTTTGGACACATCCTCTTTCAAGATAATCATATGAAGCATGTTTTCTTCAGCATGAATGAAGTAAGTAGTTATAAAGTATTTGTCATGAAGAGTGAAGAGTCAACGACACTTGATGTGGGCACGTTCCGCATCGTTGAGTATAAAATGTCAAAGGACCCATGCCGTGTCGTGACAATTCTTCAACCGATGTTTTATTAACTTCAAGCGCTGATACAGAATTACACTCGAGATGGAGATTTTTACACGATTATTGTCATCATCATCATCATTTTAGCCGATAGACGTCCACTGCTGGACATAGGCCTCCCCAAGCATCGCCACAACTACTGGTCCTGCGCTTTCCGCATCCAGCGGATTCCCGCGACCTTCGCCAGGTCGTCGATCCACCTTGTCTACCCACGCTGCGCCTTCCAGTACGCGGTCGCCACTCCAGAACTTTACCGCTCCATCGGCCATCCGTTCTGCGAGCAACGTGCCGCGTGCCACTGCCACTTAAGTTTGGCATTTCTTCGGGCTATGTCGGTTACCTTCATTCTCCTGCGAATGCAAATGAACTCTAGTGTAATCCCTTTCAAGAAATAGATTGAATTACCTTGTACAATTCCGTGTGGTGCCGGGCATAAAGAATTAATTGCACCACCCTATCTCTTCTCATGGGCGTCGTAAAAGGCGACTAACTGATTCACCAGAGGATGGGCAGCAGCGTTTTCTGAGTATTTAACCAACCAACTGCGATCGCCAAACCGCCTGCCAAGCGTGGCGATTACGGCATATTCCTCCTTTAATTGGGGGGAGGACTATGTCCAGTAGTGGACGTCTTTCGGCAGAAAGATGAGGATGATGACCTTGTACAAAGCAGTGTTTATGTTGAGCAGTAATCGGTTAAGACCCGATATAAAATTAAATGATGCTGTATGCAATTCGCATGCGTTTTTAATCCAGAGGATGGGCAGCAGCGTTCTCTGAGAATTTAACCAACCAACTGCGATCGCCAACCCGCTTGCCAAGCGTGGCGATTATGGCATATCCCCCCTATTGAAGGAGGCCAGCAGTGGACATCTTTCGGCTGAAATGACGATGATGCGTTTTTATCATCATCATCAGCCCATTATTGACCCACTGATGGGCGCGGGTCTCTTAGAATGGGAAGGTTAAGGCCTTAGTCTGCCATGCTGGCCTAGTGTGCGGGTGGGCGAATGCTTTTTATACGTAAAGGTGACGCTCTTTAGAGCATTCTGTACATCCTTCTACACGTGCAGCTTATGGGAGAAGTATTCGCAAGCATTGTATGGGGCCCTTCGAGTCCAATATAAAAACGCGTTCAGAAAACTGATGGGGCTGCCGTGCGTGGGGTGGCGTTGCAGTGCGTCAGGGACGTTTGCAGCGGCGCGTGTAGACTGCTTCTACACTACAACGCGCAAGCGTGCAGCATCACTGGTGGCACGAGTCATGGCCAGCTCCAACAGAGTTCTGAACATGATAGCTGACTGAGTGGATTGTCCATATATAATCCAATGCTGTCAGTTACTTGTACCTAGGTTTAATATAATGAAATTGTTACTAACCCTATAGGGTTAGTAACAATTTTCATATACTCATATATGAGTTGTTTTGCTCGAAGTAAACTTATTCTATTCTATAACTTTTAGTTAATGGGCCAGGACTAACACTGGTTAGGCTTCTTTGACTTCTAGGCAAACCCAAACAGGACAGCCAGACAGCTCTATTAAGGACATTGTTTTAAAATATGTAACGATATATATAACTATGGGCAAGGAGACCATCGCTAAACAATGAGGTGAATTAAATTATTAGATTTTCTATTTCCAGTCAGGGGGTGTGGTTATATTATTATAGAACCTGTACTGTCCCACTGCAGGGCAAAAGCCCCCCTACTCTCCTTCCACCTCTCTCTATCTGTGGCTAATAAAGACCAGTCTTTTTGAAAGAAGTCCAGTTCATCCCTCCATCTCCGTCTGAGCCTGCCGCATTGGTGTTTACCATTTGTAGGGGCCCATTGGGTCGTACGTTTGGCCCAGGGGATGTGGTTAGATTGGAAAATTTTGTTGATGGGACGATTAATGCCAATAGCACGCCCAACAAACATTTTTCAAACCTAAAGAATTTTCAAGCGTAACGAAACTGATATATTTCGTGAACTAAAAGGATGTGCGTATTCTTGACACACAATAAAAAATACTTGACAATGTAAAAACAAATTGGTGATATCCGCAGAACTAATTTAGTATCGCTGTTTATAACCATGCTAATTAATGTAATCATTAATCGTTATTCATCAAGTGATAACTTTTTTTTATTTTTATTTAATCACAGGTACAATTTCTTTAGTTTTACTTTACTAGAAAACTCGCCAAACTATCAAGTTTAACGGCGGTTTAACTAAGTGGTTGACTTGAGTGGTGCTTGCCCTCAATGCAATACTTTTATTTTATTGAAGTAAAACTTCTTTACGCCCGCTTGACTTGGGGAGTAAGCTGGCGAGAGTGTTACGAAAAGTATGATCGGGTGAGGCGAACGGAGGGGGTAGTGCGGGACGCGGGGACCGAGGCGCGCGCTAGGCCGGCCACGACACAGCGCCGGAATAGATCTGTGGCGTCGGGCGGCAGATGTACGCGCGCCGCGCCGCCATTCCTTTGTTCTCATTGAAATAGTATTGAGGGAGATATAAGTTAGCGAAGTTTTACTTTAGTCGTGTGGTCTAAAGCACACTCGTTTTTTTTTTCGTGTTCCTTTTGTGTCCCTAGTTCGTGGCAAATAAATAATTTATTTTTCTTTCTTTCTTTCTTTCTTTTAATGCAAGAAGGTCTGAGTTCGAACCCTGCCCGCACGTCTGACTTTTCAAATTCATGTACGGGTCAGAATTTAGTCACCTATCACAGTTTAAGAAATGTTGAAGGAAAACTTTGTGAAAAAACTAAGAGGGCGACAAAATATTGTAAGTTTTTATTGAAATAACTAAAAACCTCTTAAGAGGTCATTGTACTCATCAGTATGAACAAATTTCACTATGGGACCAACAAAGAAATCGCAAAAACAAAATTAGCTGTTCCCTACATTTTGTCAATTTATGTGAACACAAATGTAGGGCCTCAATACATGTAATGTCAAAATTTTAGCTATTAGCATTACCCATAGACATATATATTACTAGGCATTACCCCACAGTTTAGAACCCCGTGTCCAAAAGCGTTCAGCCGGCTATCACTGCTAGTCTCAATAAAAATCACTAATCAAATTATAGCTGGACCGAAAAAGCTCTTTAACCCCGTTCTATGACCCCATATTTCCGAAAATGAAGTCAAAAAACTCTCGTTCAATGGTGCAGGATACATAGGTAGACAACAGTAGCCTTCACAATACCGACCCAGTAGGCTCTAGGCGGATGAGCAAACAAAAAAACAACGATCGCCATAATTATTATAAGCGGGGGACGCATGCGCTGTGGCCAGTCCTCCATAACGCGTCCGCACTGACAGCGGCGCATAGATACGATTTTTAAAATTAAAATACTCTAGATTAAAAACTTTTTTTAGTATGTAAGAGTTGCAACTTTTTTTTGTAATTTCGTTATTTATTAAAAAGTTTGGAGAACTTTTAGTGTATTTCAAAAATTTTGATAATGAACTTTATCGACTCATAGTTAAGTTTTAACCAAAATGGAACGGTTTGCGATTTTGGTAAGTTCAGTCAGTTTGATTGTTAGAAAGTTTTGTTTGTAGTAAAAAGTAAATGAAGTCTTGTAAGTAAGGGCTTCGCAGTCGATTACACACGCAAGTGCTTTTTATTGTCCCTCGGTCGATTGAGTTTAGTTTTTTCAACATATTCCTCATCTTGCAACCTGTTTTCAGTGCATTGAGATGAAATTCCGGGAATAAACTTTAAAGGATTTTTTAAATTGTTTTTGAAAACACTTTGCTTCATAAGTAATTATCACAAGGCACACTTTTAAGAAGCGAACTAAGTAATCTTTGTTTAAAAATCTGTTGATAATATATTGATATTGTCTTTGACAAAAATGTTATTGAGTAATTTAGAAGAAAAAAATGCAAATGACATACTAGGGAATGTATGTAATACATACATATATAATGTTCTTGCATACTAGTGGCCTTACTCTTGAAAATAATTCCGATCGATCGGCATAGGGCTAGTGTCAATTCGTACTTTTAAATGCAAATTCATCATCATTTCAGCCTAAATACGTCCACTGCTGGACAAAGGCCTCCCCCAATAAGGGGGGGATTTGCCATAATCGCCACACTTGGCAGACGGGTTGGCGATCGCAGTTGGTTGGTTAAATACTCGGAGAACGCTGCTGCCCATCATCTGGAGAATCCCTTAGTCGCCTTTTACGACACCCATGAGAAGATATAGGGTGGTGCAATTCTTTACGTCCCGCACCACACGGACGCATTATTTTTAAATGCAAAATTTGCAATAAATTGATTTGAAATTGAGTGTTTTTAGAATTAATTAAACCTTAATAGAATTAAAATTGTGTATTGTGAATATTTTTAATGAAAAATACTCATTAATTGTTGTGACTTTTTGACATTGGTAGGCATTGGATTGATATTGGAATTATTTTCAAGAGTAGCCCCACTGGTCTGCAAACCTCCCTACCTATTTAATGTGAAATCATGTTTTTGATTGTGTTTTTAAAGGGAACAGCGATTCAGTGAAAAAAAAAAAAAAAAAAAAAAAAAAATACTCTTAAAGGTATTATTTTTCGATATCTTTTTAAGGTTACAAACCAGGCAGCCACCAGCAATGTTCTATCTAGAGACTTTTCTTGAGTCTTCTTACACAGAATATCTAATAGTACTAACGTACTTTTTATATGCATTTTTGTCAAGTGTTACGGTTCAAATTGAAGACCTCTACCTTGGCTATTAGACAATCCGTTATAGCTATAAGTGCGTTTAATTATGCAGGAAAACACGCATAAAATTATCAGCAAACAGCATTGGAACGACAGTAAAGTTGTAACTGTAAAGTTAAAGTTATTGCATTCTTAATAAACATGTCGCAGGTTTCACACGCATATTAAACTTAAGTGTAGTACATATGTTTTTTCCGCAAATACGTAAATGCGGTGCATTATTTTTGGACTTAATGCCTTAGGCATTTTCTCCCAGTCTACCTTAGGGTGATACAGAGATGACAAGGCAGGTGCAATATTGTTGTTGTTTGGGATGCTGGCTAGAAAACCTCCACGTGTGTATGACGGCTGCTTATCCCTCTGGACACGTCTGGAGGGAACGGCAGTTGTTAGGCCGGTGCATCCTGGGTACGGGTAATAGAGTCCTCTCGAGGGATTAACCTTCGGGGGATCTTACTGCCTGTGGCGAATATTCTGGTACGAGACCCCTCTCACCTCGGCCCACATTGGGCCCCCCCAATGTGGGCCAATGGGGAATTGCTCCACGTGTCTTTCTAATGCCAGCAGAGGGCACAGTGGAGGAGCAGGAGCGGGCCCGGTGTGCACTCACCCTGCCACTGGGCAGGCAGCAGGGGGACTGTCCTTCCCTGCCTCCGTCATAACATATCATAAGTAACTTATAATATGAAGTAGGATAATTAACATGGGTACACATACATAGGTATTTAGAGAAAACACGGAAAAACTTTCTTAGGTTAAAAAACATGTGTCACTAATTTTGTCGACTATTGAATTTTAACAATACCAGCTCCATGTATAAGTATCAAAGTAATAAAATATTTTTGTTACGTTCCACGCGTTACGCGTAACATTTTCCATGTCATAATTCGTAGGCACACAATGCCAAGCTTTTGTCTCCATTAGCCCATGGTCGTGCACAATTATAAACCGATTATAGCAGCGGATGTGTTACTAAACAATGCAAGTAAACACACTGTCTAATTTGTGTATGTTTGTGTATGTATTATATAATTTGTTAAAGTCCTAATTCCCACGATTAGAGACAATTTTTCGGATAAATTGCTTTATTGTGTGTCGTCAAGGTCAGAATTTGGAGCGGTGTTAAGATTTTTTTATAATTTGCTTAACGAACTAGTTTCCAACACATCAGGAGTCCGTGTGTGTGGTCCTGCGCCTGATCTCTCTCCGGTCGTGTCGAATTGCCGTCCAATCGGATTATGAGAGTGAGGGAATAGAGAGTGCACCTGTGTTTGCGCACACACTTGTGCACTATAATATGTCCCGCGCAGATGGCTAGTCTCCATTGAGATTGGCCGCCGTGACCGAAATTCGGCCGGGAGGACATTATTTTTTTATTACATGTAGAAATCCAAAAAACTTCTTCGGGTAAAGAATTGAATAGAAACAGCAGCAGCAAAAAAAAAAAATTTCCAATACTGAAGTGCAGTGTTGCAGTGTTAATCAGCGGTTCTCATTATTATTATAGTGTCCATAAGTCCATATGCTTCTGCTTATAATGTAGCATACAAATATTCATAATTTCAAATTAATTTTTCAATAATCACGATCAGATAACTAAAATTTAAAATGAATGGCCAAACATAAAGTCAAAGAATCTAGATTATTAAATGTTCGTCAGTAAAATGAGTACAATGTCAGGATCAAAAGCGTAATTAATTATTAGTTTTTATTATATTAAATTCATTTGCATTTGTCAACTTTGTCAAACTAGAAGCAAAATAATCCACAACATTAATCAATGTTAAAATATAAAATTTTCATTGTACGTACAATGTCAAGTATAAAAAAAAACCATTTTGATATTTTTATGCGAAATAGTTTTAAAGATTATCCAATTCTGGCCCAGGTCAGCCAAGTGCCAGGCGAGCAGCGGCGGCGCGTTTGTGTCCTTTGTTCGCAAATAAATACATCTTACGTAGCACTGAGCTACGTGGCCATGCGGTGCGGTAGGTTGCGGCATTACTTTACAAAACAAAATCATCCACACCACTGTGTGCTTTGCGTGGGCTGGGTCTTTATATGATATTACATACCTACCTCAAACACCTCAAGTTATTTTTTATTAAATCACAATGTTACTGTAAGTTCCCCAGTAGGAAACCAACTTGGGGACTTTCAATACTATTAAAAAAAAATCATATTAGCAGATACTCTATCTATATTGGTGTATCTGAGGTCTTGCGTTTATTCTGTTATACGTTGTATTTTCATATTTACATGATGCAACATTTGTCTAATATCTAAAATATTTAGCGGCCATCTTCCTGTATCAAATTATACCAAAACAATAGAAAATTAGGTTGCGTCCTTCATTTTGGAGCAGATTTTGTCTTTGTGTACGATCGTATGTGATATAATGCCATTGTTTTTAGAGGTCGCAAAGTACGTTGAGGGCAATTTTTATGGTATTTTTTGCATATATTTGAATAATGCGTAAGGTCTCCTTGTTGGATAATTATTTGGTAGTTTAATGATCTACCATCATCATGTAAGTATCTAAATTATTATCTTGCTAAAGATTTAGAGAGAATGTTAGCATCCTAGCATCACTTCTTTTTACAAGCTTTCTATTGAACTTCACTTATTAGTGTGTTAGTATACATAAGCATCCTTATATATATCCTTCCTTAATTGGAGGAGGCTTATGTCCAGCAGTGGACGTCTTTTGGCTGAAATGATGATACATAAGCAGCTTATTACTGTCCCACTGCTGGGCACGGGCCTCTTCTCAGTACGAGAAGGCGGCCTTAGTCCACCACACTGGCCTAGTGCGGGTTGGCGGACTACATACACCATTGAGCGCTCTCTGGTGTGCAGGTTTCCTTAGGATGTTTTCGTTCACCGTTAAACTGATAATCAAATTCCATGTGTTAGTATGTTTGGGACAAATCTCGCAAGTTTCTTTTGAACCGCAGTTCCCATTGATTTATCAGAATTGACTGTTTGTAAATCCAATGACAATACCTACAATATAATACTGGGTGTCAGGGAAACGCTTCAGGAAACGAAGATAGGTGACAGTGCAGGTGATTACTGATACGAAACCACAAAAAAAACGCGATTCTGGTTTTAGATTTTATCTTTTTTTTTTTTGCAATTTTCATACATAACCAGCTTTGGGCAGTTATTCGATTGTGTTTAGGTAGTATAATAATAGCCTTTCAGTTTCGGGAGCGTTTCCCTGACACCCAGTATTAACAACGAGCTAATCTGATGATGGTGATGGAATATAGGTAACGGGACTCCTCAATGAATTTAGATTGTGTAGAGTGTTGTGTCTCATTTTGATCAGCTTACAGTACCGAATCCGGTCTTATAAAAGTTTGTATTGAGAAATAAATTTTTCAACAAAAAACATTCCATATAGGTTTCCTATTTTTCATTATTTCTGTTGTTATAAGGGGTATCAAAGGCCATTTACTGGAATAATGTACTGATGTTTTCTGGGTTCTTTAAGAAACAAACAAGATTGCAATCCGGATCTCGGCCATAGAACGTAAAAACCACAAGGGAGAAAAGTATTACTTTTTTAACGGCAATCATCAACTATATTTCAAGTATCTTAAAGAATGATAGACGGATAGACAAATTACACAGATTATAATTTACATTAATACAAATACTTACGTCTAGTTTTTCACAATAACCTGTGGACGCGGAAACTGAGTGGCTGCACAAAAAACGATGAAACAATGTCCGCACAGCTAACGTAGCGTGATATTGACTGATCTTTATGCGATAATGCTTATGTAGTAGGTGATGCATTATTAATTATTTTACCTTTATTGTGCTATTTTGTCTTTTGTTGTGGTTTAATTAGATACTATTACATACAGTGTTAGTAATTGCATATTAAAATGCGAACGATGGTTATAAACAAAAGAAAGAAAAAGATTTTATTCTTGCGCTCCATTTGACGCACACACTACAAAACTTATACATAATACTTTATAATTTCATGACAGATTAATATAGTTACAGTTAAATTTACAACCGACAACACTGGACATAAACAATACATGATCTGTGGTTATAACGGTAATCATCGGTTTTTTGTTCTACATTATAGTTATAAGCCTGTGAATATTAATCCATCTGCATCTCGTACCGCAGATTATGAAGCGAACAAAATGTTGATTGATTAGACACCTCTTCATCATGTTAATAGCGTCATCCTCCTGAATCTAAAATAATAGCAATAAATAAATAATAATAAATATTTTTGGGTAATTTTTACTAGTCCCAAACTAAGCAGAGCTTGTACTATTAAGAAAACTTTTTAACAAAAAATTGAACCGACGAATACAGAAACTGAAAAGCGAAAAATAACTAATTATGAGTCGGCGCCAAACAAACTTTTAACAAGCAAAGTGCGTGCAAGTTGCAAGTGGCCGAGCGGAGAACGCATTTTTGGAAAGTTATTGAAAAGAATCATGAAAATTATGCGTGGTCATACATAAAAAAAAAATTTAAAAAAAGATACGCGTCGAATTGAGAACCTCCTCCTATTTTTTCGTCGGTTAAAAAAGAACACGATGCGTGGTTTAACCTTCTTTCAATAATTGTTTCAGGTTTTATTCGCATTCGTTGTAACCTGCCTTCAATATACCTCAGCAGAAGAAACGGTCCTATCAGCAATCTTAACACCTAATACTGAAGATGAGAAACTAAAACGGCAAAGCAGAAGCTACTATGACTATCGATATGGCGCCCCTAGACCAATATACGACAGGCTAGATTACGCAAGGCTAGAATACGACAGACCACGCTGCGGACGATGCGATGATCGTAGAGACGACAGAGACGATCGGGACGACGACTACGACAGACGAGACCGATACGACGACGATAGACGCGGACACAAACCAACACACGGTAACAGATATGATAAGAAAAACTACGATAGTGACGAAGATAGATACTCGGACAGAAAAGGAGGAAATAAAAACGGAACAGAAGAAGAAAATGGAGACAAGAAGAATGCTTACGATGATAAAGATAACAGACCCAGTGGGAGTAGAAGAGGAAGTGATAGAGACAGAGATAGAGATCGAGGTAGGGACAGGGATCGCGACAGGAGGAGAGGAGGAGATCGATACGATGATAGAGACCGATATAGACCCGACTATTACGACAGATTCTTAAGAGATCCTTACAGAGAAAGGGATTACCAAGATGATTTGTATAGAGAGCGAAGGCCGTCATATGATAGATATTATCCTAGCTACGATGATGGGCTGAGCAGATATGATGGGTATAGGAGGCCTGCTTATGATGATAGAGGATATGATGACGGATACGGTGGATACGGACCAAGTGCGGGAAGAGGGCCCCATGATAGGTGAGTGTCATTTGTTTTAATTGTCCAAGTAGTGATTTCGTTCATGATGATAATAATAATTAAATTTGCGACGAACGTGTCGTAGGGGTAATCTAGATGGGTATCGCTACCCGCAGAACCTGAAATTTCCACAACGTGAATGAATGTACACATTGTGGCATTATCAAGTCGATTAGCTTAATTAAGCAAAACTGATGCCCTACAGCTAGTAGAAAGATTTCTAGCATTGAGAAAAATGTAAGGTTTTAAAGAATGTAGTATCAATTTATAGTAGTTTATGAAACTGTTGCATAATAGGGGTTATTAAAACACGAGTGTGAGTTTAAAAACCGAGCCGTAGGCGAGGTTTTTAATAGTATCACACGAGTGTTTTAATACCTAATTATGTCAGTTACATACACTATTTTATCTACACTCATACAATTTTAAATAAAATACCAAAGTCAAAATCTTGGTAATATTGTCGTTGTTTTTCTTGATTGCTCTGGTAAAAGATTATTCGTCATTTACGTTGCTGCATCCAGAAATTCAGGCGGGGTCATATTCTCCTCAGTTCAGTATCACTGCTGTAGTCGGATATTTTTGCCCAGAATAAAACTTTCGACATACAAAACCATAATAATAACGTAAACAATAACAATACATTTACAAGTAACGATCACCAAATCCAGTAGGCCGTATCGCGCGGCCGCGCACGCGCGCTGGTGCGCGCCTACACAGATAATAAAATATAGTCTGGCGAAAACATTATAATCGGAACTAATTTTCTATCCTTGTCAGGATTCCGTCAATCTCTGTTTTATCATACAAAAAATATGCCTGTAAACACTTAAATATAATTAAAAGCAATATGACAATCAAAAGTTCTGCCAAAAACGCGATTTTAAACGATAAAAATTTTCAATGTATGACAAGTGGCGCCACCCTGAATTTTGTGTACTCATTGGTGCCAAACTGTACGACTGCTAAAAAAATGGTTTGAAAACTCCTTGGATGGGTCGAAGTGGCATTAAAAACTCCTTAGTTGGGCTGAAGTGTGCGGTTATGGAAAAAAAATTAAATTACCGCATTGTTTTGTTCAGCAAACTGTATCGTAATGAAACTTTTTAAATTCATTACAGGTGCATGTGCGTAAAGTATGTCATTATGACATTACTTTCGAGTTCATAATTCGAATTTTACGATACGAGTGTAGATAAATTAATTTATCTTGTTATTGTAATATGATTACGAACACCAAAAATACTTTCCCCATTACTGACTAACCATTGTAACAATCTACACCAGATATTGATATTAGAGCTACCCAAATTAATTTAAAACATGACACATTCGAAGTAGACCGTGTAATAAACTATTGCAAAGTTCGTTCACACATGAAAAGTATAAAAACCAACAATACAAATTACAATGACCGTTACGTTCAAATAATGTCGAACGCTTCAATACACGACGCTTTCACCTAAAATTCAAAATGGCAACTCGAATTAGATCAAAACGGTAAAATTGCATAGGTTAGGTTAGTTTCCCGCCATTGTGAACAGCCATTGTTATTTTATTGAACTTTATATGATTATAGATTGGAGATTGTTAAATAATTTGTTGGATTTGCTTGGACGAATAATTTGTCCGAGGTTTTTTGACTTTTTGTTGAAATTTGGGAGGATTTTAGTTTATTGGATAGTTGGAGCTATCATATTCAATGGCTGGAACTTCAGGAACTGAATAATTTATCTGAACGTACATAAATGTTCTGGATGCGGAAAACGCAGGACAGGTTATTGGGGCGATGCTTGGGGGAGGTAGGTATATGTCCAGCAGAGGTCTTTCGGGTGAAATGATGATGATGATTATCAATAAATGTTCTGCTTACTCTGCTATTGTTGGTATTTTAGTTTTGATCTGCTTTTTCGTTTGTTTTTATTGCTTTGATTTCTATAGATAATTCTCTTGAGCCTGCTAAATTACCTCTTCTGTTGCCATAGTTGCGTTTGCTTAAAAGTTCCTTACTAGTGAATTAGTGAATAAAAACGTTTGATTCACACACATTACAATCGTATTTTTTACAAGAATGACCCACAAACGTAATACCGTAGCGTCATTGACCAGATAATCTCAAGATTCTTTTAATTCCGTACAATTATCCAATTTGCAAGACAATCAGATGTTTCGCGGGTTCTAGTAACAGTACACAGGTACTGTTACCTCTAAACTGTTTGAACACATTCTCGTTAGAGGAGTTAAGACAAGGCGCATACGAAGCCACTACTTTGACGGAAAATTACCTGGATAAAGTAAAAAAAACTTAGGTAGTGTTGTAGATAGGATATGTTGCTTTCGTATTGTTTTTTTGTGCCACCAAAAACGTTGATTCTCTGACACTATGCAAAGAAACGTCTGTAATAGATACATAGAGCTTTGCGATGATATTAAAAAGATCGACCACATACATACATATCCATGAGATCCTAACTGTGTCCTGGATTATTGCTCTTTATCACCTGGAAACTTTGTTGTTTTTACTGTTTCTTGTGTTCTATCTTAGAGCATATTTTAAGGAGTTCGTATTTATCATAGTGTAGCCCTGTCTATAATACACTCCTATACTACATTATTTCAATGTTGATATTAATCTGGATTTTTAAAAGCTTTGTATCTGAATCAACATGGCATGCAATGGGGCATTGTCTTGTCAACCGCGCATGATATTAATTAGAGATGCGCCGAATATTCGTTTGGTATTCGGTATTCGGCGTATTCGGCATCTTTTCCACTATTTGTATTCGGCCGAATTATTCGGTTTTGTTGCCGAATATATTCGGTTCAAGCATTTCTATTTTCTTGGCTACATGACATGGTTTAGAACTAAACTATTGTTTTGTCATCTCCCATTTCGTCAAAAAAGTCCCAACCAAGCACGTGATCATTTACGCCCACTCATATTGCAAACACAATAATATTATTATCAATATTTTAATATTTTCATAACGATGAGCACCTTTGTTTTTTTATTTGTCTTAATCGTGCGATGTTTTGAAGCAAAGTGACAGCGCGGTGTGTGAGCGGGTAGCGGGCGGTGAGGTACAGCTCGCTCGTCATCTAGCCAGCAGCGACACGTAGCGTACATGTTAGACGCGGCAAAACAATGTAATAGCAAACCGAATAATTCGGCCGAATATCCGGTTCGGTAAAGGTTAAACCGAATAATATTCGGTATTCGGTTATTCGGTGAAACTACTATTCGGCGCATCTCTAATATTAATGTATTACATATGTAACATCTGGATTGTGGGATCGTATTCTATACCAGGAGAGAATTTATGATTTTAGTTGCATTTCAGTGTATGAATTGTGAATTATTGTTTTACATTGATTTAAATATCTTTGAGCACAATTTGTTTTAAATAACTAAATGGAATTAATCATTATTATTTTGGAAAAGAGGTAAGGTCTATGCAAGTCCCCTATGTCACTGCGACCTAAAAGATCTATTGTAACGCCTCTAATAGTATACTACAGCACCTCTCCAAGCCGCAAGCCAACCATAAAGTCGACTATAGCCTTGGGGTTTGAGGATCTGATCTCATCAGCTGAGATTGTGTGGCCTCCAAGATGCTGACTTCTAATGTGGTGCACTGCATCACATTCGCATAGGATATGAATGGGCGTTTCGTCCTTTTCGCGACAAAATCTGCAAACTGTGATATCTGTGAGGCCCATCCTGTGTAGATGTTTGTTCAGTTTACAGTGCCCTGTAAGGGTTCTAGTCAGGATCTTTATATGGTTCCTGTTAAGCGAAAGCGCTTCTTTTGTAAATCTCTTCCTGAAGCCTACTAGAAGCGCTTTCGAGTGCTCTTGGCCTGGGGTTTTTTTCCAAAGTCTAATGCTTTGATGAGTTCCCCAGTCCTTAAGATTAGCCGAGGTGATGCATTTCGGAACCCCACAAATTGGCTCCGGCCCTACAGTGGGGCATTCCGCACCAGCTCTAGCGAGTTCATCAGCGGCTTCATTACCCCTAATTCCGCAGTGCCCAGGTACCCATCCTAGTGTCACAGAATTTGTTTTTCCTAGCGAATTTAGTAGCTGGACACACTCCTTGATAAGCTTGGAGTCGATTTCCTCTGATTTTAAGGCCATTAGGACTGCCTGGCTATCAGAGAATATAAATATTCGCCTTTTTATGTAGGCCCTTTGCAGGCTTTCACGGATACAACCAATGATGGCAAATAATTCCGCTTGAAATACGGTGGTATATTGACCTAGGTTAGCGAATTTCTTAACCTTTGGTCGTCCTCCGTGGAATCCAGCTCCTGCCTTATTTTCATTAGGGTGATAAAGTAAAAACACACCTTCGGCTCATCAGAAGGCAAATTCTTGTAATTAAAAACGTTCAAATTATAGTTCCAAACACAACGCATACACAACAAAAATCTCAATCTCCTGACAGTAGATCTCCTGTTTGCCGTTTATTTGTGACACTTAGGTCATTAAAGTCACCAATAAACGGCAATCAAAAACATCTTCTGTCAGGAGATTGAGATATAAAGCGTTGAGGTTAGTTTCGAACTATATTTTGAACATTTTTAATTACGAGAATTAGCCTTCTGTATACAAAGTTTCTTCTAGCCCAATTGTTGTTTTTCTTTATTAATTATTTATTTTCTCAATCCAGTTGCCCAGTGCGCGTCAACTCTTAATTTGCAAAGCGGTATTCGTTATTTTTTCTGTCCACCATTTTGTTTTCCTGTTCGCTGGTCACGGTGACGGTTACTGACCGCTTGTTTCCTTTCTGTTCGAATTTTAAACAGAGCTCGAAGCACGAAACCTATACCACCTTATTACAAAATCGGGTTTAATAATAGGTTTTTAACTAAACGAGGCCGTTAATTGCTATTTCGGCCGAGACTTGTGTAGTACTTTTCTCTCATTTGCGAGGAAACACAACACAAATTAATTCAAGAGTATCTCATTTGTATTCACGCCAATTCGCCCGCGCGCGATTCTTGTTCTATTTTCAAAGTTATGAAAAAAAATTGAACTTTTATCGTGTTAAACAACTCAAGAGATTAATGACTTTCTAAATTGTTGGTAAGATTTTTTAAAAATTCCCCCGTGTACTTAAAAACCTCAGTAGCATAATTTAAAAAATGAAAAGTGTCTAGCAATTTCTATTATTGTCCTGTTGGATATTACCGGCCTGTTATTTCATTGCGTACGGAAAAGAGCCGATTGTTGTATTTTTTTTTAAAAATAATGAACCAATTGCCGAGCAAGTGGGAGAAAAAGAAACATTATTTATTGAAATTCACACACGAACACACAAAAAATTAAAAAGACGAAGATTTCTATGTTATTGCTATTTTTTGGGTCTCAAGCTATATCTGTTTCAAAATTGGTACAGTAGTTGTTTTGTCGTGAACTAGTTGTATAAAGAACAGGAAACGGCGATGCATCCCCATGATTTTCTCCTCTGTCCTTTATGTCCGCATGTCGGTGGTAACACTTTGACATTGACAGCATCTTTATTTCGTAAGCAGTAATTGTTTTTTTTTTCGAATTGATGTGTTACCACTGTCATGCTGTCAACTGTACTTAGAGAGATATCGATCTAAAGCTCACACAACACTATCATATAGTCATAGTATTTCAGAGGCCCTTCGCATATTAGACCTCCTGAGCCCAAATCAGCACGCGGCCACATTGTGCGTTTATGTCTTTTGTTCATAAACACTTCTTACGTGGCCCTGGATAACGTGGTGGTGGGTTCACTTCACGTCACCCATACATATCATTAGCGAACAAAAGAAATAAACGTGCCGTCTTGCACTGCTGAGCTGGGCTTTGTCCATATACAGGGTTATTTTTAATTAACTAGTGGTTCACCCCGAACGGAGACCTCGCGAGAATGAAAAACGTTTTGACGAATTAAATCGACAAATGTATGTACAGCACATGTACATGTACAGCGTTTCAAATTATACATAGGCTGTTTTCATCGTACAAAAATTATTAAAGCTTTTGTTGCCGAACTAGGCAAAGCCTGTCCGGCTATCAGCGCCAATACCTTCAAATATTTTTCAGTTAGGATATTCATCAAACAGAAATGTTAACATAGTGTAGGTACATAGGTTTTTTTTTAATTATAATTATAATATTTTTTACCCATTTGTGTACTTATGTATGTTACTATCTGTTTGTTTCCCAATAAAGTAAATAAATAAATAAAATAAATCTTATTTTTGTTGAATATTGACCCTTTAATGTACAAAGACTGGCCAGAAAGAGCTAGTAAGAAAATTTTGAACATAACATAACATAACATAATATCACGCCTGTATTTCCCCGAAGGGGTAGGCAGAGGTGTATAGTACACCCACATTTCGCCAGTTATGTTATAGTCCCATGTAATAGGGGGCGAGCCTATTGCCATTGACCGGGCACAAATCCAGACTCCGGGCTGCTACTGAGAATTTCCTAATGAAAAAACCCAATAACACTTTGCCCGACCCGGGAATCGAACCCAGGACCCCACGCTCAGCAGTCGCGCTTGCAACCACTAGACCAACAAGGCAGTCAAAAAAAAAAAAAATTTTGAAGTATTTATATTATTTGAATTGGATGATAAAAGATTCTTACAGACAAACAGACAGACAGACGGACAAAGTGCTGAGCGGCCTAGTTAACTCAGAGACCTCGCTTCGCTCGGTCAACAACCCGCTAAGGTTGTATTCATCAATTTGAACAACTTTGAATTAGCAAAAAAAAACAACTGGTCCATACATTTTTAACCGACGAAAAAAAAGGAGGAGGTTCTCAATTCGACGCGTAATTTTTTATTTTTTTATGTATAACTTTTTACAGAATAGTCCAATTTTGATGATTCTTTTTTAATGGATACGGTATATACATATATCTCGAATTTGGTACCACTTAAATTACAAAATCAAAATTCACCACTAAGGGTATGAAAACAGGGGATGAGTGCTTGTTTACCCACTGAATTCTTACCTGTCAACCGATTCTGTTGAAACTTGCACAAATAAATGTAGTTCTAGATACTACAACATAATGGCTCTTGCACTAGACCTGGAGTTAGATTTTTGCCACAAAAAAAATAAAAATAAAACTTTTTAACAAAAAATTGAACCGACGAAACCGGAAACTGAAAAACGAAAAATAAAATTAAGCTTTTAGTCTTTTCCTAACTAAACTAATGTAAATAACTCATTATGAGTCGGCGCCAAACAAATAATTAACGAAGATCATTAAATTACTTTAAATAAATAATAAAAACAACGTGAAATTTTCAACGATAAACAATAACTTTCCAAAAATGCGTTCTCCGCTCGACCACTTGCAATCACGCTGCTGATCACGAGGGTTCGATTCCCACAGGACATAAATATTTTTGTGATGAACATAAGTGTTTGTCTGGATGTTTCTTATGTAAGTATTATAAGTATGGATTTACAAAAAAAAAGTATATAAGTAATATATCCATTGTTTAGTACCCATAGTACAAGCTCTGCTTAGTTTGGGACTAGATGGTGCTTTGTATTATAAGTATGGATTTACAAAAAAAAAGTATATAAGTAATATATCCATTGTTTAGTACCCATAGTACAAGCTCTGCTTAGTTTGGGACTAGATGGTGCTTGTATTATAAGTATGGATTTACAAAAAAAAAGTATATAAGTAATATATCCATTGTTTAGTACCCATAGTACAAGCTCTGCTTAGTTTGGGACTAGATGGTGCTTGTATTATAAGTATGGATTTACAAAAAAAAAGTATATAAGTAATATATCCATTGTTTAGTACCCATAGTACAAGCTCTGCTTAGTTTGGGACTAGATGGTGCTTGTATTATAAGTATGGATTTACAAAAAAAAAGTATATAAGTAATATATCCATTGTTTAGTACCCATAGTACAAGCTCTGCTTAGTTTGGGACTAGATGGTGCTTGTATTATAAGTATGGATTTACAAAAAAAAAGTATATAAGTAATATATCCATTGTTTAGTACCCATAGTACAAGCTCTGCTTAGTTTGGGACTAGATGGTGCTGTGTAAAATGTCCCAAAAATATTTATTAATATTAATTAAAGTTGCAATGTCTTAATTATAACTAATACCAAAAATAAACGAAATAATTAATGTCAGTCTCATATTGTCATATTAAATTACACGTGTAGGTAAATGACAATATAAAATAAACCTTGCCAGCCAAATTTGCTCCAGTCCCCCCACATAATCTATATCCCAGGGGACCCCAAGCGGTAGGTAACTGTTGTTTAAAGTTCGATTCTTTGTCAGTTTCAGGCCCTGGGATGAAACGTACCGCGGCCAGTCAGGTTGGGACGCGGGCGGCAGGGGCTACTATTTTGCTTCAGGCCGACCTGAAGCAGCACCCGCTTCGGGCTGGGGTCGCCCTGCGTACTCGAGGTAATAGTTCAATAGATTTTGAGCAAACTTCTCTACCTTCGACGAATAAACACGTTTGTCCAGGTTCAAAGAGAACCGAATGTTTTTTATTTCAAATAAACCTAATTACATGAACTTTTGAATGGTCAGGCTCGAGTTGCACGGTTCCAAATTGTGGGTTTTATGGAGAAGAACCGGCAAGAAACTCCATGGATATACTCTTTTTAAAATAGGCTATTGTTTATTACATAAAATTTATTCAAATAATGTGAGTATAATGTAGGTTAATGTCAGAAATAAACAAGAGTTTAAAAGTGAAAATATTGCCATTAGAAATAAAACATAAAAAGAGTTGCCATAGTATGTAGGAGCTGACCTGTCCCGACAGACGGCACCCGTTCACGAACATGACGCGAGCATCAGCCATCGCTTAACTCAACCATATTGAAGGGAACTTAACGACCCGACACTAACGCTACCATCAGCATGACATTTAAGTGAGCATGACAGACTCATACTGCTAGACAACAAATAGGCCGGATATATAGAATTAAAATCGGTATTTTGTATAAATAGGTAATACATTAAACTGTTACCTATGTTGACAACATGCTGTACACGAATGCTAAACATTTTTCACGAAATTACAAAATGAGCTTTTTGTTGAAAAATCAAATTTTCAAGACAAGCTCTTATAAGACATGGATTTGGTACTGTAACCTAAACTCGACAGTAACTACAGCAGAGATCCTGTGACCACCTTCCGGCTCCATCCTCAGATCAGCTCCTAAACACCATAATATTGAATACTAAAAATATGTATAAATGTATGTGTATACCAGGCCCCTCAGAAAGTATTGCGAAAAAAAGTTTTTATATATGGGAGACTGGCCAGTTATAATGTTTTTCGAAAATATGATTATTTATATGTAAAAATAAGTAAGTTCCAATTTCAAAATTTCCCTCCACATTTTTTGCGAGTTAATTCAAAGTATTGTGTCTCACTGAAATATGGATCTGCGCCGGGAACATTTTAGAGCTATGATTTTATACGATTTCAAGTGTCGCCTGAAACCGGATGAATCGTACGATAGACTTCAAATGGCATTCATGGATGAAGGCCCTTCCAAGGCAACCGTGTATCGTTGGTATAACGAATTCAAGCGCGGTCGACCAACTTTGGGGGATGACGAAAGAAGCGGTCGCCCTTTGACGGCTGTTACCGAAGAAAACGTGCTAGCAGTGAAAAATTTAATCCAAGACAATAGGCGAATTACATATCAGGAGATTCAACACATATTGAAGATTGGATCGGGAAGCGTTCACGAGATTCTACACAGCCATCTTCGCGTGAGGAGGATAGTATCACGCTGGGTGCCGCACAACCTCACCGATGCTCAGAAGCAGGCCCGGGTGGAATGGTGCCGTGATATACTTAACAAATTTGAAGCAGGCTCGTCTCGGCGTGTTTACGACATCGTTACAGGTGATGAGTCCTGGATTTATCAATACGACCCAGAAACCAAGCGCCAGTCGACTGTTTGGGTGTTTCAAAATGAGCCAACGCCTACCAAAGTGAAGCGATCTAGAAGCGGGGGTAAGATTTTGATCGCTAGCTTTTTTAATTTGACTGGCCACTTGGTATCAATTCCCTTACGGGATCAAAGAAGCATTAATGCCGAATGGTATACTACCAAATGTTTGCCAGAAGTTTTCTCTGTTATAAGCAACAAGCGACCAAACACAGGGCTCCGCGGGCTACTGCTCCACCACAACAATGCACCTGCGCACACCGCACTCAAAACGAGGGACTTCCTGGACAGCACGCCAGTCAAACTCCTGGGTCACCCTCCTTACAGCCCTGATCTAGCACCGTGTGACTTCTTTTTATTCCCAAAAATAAAAAATCAGCTCAAAGGGATACAATTTTCGTCGCCGGAAGATGCGCTGGCTGCGTTCGAGCAGGCTGTAAACGAGGTGTCTGCGGCGGACTGGAAAAAGTGTTTTGAAAACTGGTTTAGGCGCATGAATCTTTGTATAGAGGCTGGTGGAAAGTACTTTGAAAAGATTTGATAAAAATATATGTACGTATAGAACAATTTTTTTTAGTTTCGCAAAACTTTCCGAGTGTCCCACGTATATATTAACATTAGAAAGTAGCAAGATAAGTATTATATCGCATGTTTCTAGTTTTACGTAAAGTTAAATCTGGTATGGGCTTACCTCCAACACCCCAAGAAATTAGGTAATGCGCACCAATTCATCCACAAACTACTTTTAATGATATCGGCTGATGAAAAATTTGGGAGTGGCTTGTATTTAAAGTGGAAGAAGCCTACGTCTATTGACTTATTTTGTAGTCCACTAGTTTCTGCCCGCTGCTTGGCACTCATGTAATTTGGTTTATCAGACGCACGGCAATGCGCCGCCGTTACATGGTAGATATTCCACCCTTACGCACGAACCGTTTTGCTAATAGCTTTATCATGCGTACCGCTAAAGAGATTTTTTTTATATTACCGCTAAAGAGTGGAAGTCCTTGAACAAAAAGACAGAAAACACAGAAAGACGTTATCGCGGAGAACCTCGGAAACTGTTTATCTTCCTGAGATAAAAAGTAGCCATGTCCTTCTCCAGGTCCCAGGTTAGCACTTTGCCAATTTTCATTACGGTTCAGAGGTCATTAGTCGTGAAAAGGTAAAAAAACAAACAGACAGACAGACTGTTACTTTCGCATTTATAATATTGGTTTTGATTAAGGAACTTATAAAAAAACTCTATTTGTGTTTTTAAAAAATAAATTAAAAAATAAATAAATATCTTCGGGACATTTTTACACAGCACCATCTAGTCCCAAACTAAGCAGAGCTTGTGATATGGGTACTAGACAATGGATATAATACTTATATACTTTTTTTTGTAAATACATACTTATAATACATAAGAAACACCCAGACCAACACAAACACTTATGTTCATCACACAAATATTTGTGTCCTGTATATTTTTGTAATATTTGTGTTTTTATAACAACACTCTCTTTCTCTTTTTTTCAGGCCACAAGAAACCGGCTATCAAAACGTAGGCTATTCGGGTGGCTACGCTGGCTACCGTGACCCTTACGCTCAAGGCAGCAGTGGGTACGGGCAAGGAGCTGCTAGTTACGGCCAAGGAGGTGCTAGTTATGGTCAAGGAGCTGCCAGTTACGGCCAAGGAGGGGCTAGTTATGGCCAAGGTGCTGCCAGTTATGGCCAAGCCGGTGCTGGATATGGGCAAGGAGCAGCTGCGTATGGGCAAAGTTTCGCTGGGTACGGACAAAGCAGCACTGGATATGGTCAGGGTAGTGGCTGGCACAGCGTGGGAGAGAGAAGACCTTACAGAGATGAAAGGTGAAAAGATTCTTATTGTATTTGTTGTCAGATTCTTAAATGAACGCTTAGATGATAAGTTTGTTTTAAGATTACCAGTTTCTTGAAAAAACATCTGTTATTAATGCTAATGTTTGGCTGCATCCTGATAGACTTTGAAAATCTAGTTAATTATGGACTCCGTACCGTCTTCTGGCAAATAAAGGATATCGTGCTCATCTTAATAATTATTATAAGCTTAAAGATTTAAATTGTGGAAAGAAAAAAAAAGAAAAAAAAAAATCGCTCACGAGCTGTATTCGAACCTGCGACTCCTGGCTCAGTACGCCAGTGCTTTAGCCACTAAGCTACCGTGAACACTGCTTCGCATGCGTAAAATGCGTTAAAATAATAAAATAATTATTATAAGCTTTTTAACCGACTTGTCTGTCTGCTACAAATGCTAATTAATTTTGAGCCAGTTCCTGTTCAGAATAGATCTACATTGGTTGAAAATTATCATACACACACATGTTGTTCTGATGACAATGCAATAATGATGTATCTATTTATGTAATTCTTTTACTTCTTTTTCAGCGGTGTCAAGAAACTGGACAGCCGAGACAACCAAGGCTCGCGCAACCAGAACAGCTACGACCAATCTAGCCGCCAACCTACCAGTTACGGCCAAACGGCCAACTACGGCCAAAGTGGTTACCAGCAAGGCTACGGCCAAAGCAGTAGCACCACTCCTGGGACCAGTTATTTGTTTCAAAGGGAAGATGAACAAGTCACTGTGAAAATAGATGAAACCACCAAGCAGCCATCTTAGATTTATGTTTTCTGTATTTCATGGTTGACTTAAGTCTTAAATACATTTAGGTGAAAACCAGCGATGTATTTTTTTATTTTTTTTTAAATAACAGTGAAAGTTCCCGTAAAATATCAGTAGGTACATCAATTTCGTTTGAAAGTTTTAAAACCCACTATTAGTTTAGATACCGTATTATTGTACCTACCTACTACAACTTATTATACGGGAATCCGCTGGATGCGGAAAGCGCAGAAACGGTCGTTGTTGCGATGCTTGGGGGAGGCCTACGTCCAGCAGTGGACGTCTTTCGGCTGAAATGATAATAATGATGATGGCTACAAATTATAATAAAATCTCTCAATTGCAAAAGTAATTAAAATATAAGATAGCATAACTACAGCCCATTATTGTCCCACTGCTGGGCACGGGCCTCTTCTTCGAACGAGAAGGTTAAGGCCTTAGTCCACCACGCTGGCCTAGAGTGGGACGGCAGACTACACAGCACCATCAAGAACTGTATGGAGCACTCTCAGGTGTGTAGGTTTCCTCACGATCTTTGCTGATCCCATTTCTGATAAAAAAAAATACCTATATAATATAGAATATATTATGTACTTTTGTGAGCCATTTTCGCTGTCTAACAATTCGCTCCAATTAAGTCAACCATTAAATAACCATAAAATAAATAAATAAACCTCTTTCTACACGGTACAACTAATTTGTGTCAGGCCGTCGCATTTCGACATTGACCTACGGCCCGGCACAGCCCTAGCCTAAGTGTGTGCATTCCCACAGATAAAGATAAAGTTATTTAATTATTTGATAACGATGTATAAGGAATAAAGTGATTAAATTATGGGCTTTGTTTTATTTTGTCCGTCTTTTTGTCTGCTAGCTGCTAGACTAGCTTCCGCACACGTCTTCAGCCGAGGAAACTTTGAATGAACCCCCATGACGTTGCTTTCAGGATGGAATTTTGAAAAACCTTTCTAAGTAAATGTCACCTACTTTGTTTATTTATATTCTTTATAAAAAAATAATGTCCGTGTGGTGCCGGACTTAAAGAATAGCACCACCCTTATCTCTTCTCATGGGTGTCGTAAAAGGCGACTAAGGGATTCACCAGAGGATGGGCAGCAGCGTTCTCTGAGTATTTAACCAACCAACTGCGATCGCCAACCCGCCTGCCAAGCGTGGCGATTATGGCATATCCCCCCCTTAATTGGGGGAGGCCTATGTCCAGTAGTGGACGTCTTTCGGCTATAATGATAAAAAAATAAAAGTACCTAAAACCTTTTTTTTATTTACACAAAAGTAAAACCTTAGCCTACTGTTACGATTGGTTACGATAGTACTATTCAGTACTATTATAGGTATATTCTGTGCTACTGTGTAAGGAAACTGCAATATTTCAAGTTTCTAGACCTAACAGTTTGGATTGAAGTGTTCTGTGTCTGCCAACTGTTTTATATTAGATAGACTTTGCCCGTGGCTTCACCTGCGTCATCATCAACTCAGCCTATCGCAGTCCACTGCTGGACATAGGCCTCTCCCAAGTTGCGCCACAACACTCGGTCCTCCGCCCCAGTCTCGGTTCGTCCGCGTTCTAAAATATAGCCTATGCTACTTTTGGATAAAGTAGTAGTTTCAGAGTTTATCGATCTTCATAATATTATAGTGTAGGTAATTATCGTCTGAATCGTCTCATGTAATCTGATTATAACACCTTGACCGTGCAACCGCCTAGATGCACGTATTATTCAAATAATGATCAAATGTTACACTGCACTGACTGCGCACAACCTCACGCATGGTTACCAAGCTAACGAAAAATAAGATCAACAATGAAGTACCTATACTGTATAAATCTGTGTAATAATAATAAATACAAGAGCTTATTAATAAAAAAGTGCGTTGAACTTTATTATTCTGCGCCATCTATTAGGAAATAGAAAAACTATGAAGAGTGACCTCTACAGTTAAAATTTGACACTAAAGTTAACAGTTCGACTACTGCACTACAGATGGCGGTAATTTAAATATTTTAAAATTATTATTATTTTGACTGCCTCGCTGGTCTAGTGGTTGCAAGCGCGACTGCTGAGGGTCCTGGGTTCGATTCCCGGGTCAGGAAAAGTGTTATTGGGTTTTTTCATTAGTAAATTCTCAGTAGCAGCCCGGAGTCTGGATTTGTGCCCGGTCAATAGCAATAGGCTCGCCCCCTATTACATGGGACTATAACATAACTGGCGAAATGTGGGTGTACTATATACCTCTGCCTACCCCTTCGGGGAAATACAGGCGTATTGTTGTGTTGTTATGTTATGTTACAATTTCAGGAGATATTGCCAGTGACTGGAAGAATTTGTTTCTTGTTGGAATATTATAAAATCTACTGCATCCGTACATGCTTTTTTTTTTTACGTGGGGAAATCCTCTTGGACGCACTCCGCCCGGGGAAGGCGGAGCCAGTGTCGGACTCTTACCGACTAAAACCACCACGGTGTTCCTCTTCCAACCATTGGCCGGGGGTGTGGGAAACTTATAGTCGTCTAACCAGCCGCGGCAGGTCCTGACTCGCCACTAGTAGGCGAGCCCCTTCTCCCCGTGCGGCATCATCGGCCGCACCCTTCTCTTGACTGGCGCGCGCGGAACACGACGCGCCACCGTCACAGGCCTCGACTGATCGGGCGGCGGGCCACCCCGAGTCCGCCGCCCGCAGGCTCACTCCTAGGGTGGCTGGAGGTCGGCGTACGCTCTCCTGCGACGCCCGGTCCGTCTCCTGCGGGTGGGGAGAGAGCTCGTTGCCTCTCGAACCCTCTCCTCCGCCTCCTTAGCGAGCATCACCTCCTCGCAAAAGGAGACGACGCCCTCCCAATCGTCCTCGCTCCCGACCATAGCCAAAACAACGGCCGGAAGCGAGAGATCGCTGCCGCCTACTGCAGTGATAAGGTCACGGCGCTGCGTGGCCCAAGCCAGTATTTGCTGCGCCGTGTCCTCAAGCCAGCTCCCGCAGTGATGACACTCGGGCGTCGGCTCCCGGCCTATGCGACACAGATACTTCCCGAAGCAACCGTGCCCCGAGAGTATTTGCGTCAGCCGGTAGGTGAGGGCGCCATAGCCCCTCTCCAGCCACTCCTCCATGACGAACCTTACCGCCGCTGTTGCGGCGTGCCCTGCGCTGGGTTGCGCAAGTCGCTCCTCCCATTCGGCCACTAGGATCTGGCGGACCTCGCTCCGATCAGGTCCGTACATGCTACGGCGTATCTTTGCCACTCTACGTCCACTAGAATTGTTGCTCCATTCGATAGCAAGGCGTGATGTTACAATAGAAAATTAATTGTTTCTTATTTCTTTATTTTTAGGCAGTGGTCATGCTACGCCTGCAGGTAATCTGGCAGCTTTTCTTTGAGGCGAAATCCTAATGAATACTAAAAATAAAACTTACTTACCCACTGCCCAGAAAAGTCCTACGGCCTAGGACCTAGCATAATCTATGGGACCTAGAGCCTTGTCGGAGTCTTAGCCACTAAAACCAACTCTATATTCAAAGATTTCAAAGCTCTGGGCATCGAAATATATGTTTACAGTACATAGAGATCGTTGCCTCTGGGAGTGGGGATTTTGCACCTTATTAGACCGGTCGTATTAACTTATAGCGGGTTCACACTATTGTAGTTGATCAACTTCTGTTGTTCAACAAAAAATTTAAAGCTTACTTTACATTTTGTTGCTTCAATTTGATTGAAAGTATGTACGGATGGTTCAAATCGCACGACTAAAATCGTCTCGTGTGAACGCGGTATTAGGTACCTGGCAAAAGATTACCGTAAGATGCCCTAACTTTGCCCACTAGCCCTACTTTGCCTAACGCATTAACTTAATTTTTACACGCACTGACACTTATATAACTGAACCAAAAGTTAGCGTTGTCATAGTTTTTAAATCTCCCCCCGAACGGAAATCACAGCTATTATAGTTTACTCAAAAAACAACTAGGCAAATTAGGGCTTGTGGGCCAAGTTAGGCAGTTTACGGTATTTGAATAAAGTAACACCGCATGCAGCACTGCTGACAACGAACCTTTACTACCTAAGCATGTTTTAATAGTGTAGGCTTGAATACTTATAAGCGATGCTAACGATGCTAAGTTTTTATTTAACGAGTCTTAAATTTGATCATGGTTATTAAATTTAAATATGAAACACTACAAAAATTTATCACACTATTATCACAATACATGTAATAAGAATGTGAACGTGAATTACCTACTTATTGATTGGAACAATTAACTGTAGATATGATAAAAAGGATTATTTTTTTATATCAGATAAGTGGCCAACAATCGTCCACTTGGCTTCGGATTCTTGTAAGGAAATCGTCTAACTCATTTAATTTTTTATAAAACATTTAATAAAGAATAATTAGGTACCATTTATAAGTAACGTACAAAATCAGTGACATTTTCATAATTACGCGCTTATAATTTAAAATTAGAATCGCGAGTGTTTTTTTTAACTTGTTCTTGGCAACAGAATATATCTCAAAACGACTTTCTACATCAAAAGCTAGCCTTTGCTTCCATAAATCAGTGTATTTTTTCTTTCATCGAAATGCATTGAATTGGCAATATTTTCACTAAAATATTCAACCAAAACTATTTAGTTGCCGAGAACATTTTAAATTAAATTATTAAAATTTTACATAGGTCGCGGTAATTCGCATAAGTTATAACGATGGCGGACTCTGTGATTGTGGCGGAACAATCCGTAGCGAATAATGTGCAAACTAATGGAGAACCTGCACCTACTGCCGTGAATGTTGCTGAGCAACCTGCACAAAATGTTATTGAGCAACCTGCACAGAATGGCGTAAATGGTGATGCACAAGAAGTGCAAGTTACTGTGCATGCAGTTGGACAGGTGGTTCAAGACGTCGTGCAGCCGGCGGCTGAAGTTGTGCAGTTGAAGAAAGACTTCTTGCAAGTTATGGAAAACACCAACGGGGCTGAGATTCTGAACAACAATAAAGAGTAAGTATTTTGAACTTATTTAACTTCTGAAAATCTATTTTTATATTTGTAAGTCCTAGTATTAAAGAAACAAGAGGATCAAATTTCTCTCAACGTAGGTACACACAGTGAAAAACATTACACGTCTCTGGAAAAACGAATTTTGTTACAGATAGTTATTAACCGGAACTGTCAGGCTTCAAATATTTATTGATTGTCGGCAAATCCTTGAGAATTCGTTTCAAATCGTTTAATTATGTACTTTATCGCGAAACACATTTATTATCACAAGTTAACGTACTTACGTAAGTGATAATAAATAGTGTTATTGACTAGAAGATTGCCTTTGATAAAGTCGGTGAATCATTACACAGCTTGCATATATAATTATATTGCTACAATATAAAATTTTACTTGATTGTTATCGATACTATCTTCTTTCAAGGCCTTCTTGCTATCGTCCGTTGATTATGCAAAATCTATTTGGTAAACTATCATTTTATGTGGTATTGATTTTTGGATTTAAGTTAAGGTCTGAAGCATCTTTGAAATATCTTCAAGTAAGTTACAAAAATTATAAGCAATACAAGCAAAATCATTTTCTCACTAGCACTTTCCTTCCAGTTTTTGATCTTTGCTGTTTCAAGGGTAAATATTCAACAAAAATAAGATTTATGTTTGTAAAAGATACACACAACACCAATTTCGCAGCCTTCCAATTGTAATTTTTTTTTATTTGAGTGAATTGTGTCTATTTAGTTCGTCAAAACGTTTATCGCAAGATCTTTGTTCGAGTCGTTCGGGGCGAATCACTTTTCGCCCCGAATGATCCGAACAATACTATATATACATGCTGAAATTTTAATCGCTTAATTGTTACTAACAAAATTATGGACATCAATTAGTCTGAAATGATTGAATTTAATTTAATTTTTATTAATTCCCGAAAAGGGGTCATTGTGCTCATCATTATGAACAACTTTTAGTATGGCACCAACCCTGAAATCGCGAAAAATAAAGTCAGTTGGTCCCTATATTTGTGTTCACTTAAATCGATAAAATGTAGGGACCACCTGATTTTTTTTCGCGATTTCAGGGTTGGTCCCATAGTAAAAGTTGTTCATAATGATTAGTACAATGAGCCATTTTCGGGAATTAAGCGATTAAAATTTCAGCATGTATAATACTTTATATTGATGAGCATGTCGTATGAAAAGACAAACAGGAATGCGCATACAGTCTGTTGTCACATTCGTAGGAATCGTAGGTAATTTATATTAATTGAAGACCGTTCAAACTCACATATCAGCTCATTGCTGCAGATGCGTTACAAACGATTTATTGTAAGACGGAGCCCTATTTATTTATTAATTTATGACAGAACCGATCTAGAAAACAAAATTTATAACGAATTTCTCAATCAAACTAAGCAATTTTAAACTTATTTATGCTTAGCTGTTGGCTACCTACGACAGGCAGTTCAGAAAAGTTGAATATTTTTCACACGTATTTCATGTAGTAACATCAACATAGTTGAACATCGTTGGTTCAAGTAAGTATTAGTAAAGTAAAGATATGTATTGTATTTTTAAACGAAAAATCTGAACGTTTCGTATTCAAATAATTTAATTACCATAAACAATACATGGACCAAAAGGAAGATAATTTTCTTGGAGACGTGGCACAGATAATACGTAGTATCTAATAGTCTGTGCAGATACTTATTATGCCGCTCGTGACTTTAAAAATGAGATGTCTATTTAAAAGTCCTTTGTTTTGTGTAACAGCAACATTATTTAAGAGACAGCTTATGGCAAATTAGTTCAGTAATACGTTTTTTTATGAGAAACCATTTCAGTTTATCGTCTTCAAGTTCAAGTGACCATTATGTTGCCGCCATTAACATGACAGTTCGATATTTATTTTTAAACCAAAAATTGATTTACACAATGTGACTTTTTTAATTTTCGCGTGAATACTGATAAAATTAGGTACCTAGGTAGTGGTATTCTTAAAAGAACTGATTATTCAATCGTTTTATCAATTATGAAAATTTAAAATATACGATAATTAACAGAAAGGACCAAAGATTGAACCCTGCGGTACACCTTGCTTTACAAGTGCCTAACTTAAACCATTTTCTGATTTTAATAAGATTAATAAAAATAAGATAAGTCTGAGCACTGAGCAAAAGAGCAATTTTCTTCATGAAAGAAAATATAGTTTTTTTTTGGGCCTTAAGGGGAATGTAGCAGCCAAGTGGCGACCTCATCAGTAAATAAAATAATACTCGCTCAATACATCATTTATCGAATATTCGTTTTTAGGGTTCCGAAGTCCTACAAGGAACCCTTATAGTTTCGTCATGTCCGTCCGTCTGTCCGTCTGTCCGTCTGTCCGTCTGTCCGTCTATCCGTCTGTCCGTCTGTCCGTCTGTCCTAATCCTTTACAGCATAATAACTTCTACAGTTAAAAATATAAGTAAATGAAATTTTGTTAAAAAATAGTCTACATATAGATCTCAATTTTAAAAGAATAAAAAAAACGTTTTTCCGTATTTTAGGGGTGGCGTCCATACATGTGAAATGGGGAAAAAAAATTTTTTTTCGCTGCACCCCCTCGTGTGGGATATCATTGAATAGGTCTACTAAAATGAAGGTAATGTTTGATACAGCACTTTTTTATCAGGTGTACCATCTGCGAAATATAGCCCGCCAAAGTGGCTTGCAATGTGTCCCCCCCCCTGCCATTTCTAAACTATGCAATGTAGAAACTTATAATCTTCCACATTGATAGACTTTTGTGAAAACTCTCTTTTAAAATTATTTTGAGTATAATGTGATTATAATTTTTTGAGTTATAGAGAGAAAACTGAAAAATACTTAAAGCGTCCTAGTTCAAAGGTCATTGACCTTAGAGAAAAATGATTATAGCAAATAATGCTCCATTAGTTACTTTCTATTTAAAAAAATCACAAAAAGAAACACACTTCTTAAATTTTGCTTCATAAATTTAGCGCTAGGTGGCGCTGTTTGCAAAAACTAAAATAGCAATGATTAATATTCGATTTAATTCGTTTGTAATTAGACCTACTTAAGGAACCCTATAATACTGAGCATGGCCCGACATGCTCTTGGCCGGTTTTTAACTATTGAATTGCAGGTACTGTAGTTTAATTTGAAACTATTAACTCTGTAAAATATAGTTCGCTGTAGTTGTAGATAGAAAAGATGCCACAAGTGACAATTTTCCGCACTTTTTCTATCTACAACTAACCGACCAAAGCCTTCCTATACCTACACATATAATTCTTCAGGTCAGTTGCACTGTGCGCCTAGCAACAGGACCTTTAAAACCAAATTTGGTTTCGCTAGCCACCTCCGCTCTCATGTCCGGAGCTAACAAGGTTCGCCGTTGACGGACACGTCAAGGAGGACATTATCATCATCATCATCATCATCTATCTACAACTACAACAAAGTACAGTACCTATACTTCAATCGTGGCTGCTACATGCCCCTTAAAGCCATTTACCATTTAAACCATTTATTTTGACACCCACACATAAAATATACATTATTATTACCCAAAGACAATAGATTATCTTTGTTATTACCTATATGTACGTTAAAAATAACAACAAAACATGTATTGTATGGCTCAATATTTGCACTGGTTTTTGGCTGGTCTCTGCCATTTACCACTACCATTTATTGTTTCTATATTAAATTGAAAACTGTGTACCAAGTTACCAACTCTGTAACACGGTATCAACAGTTATAGCGAATGTACGGAACCACAGGATGCTCCCCCATCGCACGAGTCGAGGCAAGGCGCCTACGCGTTATTCTCCAACACACGAGTATTCGAACGCACCGAGTATGCGCCTCGCGACGACCCAATTAATAGAGTAGTCTGTGGTCGTGTTTCTATGGTAGGACACTTTTTAGTCTATGGAGACAGAGTTCTGACGTGTGTGGACATTCTATTGTAATTTTGGTGTCTTATACCTTTTTTTTTATTAAAGTTTATTCCATCTAATAAAGCCCTAATCATTTACACTGACCCACCCCGACTATATCTTGGCGACCCAACGTGTGTTTTAGTATATCTTGACACTTAAGCGTGTGTTTTAGATTTAAAACAAGGGGTTGGAGTCTTTGTTTAGTGGATCAAACTTTTTCATTCGTTGTGATTTTGATCAAGTCTAAAAGTTTTGGTGATACGACCGACAAGTGGTTTTGTGTTTCGCTGTGATTTTGCTGGTTAGTAGAACCACGAACCGTACTCGGTACCTACGTAAAGCAGGTACGTACTTGTTTGCAAAATGCCGCGAAAACGCAAGTCGCAAGCCAATAATGACTCGATTCTTGAGGAATCTGGACAATCCAACAATATAAATATGACACAAGACGTCTTTACATCATTGTTAACTACAATTCAACAGTCGCAAGCAGAGTTTTGCAACCAACTTTTACGTGAAGTTCGCTCATCAACACCTCAAACATCAGTCGATGCAAGTACATCTGCCGCAACCGCCATCATGAAGTCCACAGCCAACTTCTCAAAGTGTACATCAAAGTTCAGCGGCAATCCTGAGGAATCCGTGGAAAACTTTATTGATGCTGTCGAAGTTTACAAGTCGTGCCTAAATATAAGCGATGAGAACGCTCTCTTAGGTATGTCGATGCTGCTCACTTCTTCGGCGGGTACATGGTGGCAAGGCGTCAAAGGCACTACAAGGTCATGGGATGAAGCAGTTACTGGACTCCGGAGTGCGTATGGCGAGCGTCGCCCGCCCTTTCGAATATACTTGGAGTTGTTCTCCCTGGCACAAGGTAACGAAAAAACAGACTTGTTTATAGCCAAAGTCCGAGCATTGTTAGCCAAGTTGCCTAAAGAAGATTTATGCGAACGTGTCGAGTTGGATATGACGTTCGGATTGCTGGATCGCCGCATCCGAAAACGTATTGATAGAACTGCGGTTTCGACATTCGACGAGTTGCTAAAAAAGGCTCGAGCCGTTGAGGACTCAATAAATGAGCTACGGCACAGTCATTCGGCAGAAAAACCGTCATCATGTCGCGAAGAGGGGTCACGCGCCGCCGACGGGCCTGCGCGTAACGCCCGCGCCGCCACCGCTTCAAGTTCTACTTCTCGGTCTTCCACTGCCGCCGCCGGTAGTCGCACGGGCGACTCAACGACGAAAAAGGCAGGGGAAAACAAGTTATTCTGTATTTACTGCAAACATAGCGGCCACACTAAAGAAAATTGCGAAAAATTAGTCAACAGTGACAATAACTCTAAAAGTGTTAATAAAGACATTAAGTGTTACGGTTGTGGTGCCGCGAATGTCATTAAGTCGAAGTGTCCTAAGTGTAAGACCAATAACGGACAAAATAGTGAACGTTCAACGTTCTATTCCCTAACTTCGGCTTGTGAATCTCGCGTGCCCACCGATCGCATTGACTCGCGTCGCACGCGCCCCGTGCTTGCCGTGCATAGCGACATTAGCTCCGCGATAAACGTACCGCCGCCGCCGCCGCAAGTGCCTACTCAGCCTACTACGCCGTCGCCGCTGCGAGGTAGCGTGATGTTTGCCGGCGTAGCGGGCGATTCCGCGCATTCGAGCATCGAGCAATGCATGTCTTCTCACGATGTTCCAGGTAACCCTGCGTATGTCGCAAGGGATTGTATTAATAACGATTGTTTTGTTGATTCTATAAATATATCTGATTCTGTCACTAGTGTACCTAATTTGGATGTTAATGTTTTGACTATGGATCCTGTTTTTGCTGATAGTGTTCCTTATAGTAAATGTTTACATGATAAAACTTGTGATGATTGTAATTGTTTACATTGTATCAGTTTCCCGAATGATTATTTTAGTTTACAAGAGCCGCCTTGTATTAATAACAATGTTAATGCTGTGAGCTCAAATAATAGTTTAGATAATCCTTTGTGTGATGTAAGTAGTTCTTTTTGTGTTGATCATAATTGTGTTTGTTTCCGTTCTAAAACGAAAATGTGTGTTTGTACTGAAACTAATGTAAGTGTTTGTACTACTTGCGACCAGGGGGAGTTCGCGTCACCGTCACAGATTAGTGAAACGTCACGGTCGGTATCGTTCAATGGTTGTCAATCTTTATCTGGTAATTCCGATGGATCAAAATCTTGCTCTCGCGATTTTATGCTTATTTCCAGATCTGATAATGATTATAAACCGTTTTGTAATAATACCAGCGACTCTCAACATTTTTCCGAAATAGCAAGTGGTTGTCAACATTTTTCCGGTTGTCAGCAGTTGTGCGGAATTGCCAGAGGTTCACAACCTTTTGTCGGTAATCGTACTGATAGTCGATCTTTTCTACGGCCCGTGCTAAAGATTAGTATTTTAGGTGAAAAAGGTACCGCGATGGTAGATTCGGCAGCCAAAAGCTGCGTGGCTGGCCATACGTTATACGCTCTCCTAAAGGCCAAAGATCATCCTATGTCCTCTCGTATGGAAAATGTAAATCTAGCAGATGGTGTCAGTAGGTTATTGAATGTACTTACTACCGAAGTGAATGTAACTCTTGAAGGTAGAACCAGGCTCGTAAGTTTTTTAATTTTTCCAGACGCGGATAGTAACGAAACTCTTTTAGGTATAGATTTTTTGATAAATTTTAATATTTGTATTGATTTTTGTAATTTTAAATGGCATTTTGCTGATAGCTTTGAGCAGTTCGATCTTCTCCCTGAAAAAGATGTACACCACGTTGAGAGTGTGCCTATTAGTAGTGTACTTAGGGAGGAGGAAGCGTCACGGTTTAGCAACGAGCAGCGCTCCGTTCTTGCCCAATTCCTTTCTGATAATAAGGACGTATTTGAGTTAAGGGGCGAACCGACTACATTTGCAGAGCACGTTATTGACACCGGTGACCACGCTCCTGTTGCAGTCCCTCCGTACCGGCTTAACCCTGCTAAAAAAGCTATTATGCAGTCGGAAATAGAAAAGATGTTAGCCGATGATATTATCGAGGAGTGCGAATCGGCATGGGGCTCTCCTGCGTTGTTAGTGCCTAAAAAGAACGGTCAAGTTCGTTTTTGCGTAGATTACCGAAAACTTAACGCGATAACGAAAACCGATGTGTACCCGATGCCGCTTATAGACGAGTTAGTACAGTCTACCAAGCGCAATTGCATCATGAGTACTTTGGATATGAGGAGTGGATTTTGGAATGTGTCCGTCCGTGAGTGTGACAGAGACAAAACGGCCTTTTTAACACCTTTTGGTAGTTACCGTTTTAAAAGGATGCCGTTTGGACTAAAAAACGCTCCGTCCACGTTCCAACGGCTCATAGATAGGCTGCGCTCTGGAGCGTCACTTAAAAATGTGACCCTATTGGCCTATCAGGATGATTTACTCGTAAGGGTTTGATCAGCATATCGCTGATTTACGTGCAGTTTTTGAGAGGTTGCGCATGTTCAATCTTCGCGCCAATCGCGAAAAGTGTGTTTTCGCGCGCGAAGAGGTGAAATACTTAGGTCATGTTATTAGTCAGGATGGGATTTCGCCTGATCATGACAAAGTTCGCGCCGTGGCGGACATGAAGGTTCCAAGTTCGCTACGTCACCTCAGAACGTTTCTTCAGACCTGTTCGTGGTTCAGAAAGTTCATTTTGAACTTTTCAGAAGTTGCTGAACCCTTAACACGTCTTTTGAAGAAGAATCAGTCTTGGATATGGAGCTCTGAGCAAAATAAGGCGTTTCAGGAGCTGAAAAAGTGCTTAACGTCTGCGCCCATACTTATACAAGCTGATTATAGTAAACCGTTTATCTTGCGTACAGATGCGAGTAATTACGCTCTCGGTGCAGTTCTCCTACAAGGAGAGGGAAAAGACGAACGGCCAATTGAATATGCGAGCCGCCTTTTAAACCCAGCCGAGCGTAATTATAGCACTACCGAGAGGGAAGCTCTCGCGGTAGTATGGTCAGTTGAAAAATTCAGAGGTTATATTGAGGGTCAGCAAATTATTGTAGGTAGTGACCATCAGCCTCTTAAATGGTTGTTGAGCTTGAAGTCGCCTTCTGGTAGACTAGTTCGGTGGGCACTGAAGTTACAGGAGTTTAACATTCAGTACGAATACACTCCAGGCAGAGCCAATGTTGTCGCCGACACTCTGAGTCGTCCTACCTGCGAAGAAGACAGTAAAGGTCAGTGTGGTATTTGTTCAGTCGTTGTTGACTTACCCACTAGAAGTCCTACTGATTTGCGACGTGCTCAGTTTGATGACCCAGAACTGGAAAAGATAGTCAGTGGTCTTGAAAATAATGATGCAGTTGAAGAGAAACGTTGGTCCGAGCGAGGTTACTTTATGCAGCAAGGAGTCCTGTATAGGTACAACCCCGATGTCGATGTCGAGGAACCACAGCTTGTGCTTCCAGTGAGTTTACGACTCGACGTCTTGAGCGAATGCCATGACACTCCTATTGCTGGGCATCAAGGTATCGACAGGACCTTACATAAGCTTTCACAGCGGTTTTTCTTCCCTGGAATGAGACGGTTTGTCGCCGACTTTATTAAGTCTTGCGCAACCTGCCAGCGGTACAAGTCTTCAAACTTGAAGCCTTCAGGCCTTTTACAGACCCCAGTGTTAAATCAAAGGGGAGAGGTCTTGGCGATCGACTTGTTTGGCCCGCTCCCGCCTGGAGAGAAGGGGGAGAAATACATTTTATTAGTCGAAGACACAGCTACTCGGTGGGTCGAGCTCTTTGCTCTTGTTGACGCCACCTCAGAAGTTTGTGCTCGTACGCTAATTGAGGAATACTTCCTCAGGTATGGCTTGCCGCGTCGTATTGTATCGGACAATGGAATACAATTTGTCTCTTCCGTCATGCAACAATGTATGTTTATTTTGGGAATTCAACAGGACTTGTTACCTTTATATCATCCGGAGGCAAACCCGGCTGAACGGAAGAACAGAGACCTTAACCCTCTGTAGCGCGGTGTAACATTTCTGTCACAGACTGATTCTCTGCCTGCCAAAATTCAAATATTTTTTCAAACCAATTTTGTGTCAATGTAACTTATCTGTAACAAATCAATGTATCGACTTAGCTAAACATAAAAAATGTAGATGGCGTTTATACCGCGTAACGGCCGTTGTTCGTCGACTGATCAGGTTAAACTACCTACGGGCTTTTGAAAAATCAGTAAAAAATCGAAAAACGTAATAAATACTGTGTGTTTTTGGAAAATATTCAAGGTAAGTACATGTTCTTTGTGATATAGTATGGGTTTTTATGCAATTGAATACTTTCAATGAGTTTGACTTTCTGTCGTATTTGTATCAGAAATGTCACATTGCCTAACGTGGGTAAGTTTTTCTTTGTGAAGAGGCTGATAATCTGATTCATATTTTTTCTTTTTAGAATGACTTTTCGACCTCTTCGGGATGGTGATATAGCCGAGATGTTGAATATTTACGAAGACAGTGAAGATGGCATGGAAGATGACGATGACAGTGTTGCAGATCCAGATTACCAAGGTGAGAATGAGATGGCGCAAGTGCAGTTTTCTAGCGATGAAAATGAAGATGCTGATGTGAACATTGATGAGATCATTCATAGTTTAGACACCAGTGAACCTGATCCGTCTCCATCTACTGCTGTACCAACTGGATCGCAACCAACCCAATCAGTGGGACGTCCTGGAAAGCCACAAAAACTCAACCTGCGATGGAAGAAGAAAAGTCTGCTTTTGAATGAGCAACAGTTGCGTTTTCTAGGAAACGAAAACTTACCAACAGATATTTTAGAGCTTGACACACCGATCCAGATTTTCTTGTTTTTGTTTTCCAAAGATTTGATTGATTTTGTTGCAACACAGACTAATTTATATGTTGTGCAAAAAGATCCCAATAATAGTTTTCGGGTTTCCACAACAGACATTCAGCAATTTATTGGTATAGTGTATATCATGTCTTTGATTCATCTTCCTCGAGTTACTAGTCATTGGAATGGCACCATTGGAACTCCTATAATTCACGAGATAATGGCCGTAAAGATGTTTGAAAAGATTCGTCAATTTATACATTTCAATGATAATTCCCAAAACTTGCCCCGCGAACATTCGCAATTTGACAGACTGTTCAAACTTCGACCACTTGTTCAAAAATTGAACCAAACCTTTGCCAATGTTCCTTTAGAGCAATATCTTTGCGTTGATGAACAAATATGCTCTACGAAAGCAAGAAATAACTTGAAAAGGTATAATCCGAAAAAACCCCACAAATGGGGCTATAAGATTTACGTTCTTAGTGGAGTCTCTGGATTTGCGTACAAAATCGAACCTGAAACTGGCTCAGAAAATGTGGTACTGCCTAATGAACCTGATCTAGGCGCATCCTCAAATGTTGTCATGCGTTTATCACGAGAAATACCCCACAACCAAAATTATAGATTGTATTTTGACAATTACTTTACGTCTTTGCCACTGCTGGAATATTTGTCAAAAAATGGTATACTAAGTCTTGGTACTGTACGTCGAAACAGGATTCCAGATTGTAAATTACCCACAGACAAAGACATGTCCAAGAAAGACAGAGGCTATTCTGTTGAGTATGTGGCTGATATCAATGGTGTGGATGTAGCAACCGTAGCCTGGAAAGACAACAAGGTGGTTAATTTGGCATCAAGTTTTGTAGGAGAAATGCCAAAAGCCCAGGTGAGGAGATATGACAAGAAGACCAAGCGGTACATATCAATTGACCGTCCAAATATTGTTGGAGAATACAATCGCCACATGGGTGGCGTGGATCTAATCGATAGTATCATGGGACGCTACAAAATACAGCTTCGCAGCAAAAGGTGGCAGGTTCGCATGTTTTACCATTTATTGGATTTGAGCATGGCAAACGCATGGCTTCTTTACAAAAGAATTCATAAAGTAAAGGGGTTGCAGGATAAACATTTGAACTCGGCAGATTTTCGGCTTGAAGTTGCAACCACTTTATGTAAGCTTGGTGTACCATCGAATATGAAGAACCGTCGATCTATCGAACACGAAATTCAAGCAAAACGACACAAAGGTCCAGCACAACATGTTCCTCCAGTGGCAATCAGGCAAGATCAGACAGGACACTGGCCTGTTTGGACAGACAAGAGAATACGCTGCAAATATCCTAAATGCTCTGGTGTCTCACAGACAATGTGCGAGAAATGTGGCGTTGCTCTTTGTTACAATAAACACAACAATTGTTTTAGACTATTTCACCTAAGTTAAGTTACCCTTTTGATGCAGTGTGACATTTCTGTCATACTCCCTTTAATTATGTTTTTTCACATAAATAAAAAAAAAACTGATTTTTCTAGAAACACGTGTATTTTTATTACTTCTGATTAACAATTTTCACTACTTATTTTTAAAATTTTGTATCTTGCGCTACAGAGGGTTAAGGTGCAGCTGGCCCAGTTGGTTGACACTGAGCATTCTTCATGGCCAAACCATTTACCATCGGTTCGTTTCTCCATGAACTCAGCGTTGTGTCATACAACAGGCGTTTCTCCAGCTTTTCTCACTTTGGCGAGGAATCTCCGTTCACCTCTTGACGTTCAGTACGATATTAGGGCCGTCCTGAAAAAGGATAATTTTGTTCCCCAGAGTACGCCCTACTTAAAGAAGTTTTTAGATTCTTTAGTTACGATTAGGGATAAAGTTGAGAAAGAACAGGATAGACGTAAAGATTACGCGGACAAGGGTCGTAAACCTGAAGAATTTGATGTCGGTGATCAAGTTTTGGTTAAGTCGCACGTATTGAGTAACGCTGCTAAGGGATTATCAGCTAAGTTTGTACCAAAGAGGGATGGTCCCTATATGGTCGTTAAGAAAGCTAGCCCTACTACTTACCTGGTTTCAAAACTTAATTCTCCCGACGAGGTCTTGGGCAGGTTCCACGCGTCCCAACTCACGCCTTTTGTCAATAGAGACGAAGAGCCACCTCTTCCGATTATGCCGAAGCGTAAAAGAGGCCGGCCTCGTCATATTCAGCCTGTTTCTGACGTTCTTGAGCGGGTTCCTGAGCGAGGACGCCTTCACGAACCCGAGGGGGAGTGTATAGCGAATGTACGGAACCACAGGATGCTCCCCCATCGCACGAGTCGAGGCAAGGCGCCTACGCGTTATTCTCCAACACACGAGTATTCGAACGCACCGAGTATGCGCCTCGCGACGACCCAATTAATAGAGTAGTCTGTGGTCGTGTTTCTATGGTAGGACACTTTTTAGTCTATGGAGACAGAGTTCTGACGTGTGTGGACATTCTATTGTAATTTTGGTGTCTTATACCTTTTTTTTTATTAAAGTTTATTCCATCTAATAAAGCCCTAATCATTTACACTGACCCACCCCGACTATACAGTATATTAGGTACGAGTATTCGTAGCCTAATTTCCCGGTATTTCTGATTAGTCGATGTTCTGAATTGAATTGAATCTAATCTAAATAATCTCTTGATAGCAGTTGATAATGCGGCGGCAAGATAAAAATTAAAGCTAATTTACATAATCAGTATTTATAGGTGGTTCAAAGTGTGCAAATTAAGGCAATAGTAGAGTAATTAATAATTATATCACTTTTTTCCTATTTCTCCTTAATATATGAATTTTTAATATTTTTTATTACTTACTAAGTACAGCCCTACTTCATTGGTCTAGTGGTCACCAGCACGACTGCTAAGCGTGGGGTCCTGGATTCGATTCCAGGATCGGGAAAGAGTCAAGAAGTTGGCTTTGCTGTATCCTCGTGCCTTAGCGAGCACGTAAAATGATCGATCCTGCACCTGATCTCTTTCCGGTCGTGTCAGATTACCGTCCCATCGGATTATGAGAGTGAGGGAATAGAGAGTGCACCTGTGTTTGGGCACACACTTGTGCAATATAATACTTCCCGCGCAGATGGCTGATTGGCCGCCGTGACCGAAATTCGGCTGGGAGGACAATTACTTCATGCTACTGATTAACACACGAGCAGCACTTTAATTGCTTTCTCCACTGCACCTGCACGAAATTGGCAGTTATCCTGGGATTTATGCCAACTAGAAAGTCTAGAAGAACATTATAGTAGCCAAATGTTGATACAAGGTCTTGGCAGTTTCTTAGTGGTAATAGTGAGAACGAAGACGATGAAAGCAATAATGAATGTAATTCCTCTAATGAATGATGATAAGAAACGATAATGTGAGAGGGAGTTTGCAAGTAGCGCTGGTGACGAAAAAGTTGAGTTGCAGTAGATTGTCAATTTGTCATGGTTTGGACATATGATGCGGAGGAATGAAGAGTAAGTTACGAGAAAAGTTTTGAGTATGAATGTGGATGGCTATAAGAAAAGAGGAAGACAAAGGAAAAGATGGATGGATTGTGCAACATGGATTATGATATTAATAATCAGGATCAGGATGATGATAAATGATCTTCCATACCTAACCATAAAAATTACAATTCAGTGACTTATGGCGTGGTTTAGAGAATTTACTAAACTAAATTACGAACTTAGGCTTGATTTCACCAACGAAAATTATCTGATTAAATGAACATTTACCAAAAAAATCTAGTAAATTTTTCGAGTAATCGGTAGATTAATCAGAGAATTAACGTTGATGAACACCGGCCTAAGTCTCAAAAAAATAAATACAAAGGGATACAAGAAGCAGAAAACGTATTTGCTTTTAATACTCGTGTAAATATGAGTGTTGTTGTTGTTGGGACAATTATGAGATCACGGCTGATAGACAAAAATGGAAGAAGGAAATGTATTGCGCCGACCCCAAGTAATTTGGGACCAGGGCAGGAAGATGATTTCAGAATATGAGTCTTTGCCATGAAAACCACCGCAGCACCGGTGTAATGAAGACTATTTTCCTTCCAGAGAAGTCAATCAACGATACACAGGCCTACAGTCTGATATGATGATAGATAAGTTAGATAAACGTGTCCATATTCATTTACGGCCAAAATTAATATCCAATCTATCCACGATTTACCCTACTGGAGATAGATTTGTAACTAAAGTGATTATGTTCAAACACAATGTTAAAATTGTTTCTGAATAAATAAATTGAATTGAATTGAATAGAAATTTGACATATTTTGTATGGAGTTTATGTCAAATTCCTATCTCTAGTAGGGCAAATCGTGGATAGATTGGATATTAATTTTGGCCGTTACAAGGTAAAAGTTAATGTTATTATCACAGATTACTTGTGTTTTGTCAAAATTTCCCAATCTTCATCGTATTTTTGCTTATGCTATGTTTATCTAATGGCCATAAAATTTTAATCTTTAACGTAATCTGTTATGACCTCCGACCTCCTTAGAATTAATAAGGCCGGCCGTAACACTCGATAAAATAGTTTTTTTTACCTTACGGGGTCGCACTTACCAATTTCTGCCAAACATGTTGCTGTTAACATAGCCTGTAGTACATTGCAATAAGATTGTTATTACTATAGCTCAGCTGTATTTGGAAAATAGTAAAGAACGTGGTATTGTGTTGTTTTTGAACTCAATGTTAGAACACAGTGTCTGTGTTTCAGTGTTAACCTATGAACTGTTTAAATCCATGATGTTTTCAATGAATGAGTCATTACATCTTTTTAATCATAAATATTATGTGTCAATACTTTACGATTTATCTGTTGATAAAAATATATCATGGTTCAAATAGGATTAAAGTTATCTATCACTCTTCTTTGAGTAGACATTCCTATGGGAGAAAATGTGGAATGCTTAAATGACCTGTATATATGCTGTCGATATGGTGTTCTTCAACTAGAGTTAAATATCGGCTATGGACTGTTCTATGCATTCTTCTTCTTTTGCGCTGTTCTGAACGTCTTTTAATGCAAGGCTATTAGCTCTTGCCATTGTATTTAGTATCGAGATTAGTATTATATTGCATCTTTTCAATTAGATAGTAAAAAACATTTAATAAAATGAGCTAACATTTCAACCGGCAAACCCCACTTTATCAGAATCTTATTAGATTTGTTGTTACAATTTTGTCTCGTTATGGTCGCCTTCTAAGCGTATATCTTTGTCAGTATTATTCATCTTATCAAAATTGTAAGAATAGTATCCAGTTAAGTTACAAGAGTATTTATTTATCTACCCACACATGTGGGCTTAGCTGGAAAACACAGAGCACATTGATGACACAATGTGCGCTCTCACTTGACCGGATCGTGGCGGTTCAGTACGGCGCCAACTCCCGCGGAGTTTTCATGTCAGTCGCCAAAACGCTGGCCGTTAGCGATATAAAACTTTTTAAACACCGAACTCGCTTGAATTAAAAATAAGAAATTGAGCGGGAAAAGTGGCAAATGAAAAAAAAAGTAAATTTATGGGAGTTGAATCATAAATTATCGCGAGTGGACATCGAAATCTATGTGTTGTAGATAAGAAGTGATAAATAAATCGATAGGCACATGTTGTAAGGTGTTATTGCAGGTTATTTTTCGTGTTGTGATGCACCGTGGGGTGTCGAATGTTTTGGTGTAAGCAACTTTGGGTTTGAGCAAGGTGAGTCGTGCACTTTATTTTGCGGTCATTGACTTTGAACTTTTTCAGACGATGTAAGTAATTGAACCGATGATAATCTTGGCGATCGCCAATTACAGTTGTGATTGTGATTGTTATCTTTAGTTTTTATTTTTAAAGGTGCCGAAAATTATTTTATGCTAATATTTTAGTTAAATTTTGTATTATCGAAATTCTTATTGATTAAAAGTTACGGGTAGGTAGGTGAGCAATAACTTAAACTTGATGAAAAACATCGATAATTGATTATCTATAACTGAAACACTGTACTTTAGGAATGTAATCAAGCAATGTTGAAGCATAGGATTCATTGAATAGCTTCTAAAATTTGCCCTAAATACTGGGCTTAGCATCCTACAAGCGATGGCATCGGTCCCTGAGATTGGAGTAGGTAGGTAGTGATTTAATATGCTAATTATTTTCAATTATCTTTATCTGTTGGTAAATAAATATTTTCTTAATTAACGGCTACATGTATAATTCTATCATATGAGGTTTGGGAACTAACGCTACCAACAGTGAACTGTTTGTTTATATGGAAGTAAACCGTTCTGCCCAACCCTTCTGGGATTATAGGTGTGACAGTTTTATGGGTATGACGTATAGGACGTACGTGGGACACTCAGAAAGTTTTGCGAAACTAAAAAAAATTGTTCTATACGTACATATATTTTTATCAAATCTTTTCAAAGTACTTTCCACCAGCCTCTATACAAAGATTCATGCGCCTAAACCAGTTTTCAAAACACTTTTTCCAGTCCGCCGCAGACACCTCGTTTACAGCCTGCTCGAACGCAGCCAGCGCATCTTCCGGCGACGAAAATTGTATCCCTTTGAGCTGATTTTTTATTTTTGGGAATAAAAAGAAGTCACACGGTGCTAGATCAGGGCTGTAAGGAGGGTGACCCAGGAGTTTGACTGGCGTGCTGTCCAGGAAGTCCCTCGTTTTGAGTGCGGTGTGCGCAGGTGCATTGTCGTGGTGGAGCAGTAGCCCGCGGAGCCCTGTGTTTGGTCGCTTGTTGCTTATAACAGAGAAAACTTCTGGCAAACATTTGGTAGTATACCATTCGGCATTAATGCTTCTTTGATCCCGTAAGGGAATTGATACCAAGTGGCCAGTCAAATTAAAAAAGCTAGCGATCAAAATCTTACCCCCGCTTCTAGATCGCTTCACTTTGGTAGGCGTTGGCTCATTTTGAAACACCCAAACAGTCGACTGGCGCTTGGTTTCTGGGTCGTATTGATAAATCCAGGACTCATCACCTGTAACGATGTCGTAAACACGCCGAGACGAGCCTGCTTCAAATTTGTTAAGCATATCACGGCACCATTCCACCCGGGCCTGCTTCTGAGCATCGGTGAGGTTGTGCGGCACCCAGCGTGATACTATCCTCCTCACGCGAAGATGGCTGTGTAGAATCTCGTGAACGCTTCCCGATCCAATCTTCAATATGTGTTGAATCTCCTGATATGTAATTCGCCTATTGTCTTGGATTAAATTTTTCACTGCTAGCACGTTTTCTTCGGTAACAGCCGTCAAAGGGCGACCGCTTCTTTCGTCATCCCCCAAAGTTGGTCGACCGCGCTTGAATTCGTTATACCAACGATACACGGTTGCCTTGGAAGGGCCTTCATCCATGAATGCCATTTGAAGTCTATCGTACGATTCATCCGGTTTCAGGCGACACTTGAAATCGTATAAAATCATAGCTCTAAAATGTTCCCGGCGCAGATCCATATTTCAGTGAGACACAATACTTTGAATTAACTCGCAAAAAATGTGGAGGGAAATTTTGAAATTGGAACTTACTTATTTTTACTTATAAATAATCATATTTTCGAAAAACATTATAACTGGCCAGTCTCCCATATATAAAAACTTTTTTTCGCAATACTTTCTGAGGGGCCTGGTATACTGGTATTGCTAGTTACGTAGGTACCTACAATGTTAAAATTCTCCTAATTCATGACTAAACATCAATAAGTAGTACCTTTGGCCTGAATAGGTTCTAAAGTTCGTTTTAAACGTACCTTTGTATTTTCCTCGTCTTTGGTGATAAAACCCAAAGTATTTTAATTATTGCCTAATGTAATTATGACAAATACGTTAATAACTGTGTCTAATTTGATTGTTAATTACGAGCCTTAAACTCAATGATCAATAGCCAAAACGACCTGAGAATAAAACGTAGTCAGAAAATGACTTAACTAAAAATATTGTTTGCTAAGGAATAAAAAAACAACGCAGATAAAGGCCTGTCATATTTAAATAAAATTTCAGCCAAAGAACATGTATTAACTATAGCATACTAGAAAGAAAGAAAGAAAAATGATTTACTAGATGACCTTATATTATTTTATTATCACTAATAGCTAATGAGCGCAACGCAGTTCCTGTTTCAGCAAAGTAGAAATTAACCATTGACCATACACCCCATAGACGCCGCATAACAGGCGACCGATGTCTGTCACACATCTATGAAATTTCACTAATATAGGTCGCCACTATTCGCCACTTGAAATCTTCAAATCAGTTTCGACCATATGAGTCGTCAAATATGCCGCGTCAGTGATTAGCCAATAGCTGCCTTGGTAGGGTCGATTGGATTGGAGTAGATTGCCTTAGCTAGTGGCAGAATTTATTGTACGCATTATATTCAACATTATTTAGCGTTATTAGCGTCTATTGGGCTGTATGGTCGTTGAAATTAGAAATGCACTGGGAAGTCCAGGATAAGAGGAAAACCATCAATATTATTTTAAATGAAGCAATGATTCCATGAAAAATTTGGTACCTATAACTATGAATGCCAGGTAAATCCAACTGTGGAATCTTGACAAACAGTATAAACTATTCTCAATCAGAACCATTGAGCTAATAATATAGGTTTGTGAATCACCATGTTTGTTCATTAGTGTAAATATTTTAATTAGTGATGTCATATGTTCGTTCTACGCTGTCATTGTTACCAAGCCTGGCAAGGATTGCGCCAAGTATTGTTAAAAATACTTCGAGGTAGGCAGGACTTAATATAAATGATTATGAGTGATGACTGACGAGCCTTATGCGAGAGATTTCTAAAGCAATGGCCAAAAATATAATTGAGGCATCAAATCACGAATTTCCTCTGTAACATTCTATTCTATTCTATTTTTTCGTATGGCAAGCAATGCCGTTGTCGACAATTCTGCCAATGTCAAGAGTTTTGGAGAAGCGTGTGTTACAAGAAAAAAAAAATGGAAATTTTTTGTATATTTTGATTGACAATTGAACTCGATGTAAAACTTGCTACCATTATTAGAACACTGAAACAAAAAAAATATAAACATACATACAATAAAATAAATAGTATTAAAAACATTTCAAATACACATATACCACAACCACATTGACAAAAAGTGTCACAATCTGATTTAATTGCTACGGATAAAAAACATCAAAGCTCTAAAGAGCCTTGGAGAGAAATAAGTTAGAAGAGAAGGGAAGTTTATTGGCATAGGAATTTTTACTTTTAGAAGAAAACTATATAAATCCAGTAAAGGATTATTATTGGAACAGTTAAAGAAGATGTGTTCTAAACTACCTTCGTCCATCCCACACTCACAGAGAGACGAATCCCGTACACGAATTTTACTAACGATAAAAATGATAGAGGACATGAAAACTAAAATAAATAGGTACCCACACATAAGAATGACAAACTGCTACAGAAAGATTGTGATAGAGATGAAGTCACTTTAGTTTCTCGTCAGTGAGTTAAAATGTAATGTCTTATTTGCACAAGACATTTTGAAAAACGAGTTTAGAGCATTCAATCCCAATATCTATTCGAACGAATTTAAATTTAGTCAAAATTTGTAAAATTACAACATTTAACGTCTGCATTCCGTATTTCGGTAATTTGACCTATGAATGCCAGGCGTAGTTTGCAAAATCCGGTCAACGTGACTGGGCAATGCAGAACAAGATTATCCTGCTGCAATTTATCTTCATTCTTTGGTAACAGACTCGTCTAGATAGAAATAAATTAATAGAGTGAATAAAAAAGATATTTTACTTTTGTTATTATTTATTTAAGGGTTTTTTATTTTTAAATAATGTATTTAATGTTTTAATTTCGATGTGATTAAATACCTTTTGTTATTGCAGAATGAATTTCATGATTTCAATTAGTAGTAGAATAGTACTCGTAAGTAAACTACTGGCGGGCGTGGCATTCCAAATGTATCTACCTATTACTAACATTAAATCTTAAAAGTTCATCTTGGTCGATTTATTGACCGTTATTCAAACAGATTAGAATCTTACTGCCATCGCTAAATTGTGTATTCAATGCTACTTTTGATTCGTACTTTAAATATGATGCTTACAGATTATAAAGGTTATTAGCCTTATGTAGGTAGGCGTAGGACTTTAAAAGTCATCCTTCACGACCTCCAAATTCGTAGTTAATTTTGTTTATAAGAATTGTAAGTGATGTAGGTACCTAATTCCTCTGATTAATTTCAAGCTCGTCTATGTTTTCATAAAATTTATATTTATCATTATTCATTATTAAAAAAGTCATAGCTTGCCTCAAGAATGTCGCATCTTTTCTTTTCAAAGTTTACTCTGGATCCGATCAATAATACGAAAAATCGCAACCATGGAAGTAACATTATTTTATTGTAGGGTCGTTGTGCCGGTTAGCCGGCCACCTCTGGATTTCGGCCTTTTGGCCCAGGTGAATCAGTAAATTTGATTTAATAACAATTTTAATGCATTTTATCGCACGAAATGAAGTTTAATATAACCGCAAATAGTTGCATTATATCTTCTAACATTACTTGATCAGGTAACTACAACACGTGAATTCTAATTAATTGCTTAGTTCAACCCCAGCACTGGAGTTGTCAACGAGTGTGGGAAAGAGCGAAAAAAATAGTGGCGCGCGGTCCACTCAAAAGCAAGTTTTGGGTTGTATTTACTAGGATTATCTTATAATGTGCATATATTCCACTGCTTATATAATTTATTACTGTATTTTGACATTGATAATTTTAATATTTTGATTTCTAAGTTAAAAATTTAGGTGGCCGGAAAGTAACTTGGAAAATTCTCCAAATGTTTGGTTTTCGGCCCTGTGGCCGAAAACTAGCTCGCGTTCAGCCTAAATACTTTTGTCTTTTTCATTTATTTAGTTACACGCTTTTAGTCTTCTCTTCATTTATAATGAATCATATGCTTGCGAAGACACTAGCTTGCAGTTTTCGGCCACCAAAATACTGCAATTTATAACGGTTAACGATGAAACTAAAATACCCATTTCGGTAGTGGCCGAAAACTAGAATAAGTCTCAGTTTTCGGCCAACATAAAACTGTATGAAATGAGAGAGTGGCCGAAAACGGAATGCTGCTTTGGTTTTCGACCATTTCAATTAATAATTAGTCATTCACGAACAGTTTTTGGTAGAAGATGTTTAAATATATTTTCAGAGGGTTCCTTCAAAACCTGAGGAAATAAAGAAAAAAAATGCACCATATAGGTACTCAAGATATAACAAGGATCTTTAAGACCCGTCGTACAAATAGAACCAAAAAGCTCTCTGACTATACTCTCGAGCTCATGGAGGAAAGACGCGAGATGATTTTGCTGTCTTCAGATGATGCGTCTGAGCACCGGCGGCGCAATATAAGATCTCAATGTCCTTGAAAAGCGACCTACGCCGATTTTATACTGAACGTATTAAAGACGAGATAGAGAAGAACGAGGCCTCAAAATTTTTTGCAAGAGACCTGCCTTTTGAGCAGAACCAGCTAGCAAAAGGACCAAGGATGGCAGTCGTATCCTCCAAATCAGAGCTCTTGAGAGAGGTCGAGAAATTCTATGGACAGTTATACACGTCAATAAGAAAACCCGCTGCAAATCGGGCGAAAGACCCAAGAGCTCGATTAATCCGACACTATTCTGAAAACATATTGGACGTCAGCCTGTACGAGATTAGGATGGCTCAAAAACAACTCCACTAAATGGCCGAAAACCGGCGAATCGACCCTACTCATAATTCTGAATAAGACAAAAAAGGCGTAAATAATATAAAAAAATCGAATGAAACTTGAGAGCGTAGAAATGATAATAAAATAATTTGCGTAGAAACGTCTCCATAAACATCATCTATATACATATATTTACTATTATCTTCAACTACCAATATTCCTAATATCCAAACAAAACACCATCGATCAGACCATAGCATGCTCTTCATAAAGGAAATTGTAAATGCTATTATTTACGACTTTTAAAACTTTTTACTACCTACCATTACGAATGCAAAAATATTGCATACCTATAAATTGAACTGCAGTAATCGTACGTAGTCTTATTATAGCCGAGATTTGTAATTACGTTTGCTGGTTGTGAACTCTGTGACCTCGTGAGATTCATAACCGTAAAATATCTGTTTCTTTTCAATTCAATGCGGATCGGTTTATGGAGGAGAATCTAGTGTATCATCGACTTTAATCTCGATTAAGATCTGTAGAAAATTAATAGTTATTTATTATCTCTCGGTGGAAATCGATTTATGTTTCTACTTCTAATTTAATTTTGATTTGGTCATCATTGATTTTATCCTACATGTAGTACAACGTATTGATCTGTATTCATGCCATATTTAAGGAGGTTACTATACCACTGATACTGAACACGAATAAATAAAAAAAACAAAAACAATAAAAAAAATTCTTCAAATAAGTACCTACTAAACATACACAACATATTAAATGATCGTAGAATTTTTCAAGTATTTTTAGATGACTAAGCACATTATTTATCATTTGCTCTAGAAATAATGGCACGTTTAAAGATCACCAACTTGTATAGTCACAAAGATGTGTATTAAAAAGTCTGGGTATGGGTCAGGATGTATACATAGCTTCTAAGGTCTTCAATTCATATTATCAAGTCTTTTCAATGTCAAACTAGGAAATAAGATAGACAGATAGAATATAATATTTATTGTACAATACCTACACCAATAGAAAAAAAAACAATTAATAATTAATATAAACACTAGCACAGTACAATTTGCCTTTGATCTGCATAAGTTTTGCCTTAGGATCTCCGCGACAATAGTCCCATATTCTGATATACTGGCTTGGTACTGATAGATTTTGGACTTCACAGTCTTCTATCATCAAAGACGGTTATGTATTTAACCTGTGACATTACTGTATTCTTCTCGTCAATGTCGATTAGCATTCTAATCCAAACAAGTATGTTATGTTATCATATCGTTGTATAAAATAAAGAATGGCATTGTATCGGGGACGTAACGAACTGTTGAGTCAGATTTCTGTAGAGCATAGGCGAGCCGCGTTTCGATTCAATTTAATGCCAGTCGACATATGGGATTTTATAGGTAAGGGGTATTGGTTGAACTTTACATCGAATAATCTTATGTTGGTTATATTGTTACTGTGTCTTCATCACGCTTCTTGAGCTTATACTAAAGATTCGCATCTCTTACTCAACTAGACACTGGAGACTGGACAGCACAGCAACAGAAGCTTTTTTTTTTCGCCCTCAGCTAATAATGTTACACCTTTTAAGAAAATGTTTAAAATTACAATAATTAACAATAAGTAAGAAACTGTGCTAATCGCTTACAGTCACTATTATAAACCGTTTTCTCTCAGCTAAATTAGGCATGTCATGCGTAGGAGTACATGAAGGCATAATTAAAGCGATACTGCAATAACATAACAAATAATTGTATCTTGATATAATTTGAAATTGCTCTTTCATTTTAGAGTAGTAATAGAGTAACTTATAATAACTTACAATTTTTTTTTAATGATTGTTCGTTAAATACTATTTGATTCATACTGACCGCTAGGCCATTCACCATTGCAACAGTATTTAATTAAATGTGTAAGCATAAATTTTATCAGGACAAGTAGACCCTTTGTTTTTTTTTTCAAGTTGAAAGACAGACGCCATTTTCTTCCGACAAAAAAGTCAACACAATAGTCCTGCAATTTTCCGAGACAAAATATTGATTGTACATACCTACTAGTGTACTCCTACAGTGCAGTTGTGGACTGGCTTAGATTGGTGCTCAATCCCGTCTTAGATTAATATTCTTAAAGGGGCGACTGCGTCGTCTGGCAACCCTTAAAAGGTCCGGATTTCTTCCTCAATAAGATGACGAGATGCATTGGAGAGACACAAATAAAATTGTTTCCTTCATAGACGATCTGAACCTGGGTTAGGCCTTACTCATCTATCGTCCGCATCGCACGGCCCTCGAGTGGTGGTGATGTCCCATTGTGCCCAGAGGAGTGTCTGTACAAGAAGAGGGACCCGAAAATAGGCCACGTTGGATGGCTTGCGAATGCCATGCATTGCAGTTCTCGTGTCTCATCCACCATGGCGAGAACAGGTACACGGCGGGGTTTTTAGTTGGTGCGAGCCCCACATAACTACGCTGAGACCTGGGTGGTGTGGCATGTGGTAGGAATTTTCTCCGTCTCAAAAAGGGCCTTATTCCCCAGAGCTAAATTATTTCTATTCATTGTCATAATATGATCACCGCGCTGGTGGCCTGCCTGTCAGTCTTTGTCCTTTTCACCTTTTGTAAACTTAAACTCCGGAGAAGAACCGGAGTCACCGTCATAGCTTGTAGGATTAGTAAGCTGCCGTGTCAGTGCGCTGGCCATGTCTGTCCAAGGATCGATGGCCGCTGGAGCAGACGAGTCCTTGAGTGGAGACCGCGAATCGGCAAACGCAGGGAAGGGCGCCCCCCAGCCAGGTGGACCGACGACCTGATGAAAGTAGCTGGTGGGGACTGTATGCGGAAGGCAGAGGACCGAGTGTTGTGACGCAATTTGGGAGAGGCCTATGTCCAGCAGTGGACTGCGATGGGCTGAGTTGATTGAAACTTAAACTCAATATTTTATTGCATTCATTTGTACATAGACTTTAGATTTATAAGTACTGTATACCTAATCTACTACTTTGCATCACCTGCCATCGTTGCATCTTTTCAAGTGTCCTGTTTACCGGACAGTCGGTAGAGAACTGAGACTTGCTGCTATTCAAGGATCTAGCGGCTTATTTTAATGTTTAATATTCGGTGACATGAAAGAAGATTAACATAGTGATATTTTTCCAATTATTATCCTTATCGTAGTTATAAAGATAAATAAAACTAAAAAGGAAAATACACATATGTTTGCAATATAAAAGTCTGTTCACAAAGTATTCGTGCATGAGATGCATTAATTATAGGTTTCAAAAGTTTTTAGTATTACTAGGCTTAGGTACATGCACTTTTGAAACACATTATGAATCTAGTTACACGGTTCCAAATAGTCGGTCTTACGGAGAAGAGCCAACAAGAAATTCCATGGATACTCTTTTCAAATCATAAATGTTTGTTATTGTGATGTTTGCCTAAATAATACTAATATGAAATATCAATACTGATTGTATTTACTTGATTAACTATCTGTAATGTGAATACTATAAATGGTTGTTGTATTGACTCTAAATAAATATATGCATAGTAACTGGTGGGGATGGCGCCCCGCTCTCACTAGTTCACTCCACAGAGAAAATAATCACTACGTTACAGTTCACTCCTGTTTCACATATCGTGTGGAGCGGACGTTGAGTCCATCACTCCACCAAGTGCTGTGTATACCTAAATACCGAATTATTGTGTTCTTATTTTATCCCGAATACCACAGTTATAATTACAGATAATACTATGGTCTTTATACTCCTGCCGTTCGTATGAAAGCTTGCGCAATTCCATTTTATTTGCTGATTTCACTGGATAGTGACTGGCTGTCGCATTCTTTCATTATTTATTTTTATGAGAAATTGAATGTCATATTCTCGCCTTATTTAATATATTTTTTTTTTTTTTTTAATCTTGTATTTATATAAAAACTGTTTTTTTTTTATGACCAATATATGTACACTTTTTACTTATTATCTACAAACACGGTTCCTTCGTCCGTGTGTCACTGCAGGGTGCCAACTGAAAATCAGCGCTAGATGTTCCACGCCAGCACATGCTGAGTTGGTGACCTTTTGGCATGGGCATGCCCGGCAGCAACTTCATGTTTACCCATGTCTAATTTTAGTAATTTTATTGATGTTACTGTTGTGCTGTCACTGTCATGTGCCAAATAAAAGTTTTTCTTTCTTATTCTTATTATTCTTTATTGTACACCAGAAAAATACAGCATTAACTTACAAATAGAAATTACATGTACCTACAAAGGCGAGCTTAACTCAACTTAACTCTTTCTTTCTTTAATATAATATTCCGCTATAGTAGTTATAATATTGAGGTAAGATTCATCAACCTTTCCTTGAATGAGGTTAATATTGAAGATAACATAACAACATAACATAACATCACGCCCGTATTTCCCCGAAGGGGTAGGCAGAGGTGTATAGTACACCCACATTTCGCCAGTTATGTTGTAAGTCCCATGTAATAGAGGGCGAGCCTATTGTCATTAACCGGGCACAAATCCAGACTCCGGGCTGCTATACTGAGAATCTCTTACTGAAAAAATCCAATAACAACAATCCAATAATATTGAAGATTGAACTTATATTATCGAATATAATATGTAGTAATATTTCTATGGCCTAAGAGTATTTCAATTAATTAATACAAGTACCTAGCACAATAAAGCACGTATTGTAGGCTACTAATCAGTGCCTAATTAAAACATATTCAAACATGCACGCTTCTATGAATTATTGGTCATACTGCATACAGTATTATTACAAACAGCTGATATAATATGTGTATTCAGTTGCATTATATATACATAAATAAGATTTATAAGTTCATTTATAATAACATCGAGGTTAAAAAATAGAATTAGGTACATACATCATATTCATGTATTTCTTCGCTAGATAGAAGCGTGGCTTTGTGTAAGTAATTTTGATAAAATTTTGTAAATCTGTAAATTACTTCCAGTTATTTATACCTATCTATATTAGCTTATTAGCTAGTTTAAGCTTAGCTTATTTGATATGTCACTCGCCCAATATAAAACCATGTCATAAAAAAAAGTTTTGATAATTCCTAATTTTAAACTAACTACTTTTTCAATTTATGCATGGGTATGCAACAAGATATGTATACCTACAATAATTTTCGCTCATAATTAGATATACATTAATTCTGTCTGCAAAAAGTGCATTATGCTTTCTGTATTTGTAAACTACTGTAAACTACAATTTATATCCCTTTAATATGTTCAATACTTATCAATTATCACACTCGTAAATAGTATAAATTTTATTGGTTCTTTAATCAGATATGCATACAGCCAGTTTATTTTGGCATAGAAAATCGTGATTCTTTTTTTATACGACCAGTATGTAACTTCGTCGTTCGTGGCCTATAAAAATGCTTAGTCCAACAAGCACTACTCTGATATTATCTATCTATAAAGGCACGTTTACATTAGGTACAGTAAGTTATCGTATTCATGCGGTAAGAGTACGGTCGACCACACGTCTGTGGTAACAGTTTGAAATTGACAGCGCCTCTATTTCGTAAGCAGTAAGCGCGGTTTTCTAATTAAAGTGTTACCACTGTCATGCGGTCGACTGCACTAAAATTATTTTATATTGATAATGAAAAGCCAGTACCTGTGAAGATTTGTAAATGGCACAGGATTACTTATTTGCACCATGCTAAAGATCTTTGTTTGACTGTAAATCTACCTAATTTTAAATAAATAAATAGCTAAGTATCTAGTCTAAACATTAAGCTAAGGCATTGTCCTAATACAACGCGACTACGCAACCATCCTAATTTTATTCGTGCGAGCCCGCAATCAGGTGGACCGACGACCTGAAGAACGTGGCTGGGGGGGACTGGATGCGGAAGGCAGAGGACCGAGCGTTGTGGCGCAACTTGGGAGAGGCCTATGTCCAGCAGTGGACTGCGATAGGCTGAGTTGATTGAGCCCGCAATCAAACGTATACAATAGTATAGATGTCGAATAGGTGTTCTAATTGAAAATCGCGCAATAATCACGCGATGATAATATCATGTCACGAACAAAATGCGTGAACTTGCGATGGTCGCGTGGTCGCGTTGTATTAGAACAACGTCTAATGCTAGTAACTCATTTATATTTGGGTAAAAAATGTATCTCCAGCATTCTTCCTCCTGTGACCCGTTACCCGTTTCGTACTAGACAAAGACAGCATACTGTAGGTAGGTACCATTAATGTAAACGCACCTTCAGAAAAGTATAAAACCTAAACATGGTGAAAACGTTTTACGATCGTCATAACCGTAAAGTAAAGAACAAAAAGTCGTAATTATGAAAACAGTATGATTCACTATAAGTTGTTCAGCTAAATAAACATGTAATAATGTGTGTAAAAGACACATTGTCAGTGATATAATGTACAAATATTTAGATATATATGTTCAATGATGATGACGAAGAATTTTGTTTGTATTAAAATCTTACGTTTCTAAGTTTTGTAAAGAATTACAAATATATGACTCGAACCGAATCGAATTAGATGACATTAAACCCTATTGGGTGACATCAGTAGCAAGGCTTTTTAAATATTTATACGTAAACCAAATTGGTTATCAGGTTTTTAGGTGTAGCACTTCAATACACTAGATAAGTATTACAATATTAAAGATAGGTATTCAATACACTACATAGATAATAGATAGGTAATTTGTTACAATCCCAAATCTATATCGATTATTAAAATCTTCCTATGTGTGAAGCTCGACCTATTACAAAATGTTCTTAAAGTACAGTTTGATTTTTAATTATTTGATCACTACTTAAGCATAAAATCTTTACTTGAGCATCGCTCTTTTTCCAATACGGTAAATATAAACTTTAGTTCAAAAACAATATAACCTAAAATAGCAAGGAAATCTGTCTCGACCACACTTGAGTGATAAGAGATCAAATTTCTGCTCAAGCATGAATCTACAACAGTGTAGGTAACATTTTAGAAAACTTAGCTTGGCTGATGTGTGATCAATAAATCTATGTTTGAGGATCATTTTAAAATTAAAGCTTAAAGCTCAACTCAAAACTAGTTTTAAACAGTCATCGAGCTATAGTTTTGCACAACAACGAAACAAGTGTAGCAACAATCTTCCACAAGTTTCAATATCAACTCAATCACAACACAACGCAATGTGACATTTTATTGTCTTCGTAGCCGGTTCCCAGGAGACAATAATACTAAATACTGCCGGCTATACAAAAAAATTAACTTTCCCATACCTATGGTAAACAGGGAAAGGGAAACAAATGCCGTTATAGTCTTCCCAGCTTTGACGTTTTCCTTATGTAACTTGCAATATAATGCTTATTTATGTGCTATACGTCAGTCATAAGTAGGTAGGTACATGCTTGCAATGTTTAAAGCAGGAAAGGGTTAATATAGGAGATGTGAATCATTATACGCAGAAACTAAACAATGTCGTCTGTTTATAACAATTTACATGTGTTTTAGGAAGGTTCTTCCTTTAGTAGGATGTCATTACTAATTCTAAACAATAATAAAAAAAAGTCCCGCACTACCCCCTACGTTCGCCTCACTTTTCGTAACGCATTCATCAGTTTACCCCCAAGTCAAGCGTGCCTAAAGAAGATTTTCTTCAAAAATTTGAAACTGTTTCCGGAAACGTCATTCGATGCGATTTTAGGCTAATGGCAAACTGGTGTTTCAGAAAGAATGCCGTTGATACTTTTCAATCCAAAAAAACAATGAGAACTTGCTCCAAAACGCAGCGCTGAGTGGTGAAACCATACTATATACATGATACAATCTACCCAGACGATTTCGAGATTACTCCGAAAATTTAGCCATTCCACAGAGGAACGGTGTTATTTTACCCCATGTAACGGTTTTAACGGTGTTATGAGACCCCCCTTTATCTCAAAGAACGTTTCAAGTTCCTTCATGACACACATACACGATACTTAAGATCATCGGAAAACTTGGGGCTTCTGATGCCAATGCATTCTACAAAATTTTATGATAAATCTTTTACTGTTCAGGCTGTGCGTCTGTGGAATGAGTTACCTGTGTCTATACGGCGAGCTCAGTCACTGTTTTCATTTAAAAAATTAGTTAAAGAATACTACCTTTCCAAATTAATTGTAATTTATTAAGACATTGCCTATGTACCCAATCTCTATTCTAAATTGTAAGATTATTTATATATATATTATATATATTTATGATACCTATATGTGTAATATATTTTGTGCTATTTATTTATTTTAGTTTAGTAGTACGCCACGGACTGCCCCCATTATCTAGATCTTACGTCTTCTTTGTCCATCCAAAGGTTGTCTGGAAGATATCGCTTTTAGCGATAAGACCGCCCATGTACCCATAATTTGTACGTTGTTCCTGTTTACTACTATTTTCATGGTGTACAATAAAGTATATTCTATCTATCTTCTATCTATTTTTCCAGTGTGTTTTTTATATCTTTGTGACACATGTTGAGAAAAAAAAAGTCTTAATCGTTAAATCCTTGTTGACGGCTCAAAATTCGCGTTTCTTGAGTCATCTACCTGATGACGTCACACATCCTTCAAGAGTACGTGACGGTTTAGCAGATAGCTCACGATTATACATATGTCCTCGCCAACAACATTAGTGCGAACACATTTTGATGAACTTGCGTCATTGAGTAATAGTTTTCATTCATTACCTACATACCTACATTGTTTTTTTTTATTGTAAGCAATTAATTACCATTGAAAGTACAATTACTGCCTAACATTTAGAGACGAGAACTCGTGTTCACTTGTGCGAAGGAATAGAAAATATCATCATTTCAGCCGAAATACGTCCTCAGCTGGACATAGGCCTCCCCCAAGCATCGCCACAACGACAGGTCCTGTGCTTTCACTCAAAGGAGAGGGCTATGCTCGGAGTGTCCTTGCGTGATCGAATCAGAAATGAGGAGATTCGCAGGAGAACGAAAGTAACCGACATAGTCCGAAGAATTGCCAAACTTAAGTGGCAGTGGGTGGGGTACATTGCTCACAAAACGGATGGCCGATGGGGCAGTAAAGTTCTGGAGTGGCGACCGCGTATTCAAAGGCGCAGCGTGGGTACGCCCCCCACAAGGTGGACCGACGACCTGGTGCAGGTCGCGGGAATCCGCTGGATGCGGATGGCGCAGGACCTGTCGTTGTGGCGATGCTTGGGAGAGGCCTATTTCCAGCAGTGGACGTCTTTCGGCTGAAATGATGATGATGAAGAAAATACGGGAGCATAAGCCACGGGCGCGGGTGTCGGCTAGTCAAATAATAAAAGACTAGTTGACGTTCACGGCTTCGCTCCCGTGGTATATCAATAAAAAGTATCCTATGTGTTAATCCAGAACATGGTCTATCTGTGTGCCAAATTTAAGCCAAATTCGTTCAGCCGTTTAAGCGTAATTGAAGGACACGCAAACATCCATACTTTTAACTATAAGTAGGATAGTAGGAAGGATCTACAAGTAATAGATATGCAAATATGTATGCAAATCCACTAGAGGGCCTCCCGTTGCCTATAAATTGAGAACTTCCAGGAAATGCAGGCGAGTTCATAGCGCTAGAGACCATGGAAAAATAGGCGACTAATTGGCAATGACTTGCCTAGACTTAGACAGGACACTTGACTATTAGTTACCGCAAGGTTAGTGACTGTTAATCTCTCATTAAATTCGTTGAATCGTTATAAAATAACTTCCAAAGTTAGTAAGGGAATAAAGGCCGATTACAATTGTGAAATTTAAGGCTCGAAGAAATCAACCCTTATCGATAGAACTATGACTTTTAGCGGCATCTCATTCCATCCCACTTCCGATCTCATTCCATGTCACGTATATTAGAAATGTAAAAGTTGTGAGGATGTGTGGATGTTTGTTACTTAATTACGCATAAACGGCTTTGGATGTGGATAGATAGATAGATAAGATTAGTTCTTCTCACCGTTTGGGCATATGTGTATTTATTACATTATGGTTTGGGGTCGTGACCCCACCTCGTGGGGGATTGCGCACATCGGGGGGTCTACTTGCGTTTGACAAACGACAAACGAAGTACGAATTTTCATTCCGACTGATACCTACACAATAAAGATAGACTACGGGTCATATTTGTATGAAATTGACCGGAGACCAGATAAACAAACGTCAAAAAACTATAATCGCATGCGATATGGACACGAGATGAATGGTACGATAAATCGAAAAGGGAGGTCGCAGTCACTTAATAATAAAGAGTTTTAGTTCATACCATGTTAAAAAATAAACAAAAAAAGCCTTACATAATCCTATGTCTAGCAAAGGGCGAGGGGATCACGGGCATTTTTTTTTGCAGTCTTTACGCTATGGAAATCTTTAAAAACACTGGATTAGATAGAACATAATATCCTGGATGTCCTGTGTTAGCAATCTGTGGTGTTAGCACTTAAGATACTTTATATTGACAACCACGCAAACAAGCGAAGCCGCGGGCATCAGCTAGTTTTCAGTAACGTTGAAATGATAAAAGTTATCAGGTTACTAGGTTGGCTCAGCTAAGGATTTCTTTGTATTGACAGATAAAATAGTTACAAAGTCACGTCACAACGATTACTGAACTTAGCATAGCGGAAGCTCACGTCATGGCAAAGGATATAAGCTACATAACTGCCCATAGATGCCTACTACCTATATGGTCTTGCCCATATGGGTACAACTAAAAATAAACCAGTTCGAGTGGATTATACATAATGCCGTTATTTCAATAGGGGTGATAGATAGTTGCAGTTTATACTCGGATTCTGCTAGCTTCGTCTCTAACTGATATCGGTAAAATATTCAGGGAAGCTTATATGACAATTAGGAATTTAAAAAAAAACAGCCAAGTGCGTGTCGAACTCGCAAATTGAGTGTTCCGTACCACCCATCGACCATTAAAGGTGAACCTATGGACGTTGATGTCTTTCATATTTGCATCTCTTTCTTACGCAAAACAGATATAAATAAGACATTATTTGTTGTTAAAATATATACTATGTATCTATGTAGATACTACAATGACCCTGACGCTTTTATGTATTACCGTTTTAAGAAGAGAAACAGTAGTTTTTTTTGTTTCTTTTTTGTGGGGATGAGCACATAGTACCTATTTCATATATACCTTGGGAATAACATGATTTTTAATTTTGTTTATTAATCATATTAATATATATGTACATATATAATATATATTATATTATTCATAGAACATTTAATATGTAAAGAAGTTGTCACGAAACTTATGAAAAATAATTATTTTATTATTTTTAACGCATTTACGCATACGAAGCGAAATCTAAACATTTAAATTGTGGAAAGAAAAAATCGCTCACGAGCAGGATTCGAACCTGCGACTCATGGCTCAGTACGCCAGTGCTTTACCCACTAAGCTACCGTGAACAAAAGCCCTGGCGTACTGAGCCAGGAGTCGCAGGTTCGAATCCTGCTCGTGAGCGATTTTTTCTTTTCACAATTTAAATCTTTATGAAAAATAATCACGACAATACCTGATGCTCATTTATAAGTATTAATATGTATAGCACTAATTTCTCCGTCGAGAATAGTCTTTGGGCTAAACTCCATTTACCTACAATCATCATCCTCCGAGCCTTTTCCCAATTATATTGGGGTCGGCTTCCAGTCTAGCCAGATGCGGCTGAACATCAGTGTTTTATACGGAGTGACTGCCATCAGAACCCCGCAACCCAGTTACTGGGTTATACTGACATTCGGAGGTTAGACCAACTGACATTCGGAGGTTAGACCACTCCATTTACCTACAATCATCATCCTCCGAGCCTTTTCCCAATTATATTGGGTTCGGCTTCCAGTCTAGCCAGCCCCCCTAGCCAAGTTGACAATCTACGCAATCGTCAATCGTCAACGCTAATAGACAACGATCAAAATGTATGGGAATGACATATCTCAACGAATAATTTTTTCGTTGAGATATGTCATTCCCATACATTTTGATTGTTTTCTATTAGCGTTGACGATTGACGATTGTGTAGAATAGTGTAGATTGTCAACTTGGCTAGGGGGGCTGATGCGGCTGAACATCAGTGTTTTATACGGAGTGACTGCCATCAGACCCCCGCAACCCAGTTACTGGGTTATACTGACATTCGGAGGTTAGACCAACTGACATTCGGAGGTTAGACCACTCTATTTACCTACAACTTATCTCTAAAGTGCAGCTTAAAACCGGTAATATAAAAGGTTGACATAATCACGAGTTTTCTATCTACTGCATGTCTGTTCGTGCGATAAATTTACATAAATATCATAACCACTACCGGAGGTCTTACAACTCATTTCCGATGACTGCGAAACTAAAAAGATAAAAATGGTTGTTTATATGGGTCATCTATGAACATCTATCATTTGGACAGCACATTAGATGTTGTTTGGACTAAATGCCAGGATTAGTATTAAACTATCACTTAGGCTAGGCACGCACGTGTGGTAAAATGATCCCGATTAGCAGTTTTTCGTATATTTTCATACGTTCTATTCAGGTGGACATTTGACCGCCGGTCATCCGTCTGGGGCCTGAGGAAAACTGGGCTGTAGCTAGATCTAGAGGTTCTAGGACTAGGCTCTAAGGCCAAACTGTGTGGATCGGACTCTTTATCAAGACCCCATATCTGCTTGTTCGGAAGCCTATATTTTTGAGGCCCCGAGTCAACGCCCTAGCTGCCTCGTTTTTTTTATAGCATAGGATGGCGAAACGAACTAAAGGCCCACCTGATGTTAAGCGGTTACCTTTGCCCATAACAACTTCAATACCACCGAGGCTGTTGCCTGAATGGTACCGCAAGTCGGTTCGCCAAACTGAGACATGAAGATGGAAAGTCTCATGTGATTGTAATTTCACCGGCATCCGTTCCCTTTAGACCGAAACACAGCAATGCAAGCATCACTGTTTGGCGGAGAAGTGGGTACGGTGGTAGTACTTCCTCGGACGAGCTCTTTCACAAAGGAGCTCTACTACTACGTTTGTAGCTATAGCCAGAATTTTTAAGCAGAACATATGGAACTCAAATTGCAAAGCAGAGATTAAATTATTTAGGTATATCTGTGGCGCAGACCACACCTCTGACACAACGGAGGTTCATATAACCTCCATGAGGCAACGTGACTGGCAAGGAATCGTACGTAGCTATGCCTTCTTTTCAAAGGGCGCTTACCACAACATATTGAAGTATGTGTAGAATGCTAAAGATCGTGACATACACTTCAATATGTTGTGGTGGTGAAGATTTTTTTTTTAAATCTTCAGTATTAACTAGGACACTATTGATATTTAAGTGCGATTGTAATCTTTAAATTCAACAAAACGACTACGACTGCCTCGTTGGTCTAGTGGTTGCAAGCGCGACTGCTGATCATGGGGTCCTGGGTTCGATTCCCGGGTCGGGCAAAGTGTTATTGGGTTTTTCTTTAGGAAATTCTCAGTAGCAGCCCGGAGTCTGGATTTGTGCCCGGTCAATGGCACTGGGCTTGCCCCCTATTACATGGGACTATAACATAACTGGCGAAATGTGGGTGTACACCTCTGCCTACCCCTTCGGAGAAATACAGGCGTGATGTTATGTTATGTTAAATTCAACAAAGGAGAACAATATTAACCATGATTTCTCATTCGCTTGAAGTGCTGTTCCGTTCTGTATGGTTCACGTCAAAGAATAAGCCAGCCTTATTCCACCATACTAATAGGGACATCGTCAAGAGAATATGGGTATATCATCAAGCAATAAACTCTATACAGATGAATTACGGGCTGTACAATTCCGAAACTGTTTTATTTATTTACACTAGGACGAGCGCGCTTACAATAGGAGCCAATAGGAGCGCGCCCAATATAACTCCTATTCTCTCCAGTCAATATAATCGCGTTATGTGTTGTTGGAAATTGGCGAAATTTATTTCAAACAAAGCAGATGTGATTACATATTCTACGTTTAATACATAAAATCATCATCATTTCAGCCAAAAGACGTCCACTGCTGGACATAGACCAAGCATCGCCACAACGACCGGTTCCTGCGCCTTCCGCAGCATCCGGACTGTCCCTGCGTGATCGAATCAGAAATGAGGAGATTCGCAGGGGAACTAAAGTAACCGACATAGCCCGAAGAATACATATTTAAAATAATATAAATAAAATAAATAAATAATAAATAGAATACCACCTTATCACAAAATTGGGTTTAATAATAGGTTTGGCTTAAGCCAGGATTTAACACTTTTTTATGTATGGAGTTTGATGTTTAACCCGGTTTTAACAAGGGTCTAAACCTGGTCTAAGTTTTTGTAATAAGGGAGATAGGGTTTAATCGTGGTTTAATCAATCTATGGATTTGATGCTCATCAAAATAAGCATCTTCTTTTCCATTAAATAACAATAAAACGATGACCAACCAGTCTACAAAGTGTGGTAATTATGGTAACTTGTGCGGCCATATAGCAGTTGATGTATTTTGGCTATTGTGTTCATGAAATGGTGATCTTGTAAAGGAAAACGAATCGAAATAAATAGAGAAGTAGCTATATAATTATTGACAATGTTTTGGAACACCGCACCGGTGTGTTATTGAAATTCTGCTTAGAATGACCCAATTCAATGAAGCAAGTTTCGGTTTACGTGTGTCACCCACGACTGATAAGACGTGACGTAATAAATGCGCTGTTTTCGAGGAAACTGCTCATGTATACTTATGTTACTTGATTAATACAGGAGTTGGTAGCCATTAAATAGCTTTTATAATGAAAAAGAAAGAAAGAAAAAATATTTATTTACACACTTATTGTTACTATGTACAATTCAAGGGAAGTAGCGAGACACCACCAACACAAGTATTGTTTATTACTTACTGGGACTGCCTCAATTTTATATTTATTTATTATATTCTTTGTTGTACATACACCAAACGAAAACAAAGACAGTAATTATATTACTGGTAATTATTTGATTTCTTTTGGTACAGAAGTTTGTAGCCTACACGAAATAGATTTAAAGGACAAATGTAAATTTAATAATAAATAATAAATAAATAAATATTTTTGGGACATTTTTACACAGCACCATCTAGTCCCAAACTAAGCAGAGCTTGTAATATGGGTACTAGACAATGGATATAAATATATACTTATATCCTTTTTTTTTTGTATATACATACTTATAATATATAAGAAACACCCAGACCAACACAAACACTCATGTCATAATACACAAATATTTGTGTCCTGTGGGAATCGAACCCACGACCTCGTGATCAGCAGTCCGATACTCGAACCACCAGACCACAGAGGTCGTCAAATTCAATCAAAGTCGTAATCATATTCATTTATTTGTAACATAACATCACGCCTGTAGTTCCCCGAAAAGGTAGGCAGATGTGTAATAGTACAGCCACATTTCGCAAGCTATGTTATAGTCCCATGTATTAGGGGGCGATTTATTTGTAAAGTCAATTAAAACAAAAAAAAAAAAAAAAAACAGTTTTTCAGCGAATAAAATATACAACACAATACATACAACATATAGACGTGTTGCAATACCTAAATGAAGTCAAGTCGCAATTATGTAATACCAAAATCACATATGACGTCATTTCTACTTTCGACGTCATTTAATTTTAAGGTGGAACCTACACCTGTTTGATTTTAAGCGGAAAATTGTGGCAAATGTGAACATTTTAGCGGAAAATTGAATTTATTTTTCTGAAAATTAATTTGACACAATGCATGTAGTGAACTGAAAATAACGACTTTTAACGATTTAAATTGTGGAAAGAAAAAATCGCTCACGAGCAGGATACGAACCTGCGATTTTTTCTTTCCACAATTTAAATCGTTAGATTTCGTTTCGCATGCATAAAATACGTTAAAAATAATAAATAATTAACGATTTTTAGTTGTTTTGGTGGCACTAATCCAGAAAAAACCGGCCAAGTGTAAGTCGGACTCACGCAGTAAGGGTTCCGTACCACCCATCGACCTGATACCCCATAGAAACTGATTTAATTTACGAGAGTTCATCAAAATTTTTCATCGTACCGTGCGCGTAATATGAATTTTTGCATCTCTTTCTTACGCAGGTACCACCACATATTTCTAAGTTTGCCCTATTTTTAGTATTTGTTGATAAACTACATAGTATGCACTATAATCAGACCAAGTTTGACTCTGGTTTAACCGTGGTGGTTTTACCCTTTTAAAGACGAGCAGGAACAAAAACGTTGAAAAAAATGCATGTATTTCGAGGTTTCTTGTATGGTTTTAAACTTTTTTTATTTTCAGTAGGTTATTGTCGTGATATTACGTCATAGCAACACATATTCTGAGAAAATTTCAACTGGCTACCTATTACCGTTCAAAAGATACAACCCTGTGACAGACAGACGGACGGACGGGCGGACAGCGTAGCGAGAGTAACAGGGTCCCGTTTGGCACGCTTTGGGTACAATACTGATTTAGAAAATACATTTTGTTTATAAACAAATAATGTAATCGGTATGCCGTAATCGCAAATAAAAATAATGTCCCAAAAATAAAAAGCCAAAATACCGGTAAAAAATTTCACAGTGAAGGTTTCCCCTTATTTAGGCGTCCCACAGCGGATGCGGCATGTAGGTCGGTAGGTGCGGTCGAAGGTGTGCCACCAGCCCACCATCGACTCTTCCCACCGCCGCCGATATGTCCAAACAAAAGCATATCCGACAATATTACCGACATAATGTCGGAATTGTCGGATACGCTTTTGTTGGTTAGGAACATTTTGTAACCGATTAGCGTCGCTTGGGGCTCCTTGCATGCACCCCACATCCTTGTTTTGAAAAGCAATTACGTAGGCTGTATATATATAAAAAGTTATCTGCAACCTAATATGAATTCGGGCGATTTCTCAAGTTTTTTTATTTTTTTATGAGATATAGATCTGCTCTTATGCTGCAGTCTAGATTACTTTGTCAAGATGTGGTCGACGATGGAGCAAGCAAAGCTATTAGGTGCCGATTCACTCCAGCTTTAAAGGAGTTAGCGTGGCGTGGCGTTTCATGTCCTAACTCTATTTAACTAGGACACACTGATAGTATCCTAAGCCCTTCTAATACCACGAACTTTCTCATCTCTCTACATTATAGAACCTTAAACCCTCTATGCAGCAAAAGTATCAATATAAATAACAACATAAATAATCTAAATTGCCACAATAACTTACCCCATAAACTGGTCGCCATGATACATCCTCACGTGTCTGATGGTTGTCGTATTGGCGTTATGGCCCCCGTGGGGACTGATGACATAAAAATGGCAGCGAAGGCGCGGCATACTGTTTTATAACAGTACTTATTATTACCTACCTTACGAGTTATTGTTCGATACGACATACTTATGTATGTATGTCGTTAAAAGAAAGTGGAGCTTCACCCATATTATTTTATTAGTTACGTTGGTTAGGTAGGCTGTGTAAAGACGCGAATGAATATGCCTACTATGCATACATGGTACATTATCTTTTACTAGTTATAAAAACAAGTTACAGTACGCATAATATAACTGTGCCGCTGTTAAGTGAGAAACAGGTGGCTGCGCAGTAGTCAATTTTGCAAACAAATCAGTAGCGCGCATGCGAGGTAATGGCGGCAAGACTCTGATAGGTTGTTCATCTGAGTGGCAAGATGCAGGGGAACGCATGTCCTCGCTGTCTCAGTCATTCATTAATGTTCGATGCATCTTTATGTCCTGCTCGCACTTATTACGCTACTGTACCTGCGCGACCCTTCGTAAAGCCTGGTATCAGAGCGGCACAGTTATATTACGCAAACTAGTTGGCCAGGTTGGGCAAAGTGTTTTTAGGGTTCCGAAGTCCTACAAGGAACCCTTATAGTTTCGTCATGTCCGTCCGTCTGTCCGTCTGTCCGTCTGTCCGTCTGTCCGTCTGTCCGTCTGTCCTAATCCTTTACAGCTTAATAACTTCTACAGTTATAAACATAAGTAAATGAAATTTTGTTAAAAAATAGTCTACATATAGATCTCAATTTTAAAAGAATAAAAGATTCGTTTTTGCGTATTTTAGGGGTGGCGTCCATACATGTGAAATGGAGAAAAAAAATTTTTTTTCGCTGCACCCCCTCGTTTGGGATATCATTGAATAGGTCTACTAAAATGAAGGTAATGTTTGATACACCACTTTTTTATCAGGTGTACCATCTGCGAAATATAGCCCGCCAAAGTGGCTTGCAATGTGTCCCCCCCCCTGCCATTTCTAAACTATGCAATGTAGAAACTTATAATCTTCCACATTGATAGACCTTTGTAAAAACTCTCTTTTAAAATTATTTCGAGTATAATGTGATTATAATTTTTTGAGTTATAGAGAGAAAACTGAAAAATACTTAAAACGTCCTAGTTCAAAGGTCATTGACCTTAGAGAAAAATTATCATAGCAAATAATGCTCCTTTAGCTACTTTCTATTTGAAAAAATCACAAAAAGTAATTTTGAAATGACAAACGTCTTAAATTTGGCTTCTTGAATTTATCGCTAGATGGCGCTACTAACAACACGCTCTGAGTCGCGAATGCTGCCGATTATTGCAAAAACTAAAATAGCCATGATTAATATTCGATTTGATTCGTTTGTAATTACACCTACTTAAGGAACCCTATAATACTGAGCATGGCCCGACATGCTCTTGGCCGGTTTTTTTTATTTAAAAAAATCTCAGTCGGCACGGAATCTGGAGTCTGGATTAGTGCCCGGTTGGTTGCAATAGGCTCGCCCCCACAGAAATAGATAGAATAGTTGTAATAACAATTTTACTTGCGATTCATGCGTACCTAGCAACTTTCCGAACAAACTACGCCTTACATTATGACGGCATTATTTCTAAAAATTAATTTTAATCAAATGTACTTTACAGCTTTTGTTTCTGCAGTTAGAAACAGCACAATAAGGCATTTTTGCGGGTTTTTGTTACAGTGTTTATATTAGAAACAAGTCATAATGCATGCTGAGAAAGGCTTTGAAATATCCTGCACTACGGTGCATGGTGCTGCCACGCGCGCCCTGCCCACATGGCCATTCTATCTGTTTCTGTGATATGAAGCATCGACCCAAACATTAAGAACATCTTCAGACTCGCAACCCAGGCAGTGTTATTGTTTTTTTATATTTTTTATTAGGAAATAACAACTATCATACAGCCCAATAGACGCCTAATGTTGAATATAATGCGTACAATAAATTTCTACTTCTTCTTCTATCGTGTCGACATGAGCTACATAATGATAACGGCTCATGTCGTGGGGAAAACAAACAGGCAACTGCAATCCGGTTGGCCCTACCAAGGCGGCTATTGGCAAATCACTAACGCAGCAGTTTTGACGGCTCATGTAAGTGGTCGAAACTGATTTGAAGATTTTAAGTGGCGAATAGTGGCGACCTACTTTAGTGAAATTTCGTAGATGTGTTGCAGACATCGGTCGCCTAGCTGTTATGAGGTGTCTATGGGCTGTATGGCCGTTGGGAAATTCTCAGTCAACACAGAGCCTGGAGTCCGGATTAGTGTCCGGTTGGTGGCAATAGGCTCGCCCCCTATTACATGGGACTTCATAACATAACTGGCGAAATGTCGGTGATTTCGAGGAAATACAGGCGTAATATTTTTTTTTTTTGGGACATTTTTACACAGCACCATCTAGTCCCAAACTAAGCAGAGCTTGTACTAGACAGTGGATCTAATACTTACATACTTTTTTTTTGTAAATACATTCTTATAATACATAAGAAACACACCCAGACCAACACAAACACTTATGTTCATCACACAAATATTTGTGTCCTGTGGGAATCGAACCCACGGCCTCGTGATCAGCAGTCCGACACTCGAACCACTAGACCACAGACGTCGTCGTCGTAATGTTGTGTGTGTGAGATTTTCCATTCATTGAAAAGGTTTCGGTGAATATTAAAACCGTTGAAAGTGTATTTATGCATACATGGTATTACTCATAATATGTTTAAACATAAAAGGCTCGTGAAATTACAAAGGCGAGGCACTGAAATGTGAAAGCGAACCTCGTGGACCTGTGAAATGTGAAAGTATGGTTCTGAGTCTGACTTTTGAGTACCTCAATCTTCATATTCAAAGTACACCCACTTGTGTTACTTCCACTGTATGCAAAGTTATTTTAATAAAAAAATACCTCAATCAACTCAGCCTATCGCAGTCCACTGCTGGACATAAGCCTCTCCCAAGTTGCGCCACAATACAAAAAAAAAACCTGAATTCGGTAAATTAGTATTAGTATAAATCCCTTTTTAACCTCCGACGAAATGAGGGATGTTATGTTTCTGTTCCTTACTTAATTGGTTTTACGAAATCAAATACCTAATTCGATCTAAATACCAGGCCCCTCAGAAAGTATTGCGAAAAAAAGTTTTTATATATGGGAGACTGGCCAGTTATAATGTTTTTCGAAAATATGATTATTTATAAGTAAAAATAAGTAAGTTCCAATTTCAAAATTTCCCTCCACATTTTTTGCGAGTTAATTCAAAGTATTGTGTCTCACTGAAATATGGATCTGCGCCGGGAACATTTTAGAGCTATGATTTTATACGATTTCAAGTGTCGCCTGAAACCGGATGAATCGTACGATAGACTTCAAATGGCATTCATGGATGAAGGCCCTTCCAAGGCAACCGTGTATCGTTGGTATAACGAATTCAAGCGCGGTCGACCAACTTTGGGGGATGACGAAAGAAGCGGTCGCCCTTTGACGGCTGTTACCGAAGAAAACGTGCTAGCAGTGAAAAATTTAATCCAATACAATAGGCGAATTACATATCAGGAGATTCAACACATATTGAAGATTGGATCGGGAAGCGTTCACGAGATTCTACACAGCCATCTTCGCGTGAGGAGGATAGTATCACGCTGGGTGCCGCACAACCTCACCGATGCTCAGAAGCAGGCCCGGGTGGAATGGTGCCGTGATATGCTTAACAAATTTGAAGCAGGCTCGTCTCGGCGTGTTTACGACATCGTTACAGGTGATGAGTCCTGGATTTATCAATACGACCCAGAAACCAAGCGCCAGTCGACTGTTTGGGTGTTTCAAAATGAGCCAACGCCTACCAAAGTGAAGCGATCTAGAAGCGGGGGTAAGATTTTGATCGCTAGCTTTTTTAATTTGACTGGCCACTTGGTATCAACTCCCTTACGGGATCAAAGAAGCATTAATGCCGAATGGTATACTACCAAATGTTTGCCAGAAGTTTTCTCTGTTATAAGCAACAAGCGACCAAACACAGGGCTCCGCGGGCTACTGCTCCACCACGACAATGCACCTGCGCACACCGCACTCAAAACGAGGGACTTCCTGGACAGCACGCCAGTCAAACTCCTGGGTCACCCTCCTTACAGCCCTGATCTAGCACCGTGTGACTTCTTTTTATTCCCAAAAATAAAAAATCAGCTCAAAGGGATACAATTTTCGTCGCCGGAAGATGCGCTGGCTGCGTTCGAGCAGGCTGTAAACGAGGTGTCTGCGGCGGACTGGAAAAAGTGTTTTGAAAACTGGTTTAGGCGCATGAATCTTTGTATAGAGGCTGGTGGAAAGTACTTTGAAAAGATTTGATAAAAATATATGTACGTATAGAACAATTTTTTTTAGTTTCGCAAAACTTTCTGAGTGTCCCACGTATATTCATATTCATCTAACAAAAATATACAATAAGCAGTAAAACGCCAAGTTCTAATCAAACGCCACCAAAAATAATATTCATACATATACAATATAATCTACAAAATCTGTTGAATTAATTGAAGACAATATTGGGCATGCAACAAATTTCATATCATTTTAAATTATTTAAAAAATATATGAAACCAAATTTTGATTTATAGGATCGTATGACAGACCCATTATACACATCACTATTTCTCAAGTTGCGGATTTGGGCTCGGCAGTGTAAACTCTGTTTTTTCTTACTTGTCTTCTTTAGTAAACAATCTTGACACGTCTTTTAATGCAATTCCTCAACAATATTTATTAAAAGAACAATAACAATTAACAATTTCACACACTAAATATTTTTTTTAACTATAATTACATGTGCAGACTAGTAATATTATTTTATCGGTGAATAAAGAGACATGCCATGATTGTTTACTAAATAATACAAGAGAGAAAAAACAGACCGCAGGTACCTCAGTACATCGACTTATGCTTGACCTTATAAGGGGAATTGCTAAAAGCCATAAATTATACAGACAGTCATCCGCCGGCAATGTCACTGACATTTGCTTTTTTGGCAATAAGTCAGCTTTCTAGAAGAGTCAGGGTCAAGTTAGTGAAAATGTAAGATAGCGGACGTCTTCACCCCGAAGGTTTTTAAGCTTCTGTAATTATAATTAGCTTGCAACTCCAAAATAAATTGAGAAACAAAAAGAAAAAAAACCGGCCAAGTGCGAGTCGAACTCACGCAGTAAGGGTACCACCCATCGACCTGATACCCCATAGAAACTAATTTTTACGAAAGTTCATCAAAAGACATCAACACACCGTGCGCGAAATGTGAATTTTTGCATCTCTTATTTACGCAGGTACCACCACATATGTCTATGCTTGCCCTATTTTTTGTATTTATCGCTAAACTACATAGTATGCACTATAATCGATCATCGCATCTATCGATCGATTGTTCGAAATCATGCAATACTATCGATGCTATCGATAGTATCGGTACTATCGTGCTGTCGTTTAGATAGTATTGATGTATAAGATTATTAAATATATGGTTAAGTATGGTACATCCTAATAGTGTGGTTTGTACCAATACAGAAGCTAGGAAAATAAACTTTCTAAAACGATAAATTCATTGTAAAAATGACGTCAATGAACACCGATAGGTATACTGCAATACTATCTAAACGATAGCACGGTAATATCGATACCATCGATAGTATTACTTGATTTTTAACTGTCGATACTATCGAAAGTTCCGTGTGGTGCCGGACGTAAAGAATTGCATCAGTGCACCACCCTTTATCTTCTCATGGGTGTCGTAAAAGGCGACTAAGGGACACACCAGAGGATGGGCAGCAGCGTTCTCTGAGTATTTAACCAACCAACTGCGATCGTCAGCCCACCTGCCAAGCGTGGTGATTATGGCATATCCCCCCAAACTGATTGGGGGAGGCCATGTCCAGCAGTGAACGTTTTTCAGCTGAAATGATGACTATCGATAGTATCGTAACAATAGTTTGATACTATCGATAATATTGTGGGATACCTTCCGATCGATAGGCCTATCGATAGTATGATTGATGGGGTTTTTCGATACCATCGATCACAAAATATCGATTGTCAGGCAACACTACATGGCAGGCATGAGTTTTTTTTTTTTTTTTTCTAGTTAAATTTGTTATCAATCTTTTCTTTTATTTTGGGACGCTGGGGCTCCTGCGATTTGATGCAGTGACCCCTTTTATTTCTTTCTTCGCTCTTTTTGGTATTATAAAGGGCTATCACTGTTAGCAACAATGTAATTATGTCAATTAGGTATTAACTCCACTAAACCTACTTAGGATCGTTTCGCACTTTACAGGATTCATGGAGTTAATTTATACCTACTAAGAACTAATTTCGGAAACCATTCAAGGTCAAATTTTACTTTATATATAACATAGATAGTTTAGAAATGCTTCTTATACACTATTTTACTAATTTCGGAATGAATATAAGTCAACTAAATGTGTGAAAATATTAATTTATTGTAATCTTGCTAAATAAATTCAACGTAACATGGCCTTGATAACGTGTTTTGAAATGAATACGGAATTAATTTAAATAATTTATAATACGAACAATGACTGCGCTTTTTTTGATTTTATACCTATTTACATAAATAAATACATTGATACATTCTAAATCTTATTTACACATTCAATTATTTACAAACGTTTAAGACTGATTTAGATCACTCTAATTGCCCATTTAGGTTAATTCTGGTAATTAAAAACACTCATTACTTAATTACCTACTGTATTGAATAAAGACTTCGATAGTGATTATGGACTGTAACTTTTTATTTGTAAGTAGATACATGGGTTTTTCAAAACAATAATAATTTGCGTGTATCGAGGGAGGTTCTCGAAGAGCAAGTGTTCGTGAGATTCCGTCCTTAGTATAGCTGCCCGCGCGCGTTGCGGTGCCCCTGCGACGCCTGTTGTCTTGCGATGTATGAATGGGTAAGCAGATAAGATGGTTGAGTGAAACATATCTTGAACATGCCCCGCGACGTTGGAAGGCCTTCTTCCAACAAACTGGATAATTTGAAGTCTACAATGTTCAGTGGGCATATCTTGTTATATGCCCTACGTATAACGCCCTTGCTGGCGCGTATATCTGCAACTCGACCAACGCCATCACGTCCAACATGAACTTTCTCCATTCGACCGAGACTCCACTTCATTGGAGGTAAGGCATCGCCCTTGATGACCACCATGGTTCCCTTCTTCAACTGTCTCTTTAAAGATCTCCACTTAGTCTTCTGTTGTAGTTTATTGAGTTCTTCTAGTTTCGGACTAGGTAGTGCAGTTAGACGTCGTCCAACCAAGAAGCGTCCGGGTGAATGGATTGAGATCGTTTGGATCAGGAGAAATGTGAGATAAGGGACATGAATTAAGTTTTGCTTCTATTTGTATATACTTCTTTAAAACTTAAGTGTGAATTACTTAAAATGCGCTCTAAATGAAATTTCACTGATTTCACTCCTGCCTCCCATAGCTCTCCAAAGTGAGGAGTGTATGCAGGAATAAACTTGAATTCAATACTTTGATTTGCCATATCTTTAATTAGCTCAAATGAATGTTGCTTGAATAATCTACAAATTAAATTTTTTGCTCCTTTGGTACTGTGTACCATTGTCCAAATACATGACATATGGTTTGCTACGACATACTATAAATCTACGGAGAGCAGCGATATATGTTGCTTTTGTCGAATCACTCACCAATTCTAAGTGTATGGCCTTGATGGTGAAACATACGAAGACCGCTATGTATGCTTTGACAAGCCTACATCCACGCCCTCTTCTGTCAGCGACTAGCAGAGGACCAGCGTAACCGACACCCGTTGTGTGGAACGGGTACCCAGGATTGACATGCGAACTTGGCAATTGTCCCATAATCGGACTGATCGTTTGAGCCCTCATCCTAACGCATATGACAGAAGTAGTTGAGTAGCTGCATGAAGCAGGCCCGTGATGAAATACCTACGTAGTATGGAGGTAGTGCGAGTGGTTGTGTGAGTGACTTGACTGTGCGTGTGTGAATGGATGTCGTGTTGAACTCCGACATGTGACCCAATAATTATTTGTATTCCAAATGAATTCTCTACAAAATTGTAACTTTGGTTGTCTTTGTAGAAACGTTCCAATGATAAAAGACAGGCTTTCGCCCATGGATATGAATCTCTTAAACACGATTCAGGCTTCTTTAATGCTATGGCTACCGTAAATCTGCCGTCTGGCAAACATGTATAATTTTGTATAAATAATGATCTTCATAAATATCTATTTTCTTGAGTTAAATAAATATACTTTGAATAAATTGGCAGTTCTTCAATAGCCCAAAATTTGCTAATGTTTCTTAACTATTTGTTTGTATGTTTGTATCATTAATATGTTAATTTATCTTGACCGTTTAAGACCGTCTGTAGGCCTGGACACAATATAGTTTTTTTTGTAATACTGGCTTATTTATTCTTAAACGTATTTATTTTGATCTAGCAGGTCCATTAAAATGTCTGCGCCCAGTAACATGTCGTTACTAAACGGACTGAAATACTGTAGATCTGCTAGCTGGACGTGTGTACTAAATCTAACTTTTGGATATTTATGCTTCCTTTGCATGGATATGAATGTTTGGTAATACTAACGACGACACTACTTCTGCTGGATATGTATATTTTCTTTGCATGGATATGAATGTTTGGTAATACTAACGACTACACTACTTCTGCTGGATATGTATATTTTCTTTGCATGGATATGAATGTTTGGTAATACTAACGACGACACTACTTCTGCTGGATATGTATATTTTCTTTGCATGGATATGAATGTTTGGTAATACTAACGACGACACTACTTCTGCTGGATATGTATATTTTCTTTGCATGGATATGAATGTTTGGTAATACTAACGACGACACTACTTCTGCTGGATATGTATATTTTCTTTGCATGGATATGAATGTTTGGTAATACTAACGACGACACTACTTCTGCTGGATATGTATATTTTCTTTGCATGGATATGAATGTTTGGTAATACTAACGACGACACTACTTCTGCTGGATATGTATATTTTCTATGCATGGATATGAATGTTTGGTAATACTAACGACGACACTACTTCTGCTGGATATGTATATTTTCTTTGCATGGATATGAATGTTTGGTAATACTAACGACGACACTACTTCTGCTGGATATGTATATTTTCTTTGCATGGATATGAATGTTTGGTAATACTAACGACGACACTACTTCTGCTGGATATGTATATTTTCTTTGCATGGATATGAATGTTTGGTAATACTAACGACGACACTACTTCTGCTGGATATGTATATTTTCTTTGCATGGATATGAATGTTTGGTAATACTAACGACGACACTACTTCTGCTGGATATGTATATTTTCTTTGCATGGATATGAATGTTTGGTAATACTAACGACGACACTACTTCTGCTGGATATGTATATTTTCTTTGCATGGATATGAATGTTTGGTAATACTAACGACGACACTACTTCTGCTGGATATGTATATTTTCTTTGCATGGATATGAATGTTTGGTAATACTAACGACGACACTACTTCTGCTGGATATGTATATTTTCTTAGCATGGATATGAATGTTTGGTAATACTAACGACGACACTACTTCTGCTGGATATGTATATTTTCTTAGCATGGATATGAATGCTTGGTAATACCAACGACGACACTTACTTCTGCTGTATATGTGTACCTATATGTTGAAGTTTCAACCTCTGTAGTAATGGTTCTGTGATGAATGATACTTGACTTGCTGAATCAAGGACAGTTCCGACTTCATGACGCCGACTGTCCTTATGCTTAATGAATACCACTGCAGTTGACAGCGGGACCTGCTCTGTCGCCTGGACTGAGAGCGCCGTGGCTGTGTCAACTGGCGGTTTGGTCTTTGACCCCCATGTATATGTGTCGTCGTGTAATAGTGTATTGTGTCTGCGTGAACCTTTGGTGCAAGTGCCCAGTCTACTAGAATGAGACAATTAAGGCGCAACCTTAAGTTACGGACACATTCGAACCTTTCCTTGATTGACTTGCTTCTAAATGTATTGCATGCAAAAATACGATGATTTTCTTTGCATACTGGTCAACTGACTGGTTTATTTGGATTATTTTTATACCTGTCGCACAACAAATCCCAAGCGATAGTATAATTACTCGATGAGAACTCCAACGATCGAATTACCTGAGCAGCACCACCTTCCAAACACGCTATTAAATAATGCAATTTTTGTATTTGACTAATGGATTGGTTACTGTGAATCATGGATACAAAGGTGTCGCGAAACTCAAGCCAGTCCTCGTACTGTCCTCCAAACATGGGAATCTGGATAGTAGGCAACTTGATCCCATGCCCGCAGTTACCTTTCTTTGTATGCTTCACCACGGAAGACTGATTGCCTGCAACGTCAGATTTACAAGATGAGCTATCATTATCATCGTGACTACATTGTTCATTTCCTTGAATTAATTGCTGAGCCTTTGACAAAATACTGTAATATTGATTTTCAAAATTGATATTGATTCTCATTTTGGCAGCTAAGAAATGGGAGACCTGATTGAAACCAGTACGAAGTGAAACCAGTACGAATTGAAACCAGTACGAGTTTAACTTGTGATTATATATAAAAAACTATTTTTAATTATCCCTGCTTACCCCTTTGCTATAACAGTCTGAATGCCCATATAATTATTGTATTGAATGTTGTCTGCACTAATTGTATGCAATAATAACAAATGGAATCAATTCATCAAACTACTATTAGCATTTTACTAACATAAAACGTCTATCAGTGAAAATTAATTGAATCTTAAGCCAACGATATAAAGACTACTTGTTTACGCTAAATCGATGCAAAAGTTCATACAGAAAAAACGCATTCCAAAGTAGCCGGCCGACCGAGCTACGAAACAAAAGACTCACGGCTCGCTACGATCGAATCGGTTTCTTGTGCTGCTAATTATGTTGTAAACATTACCGATGATTTAAAACATTTTCATGTTGCTAAAAATTAGCATTATTCATTGATTATCTGACTAAATAATTAAATAAATTGATTTAAATCTGTATAATAATAACTGTATAAAATTAATAATTGCGATTTCAACAATTAAAATTCTGTAAATATTGTAAATATTTGAAAAATAACTGTGTAAAGACTATAATGACTAGCTTGTTTAAATAGGTAGGTACCTATGCTTTATTTTATGTATAGTTATGGGTCATACACGACCATTAAATTAATGTAAAATTTAAAGCACCAATAATTACCCAATAATATCCCTAATATTAATAACAATGAATGTATTCACATGTATTGGATTTAATTGGACTTTGGGTGATATTTTCGGATTGGGTTAGGGAATTATTTCCGGTAAATGAGTAGGTAGGTAAATCAATAATGTAGGATTTCACTTTAGGTTTGGTAAATAGGAATGTCTAGGTTCTTTCTTTGATTATAAAATTGGAATGGACTCACTCTGAACAACTCCCTCTTTGTCCTTTGTTTATATTTAAACACTTTAATCTCAATATTTTGGCTGAATGAATCCTTTGCTTCTGTATAGTTTTCTGGATGATGGATTAATTGGCTTCCTTTGGTTAACTGAATTCCTTATCCGGCTCGAAGGACCACTTTGTATTGAATAAAGACTTCGATAGTGATTATGGACTGTAACTTTTTATTTGTAAGTAGATACATGGGTTTTTCAAAACAATAATAATTTGCGTGTATCGAGGGAGGTTCTCGAAGAGCAAGTGTTCGTGAGATTCCGTCCTTAGTATAGCTGCCCGCGCGCGTTGCGGTGCCCCTGCGACGCCTGTTGTCTTGCGATGTATGAATGGGTAAGCAGATAAGATGGTTGAGTGAAACATATCTTGAACACCTACATAGTACTATGTTCAATGTAAACAGTGAATTTGCACTGACTAAACACACACACATAATTAAATGTGCCCTGTAGTTAGGTATTTGATAAGAACGAAATACTATGAGTTGTGTTTCGAAAACATTGAAAATAAAACATAGTGTATTGAAACGAAAAACAAAGGCATAGGGAATTCAACAATCTGACTTTTTACGAGCAGACTTAGGTCAATAAAACTACTTTGGGACACAATTTTGAGAACATTACACTTTTAATTCATAAAATATTCGCGTTGTATTATAAATTATTAACGAACATACCTACCGAATCAAATGAAGATTAATAATAAAAATAATAGAAAAGACTTAGGTACCTAGGAAGAAAAAAAAAATTTAAAAAATTTTTTACTGTACAATATATGTAATCGATGTAAGGCCGAAATAAAGCTTTATAATAAATAAACGAGCATACCTATATTAACGCGTACATACCTATATTAAGCCTATATTACGTATATAGCCTAGCCTATATTAAGGTTTAAATATCAAAACCTCGCTACTATGGACGCAGTAAGTGTAGTGTGCACCGGCCTTACAGAGAATTGAGAAAAACCGAGGGTGGGTGAACATTCTTCCACCTCGGAATCGGAATAACACCACTGAATCAGTATGCTCGTGACCACGGTCAGTGGAACCTGGTCGAATCGTCGCCCTCGGGCTTAAAGTATAACTATGTTCTACCTAAGCACCATATTTAAATATGTTAACTCTTCCGGGCTTCAGCAATAAAAGTGCTAAAAAATTCAAAAAATATTAATTTCAATATTTTTTTACTTCCCTCAGCGGATCTAAGCCTTCTGATCCATTATTACCAAACTTATCTGTATCACGTTGATACCGAATTTATCTTTACTGCAAATAATAAAATGTGGTTCTTGCATGAAATACTTTTTTAAAGACGCAAACAACCTTGAATTAATAGATAAGTGACTCTAAATGATAGAATTGTAGGTTTGAAAATTTATGCAATCGGTGCAAGTTACATAATTAAATTAATTAGACTGAAGAACAGCATGGAAGTGTTAAAAAAAATTAAAGCTTGAATCTAGAAAAAAAATGTGGATTTTTTGAAGCTCATGAATAAAATAAGTTCACAAATGTAACTTTGTAACTCATACCAAAAAATCTAAGTAATCTTGTATTTTGTTAAAAAAAACGCATAACATAAATAGTCAAGGTAATTTATACAAACCTATATCAAAATTATAAAATACGTTATAGGTATATTTATTAATACACAACTAAGGATGACACAATATTTATTATAAATGATTCCTGGGGGAAATAACCACAATCTAAATAGGTAATTATTCCATATCTTAGCTGTGTAATGTTAAAATTAGCCATGACACACGATGACGTAATTCCATTTGTGGAGAGCATTGTACCTATTGACTATTGATCCGTAATAGGGAGCTACATTAATGTAGTATTTATATAAGATCCTACATTGTTAATCCGAAATATTTGAAGTAGTGAATCTACTCACCATAACAAACAACATTTACTATGGGGCCAACCCTGAAATCGCGAAAAAATAAATCAGTTAGTCCCTACATTTCATCATTACAGCTGAAAGACGTCCACTACTGGACATAGGCCTCCCCCAAACCCTACATACATACATCCCTACATTTGTGTTCACTTAAATCAATAAAATGTAGGGACCACCTGATTTTTTTTCGCGATTTCAGGGTTGGTCCCATAGTAAAAGTTGTTCATAATGATGAGTAGATTCACCACTTCAAATATTTCGGATTAATAATGTAGGATAATACGAGTCTGTTGTGGTTGTGTCCCCTTCGTACTCTCGTTCTACGTCTTCCTATACATTGCTGCCAAGGACTGGACTTTTTTTTAAAGATTCCAGCTCGTCCCTCCATCTCTTTATGGGACTTTCTCACTCATCACGTACAGTCCATGGCTTATATTCCGCATCAGGTAAATAGATAGCAAAAACACTTTCCGAACTTGGCGGGTAAACTGCCGTGTGTCTAGGTCAAGGCCTGAAATGGCTCACATCTGGGTCACGACGAAGATAGGTACACTTTGTTGCACTATCCTTGTATTCGGTTGTAGTTAAGTTATTATGTACTTACAATAATATGTATGTATAATTATATTTTCTATCTGTAACATGTTATTGAAATAACTGAAAACCTCTTAAGGGGTCATTTTACTTATCAGTATGAACAACTTTTACTATATGGGACCAACACTGAAATCACGAAAAAAAAACATCTGGTCCTTACATTTTGTCGATTTATGTTTTTTTTTTTGTTTTTTTTTTTGTTTTTTTTTGGTTGTTGTGTGTTGTATGTGAACACAAATGTAACGATCAGCTTATTTAGCGACTCAGGCCGCATGCGGCCCCCCGTTAATATACGTGCGGCCCGCCAGCGACCAGTTCTGAATAATATTTTTTTTGTAAACTTTATTTCAATAGTTTTGATAGTTTTCTTATTATGGTGGCTCGCCTTTAGCTCATAGTCTGCCGGAGTGCCCTCTAGTCCTAAAAAGATTTCGCGCATCCCTGCCATAGGTTTGTAAATATATGATCCTTGCCCATTAGATATTCTGTGCCTATAGTCTAAGGGTGGTATGCCACTGGTCAAATTTCTTTGTCCAATGTGACTTCGATTAAATAAATTAGAATATCGTCATCAAATGTTGTATGTATGATCATCAAATAAATTGGTTTGGGCAAAGAGACTGGACATATAGACCAGAAGTATACCACCCTATGTTGGACGATAACTCAGTCTTATATCTTCGTCGACAGAGCAGAGGAAGAGTGCACCGCATGCAGGTTTGTCTTTACGTACAGTCAAGTGCATATAATGATGATAAAACCAGTATAACCAGAGCCTTTCATGTATGAAACTTACACAATAAGCTAGTTCTATTATAATAGTTAAATAATGCGGTTGATCGTATACCTAAATGTTGGTCGTTTCCCATCCCACACATTTTACAATAAGTTTGATAAACATAGGCCATACACATACATTGGCGGCGACGGAATCTAGGCGATACACAAAGAGTCGGTGAGGTCAACGTGTGCCGTATCTGGCATCGCGTAGGCTGCTTGATATACCTGGGTCTAACTTATTCCTATTATAAATCACTAGAAATATGGTCTAAAATTAATTAAGATCATGTCTTTATTTCATTTAGTGCGCATCTTGTGTAACACCTACGCAATGCAATCCCATCATAATTGAACTCGTAGTAAAAATAATGTCCTCCCGGCCGAATTTCGGTCACGGCGGCCAATCTCAATGGAGACTAGCCATCTGCGCGCGACATATTATAGTGCACAAGTGTGTGCGCAAACACAGGTGCACTCTCTATTCCCTCACTCTCATAATCCGATGGGACGGCAATTCCACACGACCGGAGAGAGATCAGGCGCAGGACCGACGGCTTTACGTGCTCTCCGAGGCACGAAGGGGTCTCGATGTGTAACGAAACGGTCACCCATCCACAGACAGACCGCGGCTAGTGCAGCTTAACCTCGCAGATCGTACTCGTAGTAGTAAGAATATAGGAACATTATTTTACAGCATACTCAACATCATATCATGCGGAGTGTTCAGTTGCTTACCACCGATACCTATAGATTTTTTTTTCTAAGACCTCATAGGCACAACATCGTCGTCGTCAAACTAATATCTGCTTATAAAATGCGCACTTTTTTGAGATTTCAAAAGTTTAACTGTTATGACCAGTTAAGAAAGCTTTTGTATAAAATAACTGCTACTTGCTTGCTGCTTTTTAACCGACTTCAAAAAAGGAGGAGGTTATGTATTCGATGAGTTTTTTTTTCATGTATGTACACTAATTACTTGGGTTAAATAGGAGCACATCAAAGTAGGTACAAATAAATTATAAATAACTATTGAGAAATAAAATAAAGGGTGTCTCCCTTTTTATAAAGGATAAACATATTTACACAACAACAACATATACATAAATAGCGAAATTTGGGTGTGCTATACACCCCTGGCTACATGTATGTAAACGTACTTATTATTAACTCAACTCAACTTAAATAAACAAACATACCTAAATAGGCCTAGTTCACCAACCAAATAACCGGTCGCTTACAAGAACTTTGTAATAAACATATGTTTACATATTAAACATATAGGTAATTATATTTCGTTGGTGAACTTGGCCCTAATTATTTATTTGACAATCTGTTCAGTAATTTTTTCCCCTTCACTTTACACCGAACTTTGCCATCATTTCCCGCCTTTCACATGTGTCTCAAAATTAACAAATCTTATATTAAAATCATACATAATTAATATAATATCAGAATGTAATTCAGATTGGGCAACAGTGAACCAATTCGGCTGGTCACCTTCAGCAGTTGCACATTAGAACGATCAATGAAAGATGAGCAGTTGTTAAGTAATCCGACATTCTATTTGAGGTCGCCTCGCATCGGATTCTGAAAGTTCCTCCAGCGTTGATCACTGTTTAAAACTAGTTTTGAGTTTGGATTTAATTTTAGAACATGCCTCAAGCAGACATTTATTGATCACAGTTCAACTGCGTTTAGCTCTATTTTATACTGTCACCTGTTTCGGTATTTGACCAGAGATTTATTCTGTAATCTCTCTAGTGTCGTCCAGACTGTCACGTCGTGGCCGGTGTGGGTGGCTCGGGCAGGAGACTCGCAGGGTCTAGGGTTCGGTGGCTTGGCACACGGTGACACACGGAAGTAGGAGGATAACAGGAAGTACAGGAACAGAACTCAGGAACAACAGGAACTAGTGGTACAGGAACTGCAGGAACTAGTGGTATGGAGGTATGGAACTCCTCTGAGGTATGAGGGCACAGAGGGCCAGTAGTACGGAGGGCCGGAGGAGTGGTAAATCAACTCCGACTGTAAGATGACTGAGCTGCTGCTATGTCCATGCAGCGAGCTCGGGCTGGATTCAGGAAATCAGGTAGGTAGGTGGTAGGTCAGCACAGACACAATAAAGACACAACAAAGGACGTTTTTGGAATACTGTATCTCACTCAACTGGTAAATTGATACATTAGACTATTGTTAATAAAATAATATAATGATTATAAGACACAGTCACAGACACATGAGTGTCTTTCAGCGTACAATATAGAACTGGATAAGTGAAATAATATAAAAAAACTGTAATGGTCGGACACGTCCATGCCCGGCCAAGGCTACGATATAAGTCTGTTGTTTTAAGTAAAAAATAGAAAATTATGGAAGAATTTAAATTTTGAATTTGGATAGGTAAAGTTTTATAAAGTGGCCAGGAATTCGAAATAAGGTGGTGAGCAGCGTAACGAGTTTAGCCTCGTTACACTACCCGGGTAAGAAAAAAAATCTTTAGAAGATTTTTTTTACAAAGTTAATAAATACGTAAGTTTTATAAGAAAAATATAAATAAAATAATATCAAAATAAATATTAATGGATGAGGTGAGTGAGTTATATATATATATACATAAAAATACCCCTAAATCCCTGAACAATAATATTATTAACACCTATAAATTTTGAGGTTGTGAAGGAAGACTTGGTACAGATTCATGCATCATCACTCAAAATTATTCATACATCATCACTCAAAATTCTTGCATACGGAGAGAGATATGGTACACATTTATAGGTGACACATACTCGTCAAGAAATCCTTCTGTTTAAAATGACTTAAGGCTTATTTATTTAAATTAGGTGTCGTCGCCCGCACCTTTAGAAAACCCGATTGTATTTTTTTTACGAGTTATTACACCTCGACATATAAGGCTTATTTTTATCGAGTTATGCACCGCTCGAACACATAAGGCTTATTTATGTCGAGTTGTGCACCGCTCGCTACCTACAATAGAGACTATGAGTCTAAAACCATCTAAGGTAAAGTAGAAATATAATAATAATAATATAATATAATAGTAGTAGAGAAGAAGTATAGATAGACGAAGAATAAAAGAGTAGAAGAAAGAAGGATAGAATAGAAGAATAAAATAGAAGGATAGAATAGAAGGATAGGTAGTAGAATAGAAATATATACGTATTATTACTTATTATAATATAATTATTGTATGATATAATTGCCAAAATAAATACAAAGGACAATGAGATGAGTGATAGTAAATATATATTTATAAAAAGAGTATTTAGTTTGAATTTAAAAATAAATTGACTTATATCGCATTTGAAGTATTGGAACCTTTTTGGTTAAAGAAGAATAAAAAATGTAATTTTCGGAATATGAAAATTTTATTGACACTAGTGAAATGTGTCAATAAAATTTTTCAAAATAAATGTCACAGATTAATGATATATGTACTAGTATGATTGAAGAATTGAATAATATGGTGTGAATAGTGATTGTAATGTGTGCTCCGCAACAGTACACCAGAGTCGGTCTCGAAGACCTATGGATATACCGTTGGGAGTATGTAGCAGTACCAAGTGGAAGGATATTCTCCTTCGACGAGGATGTGTTATCTTCCAGCGACTTTTGGTAATCCAACCCAAGTTTTCTCAAGTTGGATTTAAACCTCAAGTGCCTTCAGTGGGTGTAGTTGCTGTTGAGCAACCGGTGCGGTATTTTTGTATGTAAATGCAGTATGTTTATTGCTTTGTATACTGTATAGTTTTGTATGGAGTTATGTTTGTATATTTGTATTAAATGTCTGATTAAAATGTGTGTAATTTTTTTGTAATGATGAATTTATAACAAACTGGTATAAAAAAGAAATCAAGAAATTTATGGGTTATAAAACAGGTGAAAATGATAAGTTAAATGATGGCCAAATAAGAATAATACAAAACGATTATGTTGTCTCCCGGTGACTTTTAGAATTTTGAAAAAAATAAATAAATGGTGGGTGATTATAAAAAAACAAAGAAAATAAATATATCACAATAAAATAATCAAAATACAGTTGGGCGCCAGTGTCACGCCGTGGCCGGTGTGGGTGGCTCGGGCAGGAGACTCGCAGGGTCGAGGGTTCGGTGGCTTGGCACACGGTGACACACGGAAGTAGGAGGATAACAGGAAGTACAGGAACAGAACTCAGGAACAACAGGAACTAGTGGTACAGGAACTGCAGGAACTAGTGGTATGGAGGTATGGAACTCCTCTGAGGTATGAGGGCACAGAGGGCCAGTAGTACGGAGGGCCGGAGGAGTGGTAAATCAACTCCGACTGTAAGATGACTGAGCTGCTGCTATGTCCATGCAGCGAGCTCGGGCTGGATTCAGGAAATCAGGTAGGTAGGTGGTAGGTCGGCACAGACACAATAAAGACACAACAAAGGACGTTTTTGGAATACTGTATCTCACTCAACTGGTAAATTGATACATTGACTATTGTTAATAAAATAATATAATGATTATAAGACACAGTCACAGACACATGAGTGTCTTTCAGCGTACAATATAGAACTGGATAAGTGAAATAATATAAAAAAACTGTAATGGTCGGACACGTCCATGCCCGGCCAAGGCTACGATATAAGTCTGTTGTTTTAAGTAAAAAATAGAAAATTATGGAAGAATTTAAATTTTGAATTTGGATAAGTAAAGTTTTATAAAGTGGCCAGGAAGTCTAAATAAGGTGGTGAGCAGCGTAACGAGTTTAGCCTCGTTACAAGACTACGCTTGAGTAGAGATTTCTATTCTATTTCAGGCCAAATTCGTGTGTTATGTTGTTAAAGTAAAGTTTATAATTACTGTATTAGAATAAGACCGATACTCAAGTAACGATACTATCCTTAAGTAGTGATCAGGTGATTGAAGTTTAAACTGTACTTGAGGAATGTTGTATAAAACGGGCCTAATAGTTTGTAAATTCTGTGTGGAAGGGCTCGTGGCTAATAACCACGTGGATTGTAAGATCGGTGCTAACCACAGTCAATAGTAAATACCGCTCAAGTACCGTCTCAAGACGAAAGTCTTTGACCAGTGTGTGTTACCAGTAATTACTTACAGCACTGAAACGTGGTCGCTAACAATGGGCCTGATAAGAAGGCTCAAAGTCACTCAAAGGACAATGGAGAGCATTGTCACTTCATCCTCGATATTGAACCCCTTTTTTTGAGACGGAGAAAACACCTGTATCTTGTCACGTCATCGCCACACGGGGAGGCCCATCCACGCCTTGAGTGGATGGGCCACGAGGACTGCAAAGCATAGCATTCACGACCACCGTATTGAACCCAGCCTAACCCAAGTTCAGCCGCGTAAAAGACGGCGCGTTTATGTCTTTTGTACGCAAATTCTGTACACGCGGCACGGGTGACAAGTGCGGCTTTACCTACTTTACACGTTGTACAAAACTCAAAAACAAATAGTGGACTAATTTTACAGGATTATATCTTCTTTCCTTTTTTAATGTTTTCAGTTAGAAAGAGGCATAATGGGACTAAATTAGTTTGTCAAAGTGTAACCACCTATATTTGTTAAATACTTTGTTGTGACTGGTTACAATAAAATTATTGTTATATTCTGGCTATCGCCGTGATAACACGAGTATTCGAAGAAGCCCGATTAGTGTGGCCCAGTGTTGAGGATAATAATTAGCAAGTAGGTAATTGAGTATTTAGGTACGTTGTTACTAAACAGTAAACACCTTGATATTTATTAGTTATGTATCCGATAAAATCAGTAAATAATGAACTGTAATGAGCCACCAATTTCGTAATGTTATTTGCAGGACATAGTCGATTTGAACTTCCTATAATTATGATAATTTATTCGAAAAATACATCTTGCATTCACATTTTTCTTTGAAAAACTTGATGTACAATCTAACAAAGCAAATAGTATCCAGGGGTCACCAGATATAAATGAAGTTTTCACAGAAGAATATGGATGTTTTTGAGAGAAATAACATTTTAATAACGGACAAAGTTAAACTGTATTTACACAAAAACTCTAATCAAATCGTTCTATAATAATTTGCTGAGAAATCTTCATCTATATCTGGCGACCCTGTAAACTAATTGCTTTGTTAGACTGTACATACAAAAGATAACATCAAAATAAAATAGGTGTTACTAAAAAAACAGTTATACCTGCTCCACATAGTATTTGTTATTAACAAATCATAAATGATAATACCTAGGTCCACATAGCATTTGTTATTAACAAATCATAAATGATAATACCTAGGTCCACATAGCATTTGTTATTAACAAATCTTAAATAATAATACCTAAGTAGTATTTCTTAATAAACTATGTTTCATAATTTAATTTATGTACATTTTGTAAGCCATCTCAGAAATTATGAAATAAATTCCGTAATATAATTATCGTGAGTCAGTAATTAGGGCTATCATATCTCAGGATTTGTTCTAAGATTTCAGTATTTTTAGGCTCGTGACAGGAATGGGAACGGGTTTTGGAAATCTCAGGATTTTTCGATTTTCCAATAAAATAGATAGATTCATCAGATTTTTAATTAGAAAGTTGAATCAACATAAACTAAAACATAATCTTGGCTTGGGAGTGGTGGAAAGTGATGTGACCCCCAGTGTACAAAACCAATAATTGTATTTTATTCCACATAAAAAACTTCAGGAATTTTCTATGGAAATCAGGTTTTTCTCAATTTTCTATCTGGTAAACTCTATACCTACCTATAAAATTCACTTTCAATAGGTAAATCATAATAGATGATTATGGGATGATGCGTAAATCCACAAGTACAAACTTTGCGTTAACGCCATGTACACACGGCTACACATCAAGCTGTACATTTCCAGTATAACCTGACCTCGCATTGTATAGGTTTTCCTTACAACGCGAGGTCAGCCTTTACTGGTTTTGTACAGCTTGATGTGTAGCCGTGTGTACGTGGGACACTCAGAAAGTTTTGCGAAACTAAAAAAAATTGTTCTATACGTACATATATTTTTATCAAATCTTTTCAAAGTACTTTCCACCAGCCTCTATACAAAGATTCATGCGCCTAAACCAGTTTTCAAAACACTTTTTCCAGTCCGCCGCAGACACCTCGTTTACAGCCTGCTCGAACGCAGCCAGCGCATCTTCCGGCGACGAAAATTGTATCCCTTTGAGCTGATTTTTTATTTTTGGGAATAAAAAGAAGTCACACGGTGCTAGATCAGGGCTGTAAGGAGGGTGACCCAGGAGTTTGACTGGCGTGCTGTCCAGGAAGTCCCTCGTTTTGAGTGCGGTGTGCGCAGGTGCATTGTCGTGGTGGAGCAGTAGCCCGCGGAGCCCTGTGTTTGGTCGCTTGTTGCTTATAACAGAGAAAACTTCTGGCAAACATTTGGTAGTATACCATTCGGCATTAATGCTTCTTTGATCCCGTAAGGGAATTGATACCAAGTGGCCAGTCAAATTAAAAAAGCTAGCGATCAAAATCTTACCCCCGCTTCTAGATCGCTTCACTTTGGTAGGCGTTGGCTCATTTTGAAACACCCAAACAGTCGACTGGCGCTTGGTTTCTGGGTCGTATTGATAAATCCAGGACTCATCACCTGTAACGATGTCGTAAACACGCCGAGACGAGCCTGCTTCAAATTTGTTAAGCATATCACGGCACCATTCCACCCGGGCCTGCTTCTGAGCATCGGTGAGGTTGTGCGGCACCCAGCGTGATACTATCCTCCTCACGCGAAGATGGCTGTGTAGAATCTCGTGAACGCTTCCCGATCCAATCTTCAATATGTGTTGAATCTCCTGATATGTAATTCGCCTATTGTCTTGGATTAAATTTTTCACTGCTAGCACGTTTTCTTCGGTAACAGCCGTCAAAGGGCGACCGCTTCTTTCGTCATCCCCCAAAGTTGGTCGACCGCGCTTGAATTCGTTATACCAACGATACACGGTTGCCTTGGAAGGGCCTTCATCCATGAATGCCATTTGAAGTCTATCGTACGATTCATCCGGTTTCAGGCGACACTTGAAATCGTATAAAATCATAGCTCTAAAATGTTCCCGGCGCAGATCCATATTTCAGTGAGACACAATACTTTGAATTAACTCGCAAAAAATGTGGAGGGAAATTTTGAAATTGGAACTTACTTATTTTTACTTATAAATAATCATATTTTCGAAAAACATTATAACTGGCCAGTCTCCCATATATAAAAACTTTTTTTCGCAATACTTTCTGAGGGGCCTGGTATATGAATGAACCCACGCCATGAACTACGTTCTTGTAAGGTCTACTCAATGCTTGAAAATATTCCCAAAGCTGTAGTAATTTTTAGGGTTGAGATACATGGATCTACTCATGTAGGCACTATTTTCCTTTATTTATTTATATATGCTTTATTGTACACCATAAAAAAACATTACATTTAATATGCATTTAAACTATTGTACAAATGGCGGCCTTATCGCGATCAGCGATTTCTTCCAGGCAACATTAGGATGGACAAGAATGAACTGGACAGAAAATGAACTAACCTTTAACTCTATAAGAAATTCCCATGCTTTGTAGGTCACTGAAATGTCCAAAAACACATGAGATACAAAACTTCTGACCGGTTGATTTACTCATAAAATATGTAAATTTAATTTTACGATATATATTTGATCGTTGTGATAATTACGATCGCAACTAAATATGTAGGTTGTTATGCAAATCCCACACGATTTGTTATAGTTATCGAACGCTTGAGACATCGTCTCAGACGGACTGCATTTGGACTGCAAGTTAGCTAACTGTAGGCCAATTCACGTAACTAAAGAAGTGCAGTTACATTTAAGTTTTGATAAAAACAACGCTTTTCGTATTCTCATATCTTCGGCGGTCCCTGTCAGATAAGAACTGCAGCGTCTTGATCGGCGCGTCATGAAATTACGTGATCAGGGCCCAGATCGCAGTTTGTATGCGGTTTTTGTGCAGTTTTTATAAGTCATAACTGTATCCAAACTATTGATAGACTACTTAGTCTTCAGACGTTCGAACAGCACCCTGACTGCAAGCGGACTACACAATCGTCGACAGTTTCGTTGCAGTTATGTCAACTGCACAAACACCGCATTTGAACTGCTGTTTTAGTCCAAATGCAGACCGTCTGCAAAGGCCTTAAGTGTATCATTCAAAAATAGTTTTTTTTATTCTATATCTACAGTGTGTTCAAACAGAAATTGAGGCAGCCTCAGTATGTTACATAAATACTTGCGTTGGAACGTTGACAGTGTGTCATTGTATGTAAGAGCGTCAGAATATCAATATGATGAAATTCAAGAGTATCATGACATCTATGACTCATGCTCGATAGTATCATTAGTATTCAATTCTATTCCATTAGTGGTCTTTGAGTATCAAACCAACTACTCGAAGGGTTCAACGAGAGTTCGGCATTTTCAGTTTTCGACATCTTGGCACAGTGTTTAACAGGCTTATAGGTAGCTCGAGGTTACACGCCCCCACATTAGTTGTCTGTGGAGTGGCTTAGACTGTGACACATTGTTATTGTTGGACAGTAGACCGGTTATAGAACTGAAGGTACTCACGTCACCCGATCCTTTTGTTACGTACGCCTATCTCGTTACATGGCCGCTGTTTCATATTTTTTCTAAAAGTAAAACAAATGTATGAATACCTAAATAGACGTAGAAGCAATTAAACTAGTGAAAAATTTGTTCATCGTCACACATCCGCCTTCGCCCGTAGCTATGAGCGAAAAGAACCACACAGTGTGTTCCAGACAGCAGCAAACGACAACGCGGCAGGTCCAGAAGGAGGTAGCGGGACGAACTTGGCTCCTATCTGAAGGATTGGCCCCAGAAGGCAAAAGATAGGGACAAGTGGAAAAAGGAAGGGAGGCCTTTGCCCTGCAGTTGGACACTACAGGCTGATAATAATCAGCCTTGTGGTTCTCAACAAAGATAGGCTGTGTTTATCAACTCTCTCCATCCACTGCTGGACATAGGCCTCTCCCAAGTTGCACCACACCTTCGTCGTCGTACATCTGGCCGAGGGACGTCCTACATTGTGTAGTGCGTTTGCCAATTCACAGTCTCGTCTGACCCAACAGGCATCACTTCTTCGCTTCTTTCAAAGCATAGCTTGCGTTAAATTCATGGACTAATCCAACATCCACGTCTTGGTGAGGACGGATGCATTGGTAAATGCTGCCTGATGCCAGCATGTCAGGCACATGTGCCTGACGCTTGTAGAGACAGTACCCTCAAAAAAATTCAAGTGTTATATATAATATTATTATGTTCTTCTATTTTGTCAGCTTATTCAAAGACGCACGTATTCAAATACATCGGCTGATCTTTTAGGTTCTCTTCAAAATTAGAGTGAGGGAAACCTCCAGCCATATCTTTCTCACAGTTAAAACAAAACATTCATATACTTATATGTATAAACAATCGTTATTTCAAGACTGGGAAATAACATTTATTCAGTTTCAGAAATAAACATTATTAATTATAAACATCATATTGATGTGCCGTAGTGCCGGTCGTAAAGAATTGCACCACCCTCTCTCTTCTCATGGGTGTCTTAAAGGCGACTAAGGGATTCACCAAAGGAGATCAACTGCGATCGCCAACCCGCCTGCCAAGCGTGGCGATTATGGCATATCCCTCTCCTTTGGGGGAGGCCTTTGTCTAGCAGTGGACGTTTTTCGGCTGAAATGATGAATGATAATGAAGAATGATGATGATAAATTATAAAAAATGTGGGTAGTAAAGTACGATACTATTGTGTATTTGAAGATTGCAGCTTAAGGCTAGTTATAGAAGGGGAAAGCGTTTAATTACATAAACGATGAGCCTATGGATTCCATTATATGAGCGGTAATCAAAGCGACGCACTCATGGAAACTCTTTCCAGAAACTGTCTTTCATCATTCCGAATCAAACTTGTATACGATGTGATACGTAATTCATCTGAGACTCACTAATTCTTCACTTCCCATAGTGTCTTAAAGGACTGATTTCATTTGACCTTGCTTTTGCATGTCAATGCAATGTTTTTGATTTGTCAGTGGCAATAGTGTCGCCCCCTATTACATGGGACTATAACATAACTGGCGAAATGGGGGTGTACTATTACACCTCTGCCTACCCCTTCGGGGAAGTACAGGCGTGATGTTATGTTATGTGTTGCTTTCTTAAAAACAGGGATGTTATGGATATGAAATTTCGGATCTGGATACGGATATAGGAATAATATTATACCGGTTTCAGATACGGTTGCTGATATGGAATTATTTCGGATTATCCGTTAGTTTCGGATAGTTTCGGTTATGGATATTAGATTTTTAAGGAATTGTAAAAGTAAAAGAAATAGGACTACGGAACCCTAAAAAGCAATAGAAATACCAAACAATGCAAGGGACGCGCGCGGCTAGTGTCGGCTCAGCCGGGCAAAAACTAAAATATGTCATAACATGTCTCATTTAGACTCCTCTCCTATCAAAATTATTCGAAACTTTTATTTCGGATTCGGTTACGGTTACGGAGCTCCATAACATCCCTGCTTAAAAAGTACACTACAAACTTTACTGTTAGGAATCATATGCGTAATAATGTTTACGGTATTATTGTCCACATTAGCCCAAATGTATTTGATTGTAGTGTTCAAAAATACATAATGATACACTACATCTTCGTATTATATGCAAAACAGACTGTGAAGTGTTCCAGGCGATTTCCCGCTAAAATACAATAGCAAATTAAATAGAGCCATTTTCTTGTTAACATAAGTATACAACTCTGTTCTCCATGTATACAACTAACGGTTTTAACTCAGGGTTGGCGTTTATTTTTCGTGTGGTTATGTGAGTTAAGCGCTTTTCCGACCAGAGTAAGATCTTTTATACGTAGCTGGTTAAATGCTTGCTGATTTGATGACAAGGAATGTATTTTTTCGGTTTTGTCTTTTCCTCAGATATTTTTTTTATTTATTTATTCATGAACAATTTTCAATTGTATTTGAATGTGGTAGTTACTACACAATTAGATTATAATTAGTCAAAGATTATTAAAAATTTCATAAATATTTAGTACAAATTAGAACAAAACTATCAAAATATTTTGTCAGTATGAGGTGAGCTTATATACTATTTAACACACAGACCTACAGATAAATCAATAGATTATGTTAAGTTTAGTGATAATGGCAATATGTAGGTATTTGATAGACAAGATACAATCCCAAATAGATATATGCATTTTAAAATAAGAATAAAACATTTTTTAAATCACTGTTGATATTTATTTATGGGTAATTATTTAAAACATTACTTTGCAAGCTGCGATTATCGCAGCTACAAATTATGTTTCTGTTAACGTTTACATAATAAATTAATAATAGTACTTATGAAATTATTGATTAAGAAATATGTATATCGTGAGGAAGTAGAATTTCAGCATCGCTGACCCCTTGCCATATTTACCTAACTTGGGATCATTTTATTTTGTACTTGTTTTTTATAGATATGTGCTGTGTTGTAAATATTGTATGTATGGACTTGACTTGAGAGGTTTAGCTTATAATTTATAGTATTGAGATCTTTATAAAATAAGTAAATACAAAATAACTGTTAAAAGGTTGAAATCAGAAATCTTGTTCAACCTAGTCCAGTCCAGCCGAGTGCCAAACGGGGAGCCCGCGGCGCGTTCATGTCTTTTGTTCGCAAATGCTTCCCAAGCGGCACATGGGGCGGTTTAGGAGGGAGCAATATGCGGCGCGGCATTACTTTACAGGTTTTACTATTCCACCCACGTCATGTGCTGTGCGTGGGCTGGGTTCAAAATGCCACACCAGCAGCTTCCCGCAGCGTGGTTATGTCGGGCTCGCACCCACTTGAAAATTCGCTTGTGCCCACTTACACCTTGGGTGGGTGGGCCAAGAGAACTGCCACGCATGACGTTCGCGACCCATGCAGAGCGGCCCACGGGCATACCTATATACTTCTTTTTTATATAACTCTCCTTGTTGCCGTGTCGGTGTATAGAAAGTTACTGATAGGTTTAGGTACATACTGACTTTTTGCTGTCTGTACAGTCGGCAACAAAAGTAGGTTAACTTTGTTCTTTTCAAAAGTGATTTACACAAGGTGTAATTGAAATAACTGAAAACCTCTTAAAGGCTCATTTTACTCATCATTATGAACAATTTTTACTACGGGACCGACCATAGAAAACTATCATTTACTACGGGAACGCATGTCGCCGGTTTTCCGCTACCAACACATAAATACGCAGTCACAACTAAAGTTGGGAAAAACGGCTTAAAATCGTCAGCGTGCTTGCGTGCGTGCTCGCTATGCTTTTCACCTTCTGTGTAGGACACTCATACCTACCTGAAGCATTAATGAGGACTATAGTTGTCCCTATTATTAAGAATAAGACAGGGGACGCGTCCAGTTTGAGCAACTACAGACCTATATCGCTCGCAACTGTGATAGCTAAGATACTGGATAGTGTGATTGATAAACATTTAGATAAACATCTTATATTACATGACGCTCAGTTCGGTTTTCGCTCCGGGCTGTCTACTGAAACAGCAATATTAAATCTCAAGCACACTATCCAGTATTACACCAGCAGGAACACACCAGTCTACGCATGTTTTTTGGATTTATCGAAGGCGTTCGACCTGGTTGTGTATGACAAGCTGTGGCAGAAGTTGTCAAATGAGACTGAACTTCCTGACGAACTCACATCGCTCCTTAAGTATTGGTATGGCAATCAGCGTAACAATGTCAGGTGGGCGGGGTCACTATCGGATACGTATAGGTTGGAATGTGGCGTGAGACAGGGTGGCATAACTTCGCCTAAGCTCTTTAACCTGTACGTGGATGGGCTGATCCGTGGGCTCAGCAGTACCCATGTAGGCTGTTCTGTGGATGGAGTTTTTGTTAACAATATAAGTTACGCTGACGATATGGTGCTGCTGAGCCCATCGATCAGTGCCCTAAGGCGCTTAATAAAAGTGTGTGAGTGCTATGCGGAGGCCCATGGGCTCAGGTATAATTCGAGCAAGAGTGAAATGATGGTGTTCAAGTCAGGTACGAAAAGCTATGACACCGTCCCGCAAGTCACATTGAACGGCAGTGCTCTCAAGAGAGTGCCGCAGTTTAAATACTTGGGCCACTGGGTCACCGAGGCCCTCACAGACGATGTGGATGTAGAGAGGGAACGCAGGGCATTGTCAGTCAGAGCTAATATGCTGGCCCGTAGGTTCGCACGTTGCACTGCACAGGTGAAAGTAACCTTATTCAAGGCGTACTGTCAGTCGTTTTATACGTGCAGCCTATGGGTGAAGCATACGCAGAAGACTTATAGTGCCCTGCGTGTCCAATACAATAATGCGTTCCGGATGTTGATGGGGTTGCCACGCTTCTGTAGCGCATCAGGTATGTTCGCAGACGCAAAAGTAGATGGCTTTACAGCGATACATCGCAAGAGAATAGCGTCCCTGATGCGCCGCTTGCGGGGCAGCCCCAACAGCTTCCTGCAACTCATTGCTGGAAGAATGGACACTGACTGCTCCTTTATGAAGTGCTGGACAAAAATTCATGTAGCCCGTTCCTGAAACAGTGTTTCCATTAGTATAGGACATATTGTATTTTTTCTGTATGACATTTTATTATTATTATTTTTTGTTGCATGACATATTGTTTATTATTTTTATTGTATGGATTATTTTATATTTGCATGACATTATAATTATTATTTTATTATTATAGATATGGATAATTTATAATTTATTGTAATTTATCTGAAATAAATGAATTGAATTGAATTGAATTAAACGTTCTGCTTTTTTCTGCCAACGAATTTTTATGCTTTTTTTTTCACTTCTAAAAAAATTAACTTTTCTTCGTCTACATTACACTATTTTATTTACAATTAAACTATTTACAAAGTTCACTAAAAACTATACAAACAAACCACAACCGTCGCGGAATTACCGAAGAGAACATTAAAAAACGCATTCACTCGTTGACAACAAAAGATAAACTAAGCGCCAAAAAAACGAAAGCAAATCAAAACATCAAAACGTTTAAACGATACAAAAAAAATCAACAAAACAAAAAAAGTCTTTTCTCTAAACAAATTTTACGTAAACGAATAAAACTTAATTCTGCCGGTTATTAAACCGCACGTCAACTTTGAAATTGGGTCTTATTCTCATTGAAATAAGGTTACATTTCAATCGTACTATTGAAAGCATAAGTTTGGTTTACGAAAAAGTCTAAACGAAATCTGCTTTAATCACAAAGCGTGCTTATACGCTTTTTTTTTATTAGAATTTTTTAAACGCTTTTCGTTTAATCGCCCAGTCTAGTCACAACCTCCATGTTTGTAGCATTCAATGCAAAATAAATTAAGCCTTGAAAAATTCCGCAACTTGATATCCTGCAAAATATAATTTTAGTTACTCTGCGTCCAAAACAGCACTGATATTCAAGCAAACGGTTCGCGCACTGGTGTCCTACGAGACACCTGTACGAGGCGACAAGTTCACGCTCCTTTGCCACTTCAATTACCTTTATTTAGATTTCTATGGGACTGACCCAGAAATTGCTCGCAGAACGGATGGCCGATGGGGTAGTAAAGTTCTGGAGTGGCGACCGCGTACTGGAAGGCGCAGCGTGGGTAGGCCCCCCACAAGGTGGACCGACGACCTGGTGAAGGTCACGGGAATCCGCTGTATGCGGAAGGCACAGGACCGGTTGTTGTGGCGATGCTTGGGGGAGGCCTATGTCCAGCAGTGGACGTCTTTCGGCTGAAATGATGATCATGATGACCCAGAAATTGCAAAAAAAAATAGCTTTCCATACATTTATGTTCGCATAACTCGACAAAATGTAGGTAACATCTGTTTCTTTTTCGCTACTTCAGGTTTGTTCCTAGTTCCTATAGCTATAGGTAGTAAAAAAAAATCATATTGAGGAGGTTTGCAGTTGTTTCAATTACACCTTATAAATGAAAAGTTGAATACTTACTACTTTTTAGGGTTCGGTAGTCCTACAAGGAACCCTTATAGTTTCGTCATGTCCGTCCGTCTGTCCGTCTGTCCGTCTGTCCTAATCCTTTACAGCTTAATAACTTCTACAGTTATAAACATAAGTAAATGAAATTTTGTTAAAAAATGGTTTAGATATAGATCTCAATTTTAAAAGAATAAAAAAATCTTGGTAACGTATTTTAGGGGTGGCGCCCATACATGTGAAATGGGGATGAAAAATTTTTTTTCGCTGCACCCCCTTGTGTGGGATATCATTAAATAGGTCTACTAAAATGAAGGTAATGTTTCATACATCACTTTTTCATCAGGTGTACCATCTGCGAAATATAGCCCACCTAAGTGGCTTACAATGTGTCCCCCCCTGCCATTTCCAAACTATGCAAAGTAGAAACTTGTAATCTTCCATTTTCATAGACTTTTATAAAAACTCTCTTTTAAAATTATTTCGTGTATAATGTGATTATAAATTTTTGAGTTATAGTGAGAAAACTGAAAAATACTTAAGACGTCCTAGTTCATAGGTCATTGACCTTAGATAAAAATGATCTTAGCAAATAATGCTCCATTAGTTACTTTCTATTTAAAAAAATCACAAAAAGTAACTTTGTGTTATATTGATATGACACACTTCTTAAATTTAGCTTCTTAAATTCAGCGCTAGGTGGCGCTGTTTGCAAAAACTAAAATAGCAATGATTAATATTCGATTTGATTCGTTTGTATTACAAACTTTGTAATTAGGAACCCTATAATACTGAGCATGGCCCGACATGCTCTTGGCCCGTTTTTATAGAGTATTAGAGCAGATATTACTAAATACATATACTACTAAAATTATGACATATTTAAAATAAAAATTAGCTCTTATGCCTTTGTTGCAGATCGTACATTCTCATTAGTATCGTATTATCACATATCGATTGTTTGTTGAAGGTGAAGTGGTACTTACAGCTTCTGGAAACATTCATTTAACATTAAATAATCTTTAGGCTTTAGTCTATCACTTGTATTTGTTATTGTAAGGACAATTTATTTATTATTTATTTATTTGTTCAGTGGTATACACAACAATAACATTCTAAAGATGTAAACATAAATTCGTTAGAGTTTTACCGTACATCAGTATCATCGACTATATAAACAGGTAAACAAAAATATAGTTAACAAGGTAGGATATTAAATAAGTACAATGAGGGTAGATACCAGATAATAACTAGCTATGAAGGAGCGAACACCGGTAACCGCGCGAGCTGTCTTTAAAAACAAAGTGGTGGAGGGAAAACAATGCTTGAATCAAGCCTGTCTTGAAATTATAAACAAATTCATGAGGTATCTTAAGTGATAAATAGTGAAATGGTTTTGAAATGAAAGATTTCATAGATTGTTTATTGCCTGATATGCTGTGAGTATTTAAATATTAATTAAATCTCAAGTAATTAAAAAGAAAAAGAAAAGAATTGCACCACCCTATATCTTCTCATGGGTGTCGTAAAAGGCGACTAAGGGATCACCAGAGGATGGGCAGCAGCGTTCACTGAGTATTTAACCAACCAACTGCGATCGCCAACTCGCCTGCCAAGCGTGGCGATTATGGCATATCCCTCCAACATATGCTTGGGGGAGGCTTATGTCCAGCAGTGGACGTCTTTCGGCTGAAATGATGAATGATGACAAATTAAAAAAGTTATTATAGCAAATTAGCAAATAGCTATTAGTTTAAGTCCGCCGTTATAGGCAGATATACACTTCGATATATAATAATTTAAGTCGACTCATTTATTTTTCAAACTGAATTAAGTTAGTGAACAAGAAACCTTTAAAACTAAGTACAAATCCCATACTTAACTTTCCCATACCTACTTACTCGGCTTTATAACTCGGCAGTTACGTCGCGTCGTTTTATCGGTATCAAAATACCGCTGAACATAAAAAAGATGTTATTTAATTAATATCACTTAGCAGTTATGAAGATAGTATGATGTCATTATGCCTTATAATAACTAAATACTTTTGTGGTTTATAGACAGGATCGAAAAGAATTGTACTAAAAGTGTTTCAATAGGGTTGGTGCTATTTGAAAAGCAGCATTATTAATTTAATTGTATCAGTTTATATGGTTGTGCAAATCACATGTCTTTGGGGAAAAATTGTATCAGGAATACCGCGGTAGTTTTCTTATGGTATATAAGAGTCCGACATGACATAATGATAAATAAGATGATTAATTTCAACATAACGTAACATAACATCACGCCTGTATTTCCCCGAAGGGGTAGGCAGAGGTGTAATAGTACACCCACATTTCGCCAGTTATGTTATAGTCCCATGTAATAGGGGGCGAGCCTATTGCCATTGACCGGGCACAAATCCAGACTCCGGGCTGCTACTAAGAATTTCCTACCAATAACACTTTGCCCGACCCGGGAATCGAACCCAGGACCCCACGGTCAGCAGTCGCGATTAATTTCATTCTTTTAAAAGCTGTTTTTTTTCGGATTATTAAAAATTCACATCCTAAAATTAATCAAAAACCGACGTAGCCTATATAAGTAGACGTATATGAAATTCTGGAATAAATTATGTTATTAGTATCATCATCATCATTTCAGCCGAAAGACGTCCACTGCTGGACATAGGCCTCTCCCAAGCATCGCCACAACGATCGGTCCTGCGCTTTCCGCATCCAGCAGCATTCCAGCATCCTTATTATATCTAAAATAAATTATCTTATTATACTTTAAAGTAGACGTATACGAGTAAGTATGAAATCATGGAATAAATTATCTTTTCTGGAAGGAAATTCCTAATTACAGTCCTCAGTTTGAAATACTGCTCTAAATTCAATCCTCTAGGACTCTGGTGCAACTGACTGTTCCCTGTGTTGTCTCCACCGATAAACTATTGTAAAAACATAATATTTTTACGATCCGTTCCATTTCGTTTGACAGCCCTAATTGAAGGGTCAAGCAGTCAATCGCTACATTAATTTGTATTCACCGCACGATGATAAACGATGATGAATTTAAATGAGCGCTTGATTTGTTATGAGTAACGGATTGGTATCATTGTTAGTTTTACTGTCTACCCACTGCCTAAAAAATGGGGCTTCCTTCCTATAAACCTACCTATGAAGACCGCCCATCGTATATGTTGCTTTTTTTTTTTGTATACAATAAAGAGTATTGTATTATCTGTGTACCTTTGATTTAACTTGTAAGGCGTCTGCTACACGGTGATAAACCAGCCTCCCACCGAGGTGACCTTGGTGGGAGGTTGGTCGCTGACAGCCGTCGTTAAACAAAATTTGGTGACAAACCAGTGTCTACATGGTTGGCAACCAGCAAGGTCACCTTGGTGGGGAGGCTGGTTTGTCACCGTGTAGCAGACGCTTAAAAGCTACTTAATCAGCTTATCTTTGGCTAATAAATAAAAAAATTGGATTCACATATTTTATTATGACTTGCTCTTTTCGGGACCAAAAGTATAATTTACTGTGTTACGATAACAAACATATCTTTCACATTTGTTTATTATACTCTCACTATTATACTTTACAATGATGCTGTTTCTGTTGTTTACGAACACTTTAACTAATTTAGTGTGACTATCGGACAAAATTAATATCCTATCTATCCACGATTTGCTCTACTAGAGATAGGAATTTGACATAAGCTCCATACAAAATATGTCAAATTTCTATCTCCAGTAGGGTAAATTTTGGATAGATTGGATATTAATTTTGGCCGTATGTCACTTTCTCGCGGGAATCCGCTGGATGCAGAAAGCGCAGGACCGGTCGTTGTGCCGATGCTTGGGGGAGGCCTATGTCCAGCAGTGGACGTCTTTTGGCTGAAATGATGGTGATGATTTTGTTAGATAAAAGATTCCTTTTGCTCGATTTCGTCGCTATCTCTACAGGTCACGAATATTTTCAGTAGACATTTGACAATTCTGTACTTTCTGTCCTTTTTCAATAATCTTAGAAAAAAAAAACAAATCATCATTTTATTTTGTTAACATGCGGAAATAAAGAGATGTGTTATATATGTATAGGTTATTAAAGTTAGAGGTAATAAATATTTTTTCTTTCTTTTCTTTTCTTTCTTAGCTATTTAACAAAACAATAATTTAACACTTGAAAAAACTTATACACTACCAACAATAATTGGAAAGTACAATTTATATTTAATAATATGAAACTACAGGTCAAATCTAGAAATGACCTCAGATTTCATGCTGATTGAATAACTTTCTCAACTTATATACGTTAACTATAATTAACAGCTTTTCGCTTGACTCATCTTAGTAAAGCTGACATCAGTCAGAGTCTGAGGTGCGAAGTCTCTAATTAAATCAACGTGACTGTATAGCAAAGGATTAACATATTTGGATAAAGCATTTGCTAAAGGTATTGTGTGTATGCTTAGTTGTGTAAGTACAATTGAATAGGTACGTTGAAAGAACTTCACTTAATTCATCAAGCACCCTAGAGACTCCCAGCAGTCTAATAGATTTTCTATTGCGTCCCCTTTACGCCGCTTGTAATGTAAAATTACTGAGTAAAGCAATTAAGCTGTATATTCGCAATAAACGATTGAATTGAAAGACTATCCTCGGTTTCTGAATGGCAATCGACCATCGAATCAAATCGATCGACGCAAAAATTAACATTATCAAATCGAACAACGCAAAAATTAACATTACCAAATTGATCGCCGTAATTTTTTTATTATCAACGCAAAAATTTACATTACCAATCGATCAACGCAAAAATTACCGTGATCAAATCGATCAACGCAAAAATGAACTTATCAATAGTTGCCAAATCTCATATCAAGTCACGTGATTGGTTGTTAGAACTTCGGGCAACAAATTAAATTGATCAATCTTACAAAAATAGCCCTTCGAACTTTAAGTTCTAATTCTGACGACTCAAAACAAAGAAACCTGAAAAGACCAATACCCAATACGTAAAAAGTTATTAAGTATTTTGTACATACATACATACATACATATTTTTTACATACATACATACATATTTTCACGCCTGTTTCCCATTGGGGTAGGCAGAGACTATGGATTTCCACCGGCTACGATCCTGACATACCTCTTTCGCTTCATCTACGTCCATTAGCCTCGTCATGCATGCTCGTCGGTTTAGAGAACGCTTAACCTGGCATTTTTTGAGAACATCCGCGATTTGATCGCGATACGTTCGCCGAGGTCGTCCCCTTCCAACTCTTCCATCCACACTCGCTTCGTATACTTGTTTCGTCAATCTCCTCTCTTCCATCCTCTCTATATGTCCAAACCATCTTAACATACCTTTCTCAATCTTTGTCACTACATCTTCTTTCACTCCACAACGCTCCCTTATCATGTTATTCCTTACTTTATCTCTCAAAGTTACACCACACATACTTCTCAAAGCTCTCATTTCTACTGCATTTATTCTGCTTTCATGTTTCTTCTGCCATACCCAACTTTCACTACCATACATAAGTGTAGGCACTAACACTCCCCCATGAACAGCCAGCCGTGCCTTTTCCGACACTTTGCGGCTGTTCATGAAGGTGTGTAGTGCCCCATTCACCTGATTACCAGTACTCACTCTCCTTTCAATGTCCTTCACATGCTTGCCATCTCTCGTAAACATGGAACCCAGGTATACAAAATCTTTCACTTGTTCCACCTTTTCGTCACCTATCAAAATATTGCACTCTGTCATAACTTCTTCCTTTTCAAAAACCAAAACTTTTGTATTTTACTTTTTTATTGTGTGTGTTTTGTGTTTTACTTTTTTTTCAAGTATTTTGTAAGCTTTAAAAAAAATAAATTAATGAAATTAAATTATGAGCACCAATAATATCTCTTAAGTGCATCAAACACAACCCAGCCCTTCCACCGGACGTCCTTATTTCTTACAAATAAACAGTCACCTTCCGATTCAATTCACTCCTTCAGTAAGCTCTTTATTTAGCATTATAGTAGTAACCGCAAGGTGATTGACTCCTATGGACGATTTCGGGAACAACTTGCTTTACCAAAATAGTATCCAGCTTCGAGCTTGATCTAAACTTACAAACAACACTGCACACGGAAATATAAACCTTATTTTTTAGAAATTAAAAAGTATAATGGTGTATTCAAATGGCATATTGTAAGGATACATTACGGAACACAAAAATGCGAGGAGAATTCTTAATTAACGTAATTGGACACGTTTCCGAATTGGTCGTGAATGTGTTATTGGAACATAATCTAGAGGATTTAGTTTGGTCACGGTTTCATTATTTTAATTATAAGTGATTTGTATGCACGTTTTAAGTTAACGATAAACATTATGCATAGGGAATATCTCACTCTAAAATCCTTCTGTAGTAAACATTGTGGATTCAAAGTTAAACGGATAAGCTCTTTGTGAATCCATTTTGATAATAAGTATTTTCTTTCATATAGTAAGGTACTCCAGACCACAGCTTCGACCTCTACCATCCCTTAACGACGAAATATCATAATTAATTTAGTTTTTAGGTTGGGTTGCAGTTCATTAAATTCAGATTCTTATTTAGAATAATGATGATAATGATATACAACATGTTGATCTGTATTCGTGCCATATTTAAGGAGGTGACTACACCACTGATACAGAACACGAATAAAAAATCAGTACCAAAAAAAAAAAAATTTTTTGTTTGACTACCTATTTGCAAACAAACAAATTCCCTCCGAGAGATGCGTGCGAAAACACAAAAAAAAAATGCAATTTGACAATGCCACCAATGACTTATTATCAGTCGTTCGGGATTTATTTGAAAATTTGGGTGTTAAATAATCGTAGATTTTTTTAAGTATTTTTAGATGACTAAACACATTATTTTTCATTTTCTCTAGAAATATGGCACGGTTACATAGAATAGGGTGACTTTTCCATAGTTAGTCTTAACACAGAGCTACACTCTCGCACTCTCCTAGCGAGAACTTGCAAAAACCTGGCCTTTTGAACCGGCAACTTGACCCAGTCAGTGTGTATATTGTCTGAATCAATTTGCGGGCGCTGACCGGTAATGAAATGGGGCAGCCGACGGCACGCGACGTCGCTTTTATTAATTGTCCGTGGCTTTGCGGAAACTACACGAAACTATTCGAGTGGGACCTGAGTTGTCTCGCTCTATTTAGTAAGATTAATTTTGCCGCTATAAATAAAATCGAAGAAATAATGTTCCTTTATATGTTTTTCTAATAAGTGACGCGTCTAATGTTATCAATAAAAGCAATAATATTTATTTATTTAAGTACACACAACTTATTTTATTATATACAACGTGTTATTGAAAAAAAAAATGTAAATACAATATATATATTTATTTAACTGAAAATTTCTTAAGGGGTCATTGTTCGCATCAGTATGAACAACTTTGACTACGGGACCAACCCTGAAATCGCCTAAAAAAATCAGTTGTCCCTTACATTTGTGTTCACATGAATCGACAAAATTAAGTCTTGCGACAAAATGTAAGGACCAGCTGTTTTTTTTATCGCGATTTCTGGGTTGGTCCCATAGTAAAAGTTGTTCATATTGATGAGTACAATGACCCCTTAAGAGGTTTTCAGTAATTTCAATAACACGTTTAATAACATGTATAATTTTAATTTCATGGTAGGTACCTACGGGACGTGCGGAAGTGAGAATCGTGTTTATAAGTAGGTCATTGCAAACCGGACGCTCCTATCTAATAGGGATAAATGAATGTATGTAATTGCACTTATACAGCAGTGACGTCAATTCTCGAAATTGTATTGCTATCAAGTGTTTAAAATTCGATCAATTTGATGTATCATCGATATTGGGATTTGTTATATCCTGCTTTTTGCATTTAACAAAAGCACTCAGCCTGTCAATTTTCCACATAAATTTTGTAAGGACACATAAGCAGCCCATTACTTCCACAGCTGGGTATACTTACGCCTTTTCTCAGAATCAGAAATTTTTGTGTAGGTATCTAGAAAAAACAAATACGGAAATGATCAATTAAATTTCATAACTGTTAAGAAATTTACGATAAATAACGAGTGGTATCGGGGGATACCCGCACACCGAAAGAAGCGAAGCTTCTAAGCAAGCGCCAAGCGCGAATAGAGCGAGCGTGCGCGAGCTGTGTGTGTGTGTTCAAGACAGTACCGTAGCCGCGCGCTCGGCAGTTTTCTCGGTTTACAGCGGCCGAGCATGCAATGACACTACAGAAGCTTCGATTCAAAGTAAAAGACCCCTTACCTAAATCTTCATAAAGTCTAGTAATGACCTTTGATGATAATCCAGTCCAGGAACTTCTCGTTACCGAAAACAATAACATTTCTGAATAATCGCGTCACAAAATCAAATAACGCACCTTTCCATTTTCTGTGAATTCGCAACGGTGCCCTCAAATTCCTAGAAAGCCACGCTACCTACCCACACTATTCATTATGTGACTAACCATTAAGTTTTCCCACGTCCTAATGCCGTGGTATTTGAGCATAATGTCAAGAAAGTTGACATTCCCGCAAATATCACGATTTGGGCTAATTTCAGTCGCAGACATACTGTAATACGACACTTCGGTCTCACGTAAAATATTAATTCGATGCTACATAGTAAAGTCGGGGTTGTTACCTTTTTAGGGTTCCGTACACAAAGGGTGCTAACGGGACCCTATTACTCTCCTACGCTGTCCGTCTGTCTGTCACAGGGCTGTATATTTGTAATGGTAACAGATCATTTCAGCCGAAAGACGTCCACTACTGGACATAGGCTTCCCCCAATTAAGGGGGGGATATGCCATAACGCCATGCTTGGCAGGCGGGTTGGCGATCGCAGTTGGTTGGTTAAATACTCAGAGAACGCTGCTGCCCATCCTCTGGTGAATCCCTTAGTCGCCTTTTACGACACCCATGAGAAGAGATAAGGGTGGTGCTATTCTTTAAGTCCGGCACCACACGGACTAACGACGGTAACAGTAACAGATAACCAGCTGAAATTTTCACAGAATATGTGTTACTATGGTGCCTATAACGACAAATACTAAAAATAAAAATAAAGTCAAACATAAGGGGGTCCCCATACAAGAAACCTCGAAAATCATGCATTTTTTCCAACGTTTTTTTTCCTGCTCTATCTTCGAAACGGTAATACATAGCAGCGTCAAACTTGGTCTGATTATAGTGAATACTATTAAGTTTGCCAACAAATACTAAAAATAGGGCAAGCATAGATGTATGTGGTGGTACCTACGTAAGAAAGAGATGCAAAAATTCACATTTCGCGTGCGATCGTTGATGTCTTTTGATAAACTCTCGTAAATTAAATCAGTTTTTATGGGGTATCAGGTCGATGGGTGGTACGGAACCCTTACTGCGTGAGTCCGACTCACACTTGGCCGGTTTTTTATTATGTACAGAGCATGCTTTCTCCCACCCCATGAAATGAATTAAGCAGCTTGTAGTACAGTCACACAAAAATAGGAGAACATTTGCTTTTGACTGCCTCGTTGGTCTAGTGGTCGCAAGCGCGACTGTTGAGCGTGGGGTCCTGGGTTCGATTCCCGGGTCGGGCAAAGTGTTATTGGGTTTTTTCATTAGAAAATTCTCAGTAGCAGTCTGGAGTATGGATTTGTGCCCGGTTAATGGCAATAGTCTCGCCCCCTATTACACGGGACTATAACATAACTGGCGAAATGTGGGTGTACTATACACCTCTGCCTACCCCTTCGGGGAAATACAGGTGTGATGTTATGTTGTTGTGTTACTTTTGGGATATGATGTATGAAGGATAGAAAGGATTAAGATCAAAATTAATTCAAATTCAAATGGTTTTTATTTCAAATAAACCTAATTACAGGAACTTTTGAAACGCCAGGCTCTAGTTGCACGGTTCCAAATTGTGGGTCCTATGGAGAAGAAACGGCAAGAAACTCCATGGATAAACTATACTACCTAACCTATCTATACACGATTTGCCCTACTAGAGATGGCAATTTGACATAGGTAAGCTTAACATTTTACGTCTTTCTATCTCTAGTCGAGCAAATCGTGGATAGATGGGTTATTAATTTTGGCATAAAGTAGACATATGTCCCACCTCTGTGGTCTAGTGGTTCGAGTGTCGGACTGCTGATAACGAGGTCGTGGGTTCGATTCCCACAGGACACAAATATTTGTGTAATAAACATAAGTGTTTGTGTTGGTCTGGATGTTGCTTATGTATTATAAGTATTTATTTACAAAAATAAAGTATATAAGTATTATATCCATTGTCTAGTACCCATAATACAAGCTCTGCTTAGTTTGGGACTAGATGGTGCTGTGTAAAAATGTCCCAAAGATATGTATTTATTATAATAATATTTTTTTTTATAATAAAAGAAAACGAAACGAGGAAATTTTTAAATATTGTTGAAGAAAAAGCATTTCAACAAAAATAAATGACTGACTTTAAAAAACCCTAACTAAAAAGTAAAAAACATTTCCTTGTATGTATTTTAAAATATTTTCATAAACTAACATTTTGATGGCGGCGGCGCGTGATTGACATCAGCATATCAATGGTAACAAAACCATTAGCTGGAACTGGCTCAGTCTTCTTCTTATCGTGTCATTGGTTCAAATATGACACAAACATAACATAACATCACGCCTGTATTTCCCCGAAGGGGTAGGCAGAGGTGTATAGTACACCCACATTTCGCCAGTTATGTTGTAAGTCCCATGTAATAGGGGGCGAGCCTATTGCCATTAACCGGGCACAAATCCAGACTCCGGGCTGCTACTGAGAATTTTCTAATGAAAAACCCAATAACACTTTGCCCGACCCGGGAATTGAACCCAGGACCTCACGCTCAGCAGTCGCGCTTGCAACCACTAGACCAACGAGGCAGTTCAAATATGGTTGGAATAAAAAGTGGCTCAGTATAATGTAGTTAACTATCTCAGTTAGGTAGGTATGCAGTTTTTTTTTACCGTCGAAATGCGCTTGACTGTTCGTATTTATACGATGCTTCCGATGATTGGTCGCGAAATATACCTATGTACCTAAAGTGAGGGTCACTCACACGCTGCCGCCTTCAAAATGTTGGTTTATGGAAAGATTTTGAAATACGTATGATCCTTGTAGGTTTTTTTTTGTTAGGGCTTTTGAAGTCTGTAATTTTTTTAAACAAAAGTGTAATTACGACATAGGTATATACATAATTATAATATGACTTAAATTAAAAAAACATTAAGAAGTAACAAGCAAGCAACTAATAACATCCTTTTATGCCCCACCACAACTAGTTACAGTCAATAAAGTAATCACATCCATTCAACTTTCTGTTCACCTAATTATCAAAACATATTAGTGTCATCTTCGATACAAATTAAGTATCAAACATTATTTAATTTTAGTCATTACGATTCCTTAATACAAATAAGTCTGTATTTGTAAACTATAAACAATGCATCATGATATTTACCCTTCCCATAGCGTTAATGAGCTTATAAATACACTAATTAGGTAGGTACCCTTAAAATATCTTCAGTGTTGCCTTAGCTTGAGAATCATTCTAATTTTCGGTGTTGTCCAAAATGGCCTACAGTCATGTCCACCATGCGTGCGTTAGTTGCTCAAAGATGGGCCAAAAGTGTGATTTCAGTGACTTTTGTTACATTGTGGTTGTGTGTACGAAGTTGTCGAAAGGGTGGTTAGTAACCTATAATAAACAGTTTATTTTAAAAATCGATAATCTAATCAAAGATCTAATTATGATGACGGTTTAGTTTGTTTTTTCTCCTAAAAGAACACACAAGAAGAACATGCCCTAGACAAACCCAACCATTTTCTTCGATTTGATAAACCACAAGTTCTGGCGAAGGAAAACCGATATGTACCTAGAATGCTCAGTGAGGCTATTGAAATTAAAAAACATCTTAATTTTAATAGAGAAGATGGTTGGCAGCTACCACCTGTTTGGAACCCAGTTCTAAAAATAATCAAGTCCCAAACAATATGCAACACTGTAAAAGACAATTACATTGTGTGAGTGATTACTGCGTGCATCCAAACGATTTTAATTAATAAAAATTGTACGGTAGATTAAAATATATATTTAGAAATATCCGTAAAGACGCTTGTCATCTTAGTTTTCCTGCAACCACGAACGCTGCAAAGCTTTCGAAACGTCAGGAAACTAATCTAAATAATATACGCGATATAATCCAGTTAAACCTGTTTTATTATAATGTGTAGTGATCGCGAAAACCTACGAAATTTTTATACGAATAATAATACGTTTTTTTTTGACGCCAAACAACACGGCAAGACACTTGCTCACTTAAATGTCATGCTGATGGTGGCGTTAGTGTCGGGTCGTTAAGTTCCCTTCAATATGGTTGAGTTAAGCGATGGCTGATGCTCGCGTCATGCTCGTGAACGGGTGCCGTCTGCCGGGACAGGTCAGCTCCTACATACTATGGCAACTCTTTTTACGTTTATTTCTAAAGGCAATATTCTCACTTTGAAACTTTTGTTTATTTCTGGCATTAACCTACATTATACTCACATTATTTGAATAAATTTGATGTAATAAACAATAACCTATTTTAAAAAGAGTTTATCCATGGAGTTTCTTGCCGGTTCTTCTCCATAGGACCCACAATTTAGAACCGTGCAACTAGAGCCTGACGTTTCAAAAGTGCCTGTAATTAGGTTTATTTGAAATAAAAAACATTTGATTTTGATTATGACTTATTGTTCGCATAACGATAATGAACATGTAAACAAACTAATTACTACCCTATAAAACTTCAATGTTGCCTTAGTTTCAGACTCATTGTAATGTTCGTAGTTGTCAAAGATGGGCTACGGTAATTTCCACCATGCGTACGTTTGTTGCTCACATATATTATTATAACATAAATAAATATATTATAATAGGGACTTATAGGTCGTAAGATAGTGAGATTTCAGCTTCGATCAATAAGATTTCAGTGACTTTTGTTATTCTGTGGTTGTGTGTGTGAAAGTGTCGAAAGGATGGTGAAGTGTTAAAGATGTATTTGCTTTTTTTGTTCACTAAAAAGATTAAAAATGTCGGAAGTTTATTCGATGATGTTTTTACCAAGTTTAAATAATCCAGTTATCACAAAATACAAATTCCGAAACCTTCTTATCGATAACTCGTGGCATTAAAACGATAAATATCATAGTATTTGAATACATTAATTATTTTAAGTATAAATTTTCAAACGCCTCTTCAAGCAGATTTTAGTGATACAAATATTATAACCCTGTGATCCAATCATATTATACCCAAAATGCAACAAATGAATAAATGATTTGATTTGATTGATATACTGGATGATTTTAAATTCATAAGCAATTTTTTAAGCGATGATCTTACTCATCAATTTGAAAAGGTTTCCTATGAGATAAACCATGAAATAGAGCTAAAAAATCAGCAGTTCACTACATTTATGTTCACATAAATTGACAAAATGTAAGTAACAACAGTTTTATTTTTTCGCGAATTCATGGTTTGACCCGTAGTAAAAGTTGTTCAAATTGATGAGTACAATCATTCCTTAAAGAATTGCTAATGAATTCTAAATCATCCTGTATATTGAATTCCGGTCTCCAGATCACACGCATTAAATAACCTCAGAGGTCAAACTGCTTTCAATACAACTGAAAAATCCATAACTCTAACAAATAGTGATGCTTACATTTCTATGTTTCGGTCTGAAGGGTATTGGTGCCGGTGAAATTACAACCACATGAGACTTTCCATCTTCATGTCTCAGTTTGGCGACTTGCGGTACCATTTAGGCAACAGCCTAGAGCTTAGGTTTAGAATCTAATCGAGAATAAATTTTAGGCTTAAAATCAGGTGGGCCTTTAGCTCGTTTCGCCATCTTTAGTATAAAAAAAAAATCCCATAAATATAATGTACCGAGCAGTGTACGTGACGTGAAAATAACGCAAAGCTATTCATTGACATACACAAACCTCCACACACACGAACGCGAAAACCTTCAGCCTCTGTAACATAGCTAAATTAACTTACACAAAACAATTTACTAACATAGAATATAATTAAACTGTAAGCACTCGCTATTATTGTATAATGCCTCTCCAGTCCAGCTCCAGCCATCTGAGATAAGCAGACCAGGGGCCTGATTCACAAATGTTCGGAAAGTTTCCGTTTCCGAAGTAAAATTTGACCGGCAAATGAAACAAAACGACCACTTCCTGCGACCACGAACGCTGCAAAGCATTTGAAAAACCATTTTTAATAATACGCGATGTAATCTAGTTAAACTTATTTTATTATGAAACAAAACGATTTGAGAATCGAACGGATTCGGAAACTCTATACATAGTTCTTAAATTTTATATCGAGTGCTTTCCTACAACAAATGGCTCTCGGAAGAGTTTCCGTAAATATCGCTTTGCGTTTCCGAATCCGTTCTGTTCTCAAATCGTTTTGTTTCTTAATAAAACTAGTTTAACCGGATTACATCGTGTATTATTATTAAAATTGGTTTTCCTGACCTTTCTAATGCTTTGCAGCGTTCGTGGTCGTAGGAAGTGGTCGTTTTGTTTCATTTGCTGGTCAAATTTTACTTCGGAAACCTTCGATAAAAAATACCTCGGAAACGGAAACTTTTCGAACGTTTGTGAATCAGGCCCCAGGAGACTCGTAGCACAGGTTTTACTTAGTATGGGCTCCTGTCTCCCATCTTATTAACTTAGTTTAACAGATAATTAGTTTAACTCATAATTAAAATTAATCGTAATTGGTTGTTCGAGACGTCTCTTCTCTTCTCCAAATTCTCCAACTTTAGTGGAGAGTCCCCTATTAGGAAAACTAACCCCCAGTTTCTGGAAGGCTGATCAATTTGATCTGTGGTCAAATCTAATGTCAGCTCCTGTGATTGGCTGGCAAAAATGTTAACAACCAATCACATCGCTTGACCTGAGATTTGACAGCTGATTAGTTAATTTTTGCGTTGATCAGCCTTTCGGAAACTGGGGGTGTATCTCGTAATGGGTAATCGGCGTTTGAACTTGTTATCTCTGTATCTAATGAATGGTCCTCCCCGCAGGCTGCTCCGGCCGGTGTCAGTGTCGGGCATGATGGAGCACGCGCTGGTGCACCGCGAGCGCGTGGGCGTGCAAGACTTCGTGCTGCTGGAGGACTTCCGCTCCGAGGCCGCCTTCATCGACAACCTGAGGAAGCGGTTCAGCGAGAACATTATCTATGTAAGTTATATGGATCCAAAAATTTCTCCCTCACTTTAGTTCAATGCGCGTCGGAATATTATTACGATATCCGATGAAAATCCATTTTGACGGAATTACCCCATGACTGGAATTACCCTTAATAAGCACATACAGAAGAATGAAGAATTGACAAACTTAAGTGGCAGTGGGTGGAGCACATTGCTCGCAGAACGCATGGCCGATGGGGCAGTAAAGTTCTGGAGTGGCGACCGCGTACTGGAAGGCGCAGCGTGGGTAGGCCCCCCACAAATGGACCGACAACCTGGTGAAGGTCGCGGTAATCCGCTAGATACGGAAAGCTCAGGACCGGTCGTTGTGGCGATGCTAGGGGGAGGCCTATGTCCAGCAGTGGATGTCTTTCGGCTGAAATGATGATGGCGATGATGAAGCACATACGGACGGATCAGAACTGCAATGCAACGGTGCAGCATCATAATTCGACGTATGTGGTCTAGTGGTTCGAATATTGGACTGATGGTCACGAGGTCGTGGGACTCGTGGGTTTGATTCCCACAGAACACAAATATTTATATGATGAACATTAGTGTTTGTGTGGGTCTGTGTTTCTTATGTTATAAGTATGTATTTGCTAAAAAAAGTATGTAAGTATTATAATCCATTGTCTAGTACTCATTGTTCAATTCCCGGGTCGGGCAAAGTGTTATTGGGTTTTTAACCAACGAAAAAAAGGAGGAGGTTCTCAATTCGACGCGTATATATATATATTTTTTTTTTATGTATCACCACGCGTAACTTTTTACAGAGTGGTCCGATTTTGATGATTCTTTTTTTAATGGATAGGGTATATCTCGAAGTTGGTCCCATTTAAATTTCAAAATAAAAATCCACCCCTAAGGGCAGTAAAACAGGGGATGAGTGTTTGTTCACCCAATGAATTCTTACCTGTTAACCGATTCTGTTGAAACTTGACACATAAATATAGTTCTAGACACTACAACATAATGGAGACCTGGAGTTATATTTAAACCACAAAAAAATGAAAAATAAAACTTTTTAACAAAAAATGGAACCGACGAAAACAGAAACTGAAAAGCGAAAAATAACTAATTATGAGTCGGCGCCAAACAACCAATCAATGAAGATCATTAAATTACTTTAAATAAATAATAAAAACAACGTCACATCAAATACAACGTGAAATTTTCAACGATAAACAATAACTTTCCAAAAATGCGTTCTCCGCTCGGCCACTTGCAACTTACACGCACTTTGCTTGTTAAAAGTTCGTTTGGCGCCGACTCATAATTAGTTATTTTTCGCTTTTCAGTTTCTGTTTTCGTCGGGTCCATTTTTTGTTAAAAAGTTTTATATCATTGGAAAATTCTCAGTAGCAGCCCGGAGTCTGGATTTGTGCCCGGTCAGTGGCAATAGGCTCGCCCCCTATTACATGGGACTATAACATAACAGGCGAAATGTGGGTGTACTATACACCTCTGCCTACCCCTTCGGGGAAATACAGGCGTGATATTATGTTATGTTAGTACCCATAGTACAGGCTCTGCTGAGTTTGGGACTAGGCGGTGCTGTGTAAAATGTCCCAAAAATATTAATTTATATTTATTTGATCATGTAGTTTTTTTTAAAACTTAATTTAATTGAATAAGAACGTATTTTTAAAATTATTTATGCTATTCTAATTACGTATTTGATGTTCTTGTTAGTATTAATTTAAAATAAAAGACTGTACTTAACTAACTAACTTATAACTATGGGTGAATTTGCCTGAAATAAAATTATTTTATTTTAATTTTTTATAAAAAATTTACACTTTTTTTTATCACGTGTACCAAAAGGCCTAGCCAAGTTACAAGCGTGTTGCTCTGTATATCTACAGTCAATATGTTTTCACTGTAACTGTAATGATTCCTTCGCTTACTGAAACTTTTTAATGGTTATTAATTTTGTGTTTAAACTTCATAAAGTACCTACGTGAATCTTCAACAGTGAACCAGGAAACCATTGATCATTCAATCATCATCATCATCGCAGCCGAAAAACGTCCACTACTGGACAAAAGCCTCCCCCAAAGGAGGGGTATGCCATAATCGCCACGCTTGGCAGGCGGGTTGGCGATCGCAGTTGGTTGTTTAAATACTCAGAGAACGCTGCTGCCCATCCTCTGGTGAATCCCTTAGTCGCCTTATTCGATCATTCAATACTACTTCCAATTATTACAGTTTTAATTTACCCACACTCATTTTTATCATTTGTATAATGGACAATACCCTTTTTCCTTGTTTCCCACAGACATACATCGGCAACGTGCTCATTTCCGTGAACCCATACAAGAACCTGCCGATCTACACGGAAGAGAAGACCAAGCTGTACTACAAGAAGGCTTTCTTCGAGGCTCCTCCTCACGTGTGAGTCTCAATCTAAATATCTTATCCAGAACAGGTTAGGGTGACATCACCTGCGTCTTCGTGTCGAGCTCACGATACGACAGCGAATGTGCTTCTTGCTACGAACTAGCGTTATACTGCGTGATCGTATCGTGGACTCGAGACGCTTACGTTACGAATGCTCCAAATGTTCGTGCTTGCCCTACACCCTACAGGATATTTTTGTATGACGTCTGATGTAGATTGCTACATGCTGATGCTTGAAATCTACATTAAACGATCTAAGCAGCACCACAGAATCAAATGGAATACCGTATTCTAATCTCAGGATCTCATGCATATTAGTCAAAATATCAATATCAAAATAACACCACTTCTCGCGTATTCTTCTCAGTCCAAAATTCAGACATCTGGTAATTATAATAACGCTACTTTTTGGCGCAATTCATACTGGGCCCCCCCTTCACGTAAGTTAAAAAGTCGGAACAAAAGAAAATCGTATCAAAGTGAAGTGAAAGACAAATCCGGATGGATGGTAAGTTACCATCCTTTCGGATTTGTCCTGAAATGTCCGGCTTTTTGATCTACTGTCCGCACTTTGATGGATTTTCTTTTGTTCCGTTTTAATTTACGTGAACAGAATAATTTCTTTTTGGTTTTGGCGATCACTACACATTATAATAAAACAACATCATTATGTCATCTTAGTCTTCCTGCGACCACGAACGCTGCAAAGCTTTCGAAGCGTCAGGAAAACCAATTTAAATAATATACGCGATGTTATCCGGTTTTACTTGTTTTATTATTACGTGAACATTTTCAGAACTTTCATTCTAATACAGACATAAATATTTCCAAGTTTCCTGCAAAATCGTTTTACACATTACAATAATGTCGTAACGGAAACTTATCGCAGGTAGGTACCACAAGCATTGTCTAGACTTGATCAGGTGTAAACTGCCCGTATGAGATAAAATACACTATTAGCGATATTATATCTTAGATACGATAATATGACTTAATATGGTTTAATCTTTAGGTGATTTGCAAATCATTAGACGTGACACGTGGCTATCTAGGTGACCATCACAAACTACAAAATATTGTATTTAAATGGTAAATCTATGAAAGATATTATTCAATCAATCAATCAACTCAGCCTATCGCAGTCCACTGCTGGACATAGGCATCTCCCAAGTTGCGCCACAACGCTCGGTCCTCTGCCTTCCGCATCCAGCCACGTTCTTTAGGTCGTCGGTCCACCTGGCAGGGGGGCGCACTACGCTGCGTTTGCCGATACGCGGTCTCCACTCAAGGACTCGTCTGCTCCAACGGCCATCGCTCCTTCGACAGACATGGCCAGCCCACTGCCACTTTAGCTTACTGATCCTACAAGCTATGTCGGTCACTCCGGTTCTTCTCCGGATAATCTCGTTACGGATTTTATCCTTCAAAGAAACTCCAAGCATAGCTCGCTCCATAGCTCGCTGAGCGACTTTTAATTTGTGGACTAGCCCAACTGTCAGTGTCCACGTCTCGGCACCGTAAGTCATGACTGGCAGGACGCACTGGTTGAAGACCTTTGTCTTCAAACTTTGCGGTATTGACAGCATTCAAAGATATTACTGAATGCAGTCAATATCACTGACAATGCCAACCAGCACTATCTAGCACCAAGACAATTATTTCTGACTTTTCGTTCGTAGATGTGTTTTCAACTCAGCCTATCGCAGTCCACTGCTGGACATAGGCCTCTCCCAAGTTGCGCCACAACGCTCGGTCTTCTGCCTTCCGCATCCAGTCCCCCCCAGCCACGTTCTTTAGGTCGTCGGTCCACCTGGCAGGGGGGTGCCCTACGCTGCGTTTGCCGATTCGCGGTCTCCACTCAAGGACGTTGTGATGTGTTTTACCTATCAGTATTTGGGCGATAGGTTACTAAAGCTAGGAACATATTATAAGACGCGACTGTAAGTCGCGACCGTCGGTCGCGGCTGATGCTGTATCTGGTCAATGAATTTACACCTATGTGTGCAAACTGTCAGCTATAAGTCGCGGACGTGTCCTTGACATGACCTTGAGCGATCGGACGTCTTACGAAAATCTGGCTCGCCGGATGTTTCAATAAGTCGCGGACGCCTTAGCCGCATGTGCACAGTGATCGGTCGCGTCCGAGCGGCTGTCAGTCGCCAACTGTCACTGCCACAGAGTACATTTGGTCACTGCTTTGACGAATATTGTATGTTTTTCACAGTATTTTGCTTTATTTTGTTGTTTAATGCATCTGACTAACGTACAAAAAGTTACTAAATAACCAGTCAGTACTTTATAATTTTCTTTTGGCATAATAATAAATAACATGTAGAAGCAGCTATCAATTCAATACGTAGTATCTCTATGTAGTCTGTGGTTCCGTGTAAGACGGAGAAACGTCCGAGTAAGGCGACCAAAGACAATATAGACGCGACTGAACACGCCGTCTGATGCGATCGTGCACACTAATAAGGCGCGACTGTCGGTCGCGACCGTAAGTCGCGACTTATAATTTGTTCCTAGCTTAAGGGTCGAAAGTTCTTTTTTCGATTCTTCTGTCGTGTCTTTTTAAATCTAATTTAAAGCATACAAACAATTCATACTTGCATGAAAATTATACTAATACTAATCAAAATTTCACCAAAATCGTACATGATTTCGAAATTACATCACTCATCTTCTTTCTTCTTGAATTCTTCTGAATCTAGATGTTTACTAGAAATGTATGACCCGTTTCAAGAATAAATAGATGTAGACAAAAATGTCAATGACTGAGGGGCCTCTATCAAAAGATATGGACTGATAAATCGGGATTATCGCTGACATCTCGTATGTGGGAAAGTACAACGAGAAAGTATGTGTCATTTTTATCTCTACTCTATTTATAATCCGAATGAAGTGTACCTGAGTACTAAAGGTACAAAAACATGATTCAACTGCTGTCACCCACGGTGTTCAAAGTAAAAAGTTATTTATTTCAAATCAGCATTTACACCTATGATTTACACGCACTCTAGATATTTTCATTGTATGCAAGTCGAAGTCGCAGGACCGGTCGTTGTTGCGATGCTTGGGGGAGGCCTATGTCCAGCAGTGGACGTTTTTCGGCTGAAATGATGCTGATGAAGTCGAATTCTGATAACATTAATTTTATTAGCTTGATACCTACGAGAAAGTAAGACCACACGGAAGTTATAATGTAAAAATGTGTCCTATAGAAAGACATATTTCTATAAATCTTGCCATAAAATCCCATAGGCAGCGACAATGTATATTTTTCATCTTTAGGAAATATATATTCTTTAGGAAGTATATCTCAACAAATCTCGTTCTGCATAAGCTTAATACGTTTACAAACTCAATAACGGAAAAATATACATTACGTTACCTGGCTGCAAGTGCGATACCAAAAGGTGGATGCATCCTGGAATGTACATTATAGCTGCCGTTTTTTACGGCCTTAAGGAATGGAATTCCTTGCTGGTCTGTTTCCCGGTAAGTATAATCTGGTGGTCTTCAAGGCTCGAGTGAATAGGTTTTTGCTGGGCAAGCGTGCACCATCGGAGACCGCACCATCGCTTACCATCTGGTGTGAGGTGGCGGTCAAACGCGGCTTACGTTAGGCATAAAAAAGACGGTCCAGAATAAAGATGGATTAATATGTCATGAGAAAGATAATGTAATAACCGTACGGTTATTACATTATCAAGGTCATTATTATGTCTGTGCTAATGGTATCATTAGCACAGACATAGTAAAAAATATAGACGAAGTGTGGCGAACAACCATAGTGAAGCCAATAAAACCGAGCTCCTCCCTGTTCAAAGCAGCGCTCACGCACACACATGCACCTCAAACCGTGCTCACCCCTCTCAGTTCACATTTCGTGGCATCGGCAGTAAGCATCGCGAAAACATATGTCTTTCAGGTGCATGGTGTGTATGTGAGCACTGGTTGTACATGTACACACGGCTACACTTCAAGCTGTACATTTCCAGTATAAGCTGATTTCGCATTGTATAGGTTTTCCTTACAACGCGAGGTCAGCCTTTACTGGTTTAGTACAGCTTGATGTGTAGCCGTGTGTACAAGAAGGAGCACGGTTTTTGTTGGCTTCACTATTGTTGTTTGCAGCACTTAGTCTATATTTTTTACTATGTCTGTGACCGTTAGAATGAAAGTAATAACTGAGATGACGCCTTATAGTAGTGTATGGAAGACAAACAAAAGCTGCGCCGACCTCAAAAAAGTTCAAATAAGGGTAGGAGGATGATGAATGATGACCAAAATTAAAAAACTTGTTATGGTGAAGTATCATAAATCATAAGAACCCAATATTTTTATAGACATATTCAGTTCTGCAATACTCTGTCGAAACGAATACATTTTAAACACGTACTTGCGAACTATGTGACAAATTGTTATTGGTGCTAGCAAGCACTCAGATACTATTTATTATTGAGCCGATAATGGCCACTTATCTACCGATACCACTACATAATGGTTATTGGATGCGCTGCTACGTGATGTTGAATATAACTACCAGATATACACGCTGAAATTTGAATTGCTTATTTCCCGAAAAGGGGACATTGTACTCATCATTATGAACAACTTTTACTATGGGACCAACCTTGAAATCGCGAAAAAAAATCAAGTGTTCCATACATTTTATTGATTTATGTGAACACAAATGTAGGGACCAAATGATTTTTTTTTCGCGATTTCAGGGTTGGTCCCATAGTAAAAGTTGTTCATAATGATGAGTACAATGACCCCTTTTCGGGAATTAAGTGACTCAAATTTCAGCATGTATATAATACTTACATAGATAGAAATCTAAATAGTATAAGGTAATAGAAGTGGCAAAGGCGAGTCAAAGTGTCGCCGCGTACAGGTGTCTAGTAGGACACCAGTGCGCGAACCACAGAAATAGATAGAATGGTTGTAATCAAAATTTTACTTGCGATTCATGCGTGGCAACTTTCCGAACAAACTACGCCTTACATTTTGACGTCATTACTAAAAAAAAAAACATCAAATAAAATTTACAGCTTTTGTTTCGGCAGTCCGAAACAGCACAATAAGGCATTTTTGCGGGTTTCTGTTACAGTATTTACAGAAACAAGTCATAAGTCGTGCTGAGAAAGGCTTTGACATATCCTGCATTATGGTGCATGGTGCAGTCACGCGCGCCCTGCCCACCTGGCCATTCTATCTATTTCTGTGGCGCGAATCGTTTGTTTGATCATCAGTGCTGTTTTGGACGCAGAGTCACTAAAATTGTGTTTTGCAGCAGTTAATTTATTTTGCATTGAATGCTATAAACATGGTAGGAGTAACTGCGTATTTATGTGTTGCTAACGGCAAATCGGCGACACGCCTTCCGGTATTATAAGACATATATAACATTTCTATTACCTTATTATTAAGATTTCTATGACTTTTATACCTTAACGTATACCTGAGACTCTTGAAGAGAACGGTATAAAAATAAAGTTCGCTGATGGCGGACCTTTGATAGGAAGTATTACAGCCTCGAGTCTGACTATCAACCTACTTAGTACTTTGATACCTTGATGATCGTTTTGACTTTAAATCCACAGCACATAACTAAACCATAAGCACCATGAGATAGTTAGTCAATTATTTAGTAAAATTACGATAGTTATCTTCTGCACGAAAATAAGCAAATAAAAATAAATGAAGACTAACTAATAGTTATAAACTATCTTGTGGTCATGTATCCACAGTTACATTGGTGACAGCTGCCCTCCGTTCATTAAATTTCCAAAACAAGGTAGTGGCTAGAAGAGTGTATCTAGAACTTTTAAAATAGTAGATTACACAACAAGTGAAAAAAAAGGGAATTTAATTCGAGGGACTAAGTTGGATCCCGAGAGAACTGAAGGAAAAATAGAATCCTAAGCGGAGCGAGGGATACAAGGACCGAGAAGATATTTTTTTCACGAGTTATGCACTCTACTTTTTACCATTGACTGCGAGAAAATTAATAGTAGTACAGTATTTATATTTAAATTAAATAGCTCAGTGGAATAGCTCCATTCAGCCAGCCAGTAGGTACGTTCAGCACGTTTTATTATTTTTTTGTACATAATTCGTGCTTGTTCCAAATTCAAAATGTTTTATTCGCTTGTACTCTTAGAAAAAAAAAAAATTATTCTCTGTTATCGATGAATCAGATTGCCCTTTTTCGAGTGGCAATGGTAAAGACAAATATTTTTTTTATGTCCTAATATGGTTTTAAAAACTTGTGTTTTTATATTGCAGATTCGCGATCGCAGACAACGCTTATCGGTCATTGGTGTACGAGCACAGAGAACAATGCATATTGATCTCAGGTAACATACGCTAACTTACCTTTATTCCTATTTTTATTCAACATCTACAGGCTTCCGGCTAACACAATAGTTTATTGACTACAGTCAGAGGCACACAATAACAATGTTAATATACAATGTTATTATATCACTAAAATACAACTTAGTCCTAAAGTATCATTGTGCGCCTCACGGCTGCGCCAAATACACTCAGTTCAGCAAAAATGCCAGACACTAGTGTCTGGCGCTAGTTTTCAACTAGACCTTATTGTGTTGTGGAATGTTAGTCTTTAATAATCAGAAAAACGTGGCTTCTTTCACATTTCGTTTTATAAAGTGCACAAGACTTCATTAAAGTAACAAAAGCTTATCATCCCCCCCTAGCCAAGCTGACAATCTACAATCGTCAACGCTAAGAGAAAACAATCAAAATGTATGGGAATGACATATCTCAACGAATTACTTTTTCGTTGAGCGTTGACGACTGTAGATTGTCAACTTGGCTAGGGGGGCATCATCTGTAAAAGACGTAAAACAATTTTATTTTTAGACACAAAATTACATTTTAATATGATAAAAACATAAAAAACCATATTTTTCACAGGCGAATCCGGCTCTGGCAAAACTGAAGCCTCCAAAAAGGTCCTCGAATATATAGCAGCAAGAACAAATCACATACGTAACGTAGAGACAGTCAAAGACAAGCTCCTTCAAAGCAATCCCCTTCTAGAAGCCTTCGGAAACGCGAAAACCCACCGCAATGACAACTCTAGCCGCTTCGGAAAATACATGGACATTCAGTTCAACTACGAAGGGGGCCCTCAAGGTGGACATATCCTCAACTACCTTCTGGAGAAGTCCAGGGTAGTCAGCCAGATGTCCGGGGAGAGGAACTTCCATATCTTCTACCAACTGCTCGCGGGGGCAGACCAGGAATTGTTAAAGCAGTTGAAACTACAGGGAAGGCCGGAGGCTTACAAATATACCACTGATGCTGTGAGTACCCTATCCATTCATAAGATTCATCTTTTTAAAAGCACATTAAAATTAATTTCAATGTATGTATTATTTTTATTATCATCTTTCTTGCCCGTCATTGCAATGTTGCCCTTTGATTCATAATGTCATCCAGCCATTAGCCACTTGGAGCACATATCTCTCTCTCTCCAACAGAATAACAATAGGTACAAGTTAGTCTCTTCTCGGAGCAGGTTCATCACGTGACTGAGCCCTATAACTTTTGGCTGATTCTGACAACCTTAGTTATTTTTTTTTTAAACAATCTGGCCATGAGATGCCATTAGATGAAGAGAAACTACGATAAAACTGTAATTGGTATCGATTCTCTTATTCACGAACTAAACTTATTTTAAGCTATCGCTCTCTTTTATTAATAGTAGATACAAGAAAGGGATGGCAACAATTTTAGACCTGTAAAATTAGTTTACGTGTTACATTTCTTTGTATTTTAGTGGGCACGTTCCGTGATCACGACTAAACTTCTTTGGAAATCTAAATTCCGACTAATTTGACAGTTCTAAAATTGTTGCCATCCCTTTCTTGTATGTACTGTTAGTAAAAGAGAGCGATAGTTTAAAATAAGTTTAGTTTGTGAACAAGACAATCGACACCATTGTCCGTTTGATTGTTTGCTTGTTTGTTCGAGCATCACGCAAAAACCATTGGACAGACACACAGCAAGACCATGTCCTGGATTAAAATATAGAATACTTCTTTTTTTCATTAGGCTAGTATCCTATTTTATTATACCATGCTCTTTACCATCAGTTTAATGTTGACCTTTCACGATCAACCAGACCAAATGTCAAATGTAAAAAATGTCCCAAAAGTATTTATTTATTCATTTAAATGCCTTACCAATCTTAACCCCCTTTTACCCAAAATATCGTCTTCTAAAATAGTTCCATCCTCTTCTAGGCCACTCCACCAAACCAGCGTACCCACGACGCCGAACAGTTCCGCCTCGTCCGAGAAGCCATGAAGGTGATTGAAATAAACCAGGCTGAGCAGAACGAGATCTTCGAGATCGTCGCCATCGTGCTGCACTTAGGAAACGCCAAGTTCGTGCAGAACGAAAAGGGAAACGCGGAGATCCTGTCCCATGACGCTAACACGGGCAACGTGGCTGAGGTAAGACGATATAATTGATCTTCAGTTCCGTCACAGAATCGAGTAATTGCTATGATAAAAAACCGGCCAAGTGTGAGTCAGACTCACGCAGTAAGGGTTCCGTGCCACCCATCGACCTGATACCCCATAGAAACTGATTTAATTTACGAGAGTTCATCCAAAGACATCAACGATCGTGAGCGCAATATGAAGTTTTGCATCTCTTTCTTACGTAAGTACCACCACATATGTCTATGTTAGCCCTATTTTGAGTATTTCTTGCTAAACTACATAGTATGCACTATAATCAGACCAAATTTGACGCTGGTATGTATTACCGTTTTGCAGATAGAGCAGGAACAAAAACGTTGAAAAAAAAAAAGGTTTTTCGAGGTTTCTTGTATGGTTCTTTGGTTGTAGACTTTTTTTTATTTTTAGTATTTGTCGTGATAGGCACCATAGTAACACATATTCTGTGAAAATTTCAACTGGTTATCTATTGCCGTTACAAAGATACAGCCCTGTGACAGACAGACGGACGGACGGACAACGTAGCGAGAGTCTCGTTAGCACCCTTTGGGTATGGAACCCTAAAAACCATTTATTTCAGAATAATTGTATGTCCATATTTTGTTAGTAACAATTATCTTAAAACTATGTTGGTCACAGATAAGTATTACAATACAATAATATAGATTTTTAATAAGAACACATTAGCAGCCTGATGAGTCCCCCTACAACTGCAGACTCTGGTCTTTCCGCAATCATCCTTAGGATTTCGTTGCCGCTGCCTCGAATTTTTATAAGAACTTAGGTCGCATGAGCCTGACGAGTCTCTCTACAACTGCAGACTCTGGTCTCTCCGCAATCATCCTTAGGATTCCGTTACCGCTGCCTCGAATTTTTAATAAGAACTCATGAGATCACATGCAGCCTGATCAGTCTCCCTACAATAGCAAACTCTGGTCTCTCAGCAATCATCCTTAGGATTCGTTGCTGCTGCCTCTAATTTGTTTTAGCAGTGAGGCTGATTTTTTGCGAATTATAGCATAAAAGTCATCCATCCAAAATAATGTAATGTTGCTACACAGGACGGAAATAAATGTAAATGTAATGTAATGTACAGATGGGAGGGACCAGCTGAAAATCAGTTCTGTGCATACCTACATGCACAGCAAATACTGAGCTGGATCCCTTGCCACACATATTATGTTGTATGCATGTTGTGTTCTCATTAATTTGTCCTGTTACCTTTGCATATAATATGTATATTTTGTGTAGGTGTGGCAAAATAAATGGTTTAATGGTTTAAATACAAAACAAACAACCCGCATACCAAGGGTGGAACCGGGGGGGGGACAGGGGCACCCCCCCCCCAGACGTTTCAAATAAAACAAGGAGCTGGGTGATTGCGATACCGCTTTAATAACATTCATTTGTTTTTGCGTACCTACATAAGTAGGGGCATACTAACTGTCACTGATAAAGAATTAATTCCAAAGACAAAGTGCAATAGTCATAGGGACACTCCTTACCAGCCTGGCCCTTGTGCCCCTCCCAGAAATAAATCCTGGAACCGCCCTTGCCGCATACTAACAACATTCACGTCACACCCTGAAGCTTACACAATACATTAGTTATACCTCTGTCTTAAAAAATGGTGTCAGTATTGAATAAGGAAATAAAACACTACGAATATATTTATTTATTTATTTTTATTTATTAAATTTATGCACACACAGAGTAATAATAATAAAATACATAGAAATGAATAGTACAAAGGCAGACCAGATTTAATAAGGGTACTATTTCTGAGATTCATACACTGAAATACGCAAATAGAAAGATTCCTGTGACCACATCCTCATTAGTAATCCAAGTGAATAGAACAGGTTAAAAAAAAACGCAGGTGCGTCCTTCTCTGCTGGTCTTCTAAAGACAACAAATAAGGCAAGCATGCACCATCGTCGAACATCAGGGTGAGGTAGCGGTCAAACGCAAGCCCATTTTTGGATAAAAAACAGCATCCTATCATGTTCCTTAAAAAAAAAAACAAGAAGAGTAAAGGCAATTAACCATTACATTCAAGGCATAACCTCGTTTTGCTCTTATTTTTAACAAAAAAAACTACTACACTAAACTACTACTAAACTAATTATTATTGTTCCTTCAATTATTATTATTTATAACACACGATAAAAAGTTCATTAACGTATAACACGCGTTTGTTCTTTTGTTTCCTAAATTACGTTGCTTATCTCTCTGACCTTGCTAAGGTTTCCTGTCTGCCTTTCAAAAGTTCGATCTAATAACTTTGAGTTAAGTATCTAGAATTTATCAAGTAATATGGTACTTATGCCTAGTAAAAATATAGAAGAATAGAAAATGTCGTTCCTGGAAAGAAATAGTCCATGGCATGGTCTCCTCATAGGAGGCGATAAGGTGATGTAAGCGCAGCATCGTTCTTACAAATGCGTGATTACGATTATGTACATATGTTCAGTCTTGAAGGAATAAAGATATTCCTTCAAGTGTTCAGTAGATTATTTTATTATTTTTAACGCATTTACGCATGCGAAGCGAAATCTAAAGATTTAAATTGTGGAAAGAAAAAATCGCTCACGAGCAGGATTCGAACCTGTGAGTGTTCACAGTAGCTTAGTGGCTAAAGCACTGGCGTACTGAGCCAGGAGTCGCAGGTTCGAATCCTGCTCGTGAGCAGTGGCGTGCATTGGCCTACTTCACTTGAATTTAATTGTGGTGTAAGTTATAGATTTTTTGATGTAGGAAGATTAATTTAGCATTAATAGGTCTATTTTAAGATAAATAATCATCGTACTCTGAAAAAAAGATACTAACTTACACCACTATTGAATTTGAACGAGGAAGGCAGTAGGTATTGCCTAATTGCCTATATGCAATGCACGCCACTGCTCGTGAGCGATTTTTTCTTTCCACAATTTAAATGTTCAGTAGATATTAATGTAGGTACTACTAGGTACTCAGGAAGTCTAAAAGTCGTATTCGTAATAATTTTAGTGTTGCCAGACGTACAAAAATTATCGTACAGTCTGGGTACATACAATGTACGATACAAAATGTATTATCATACCCAAAAGTACTTTAATTTTGACGTTTGAAAATGATTGCTCGAATTCGTCGAAATACAAAAAATTTGACATGCTAGACGCTAGCGTCTACTAGTAATAATACTACAAGTTAAGGGTGGTGGACCTAAGAAAGAGAAAGGTCATCACTTTGAAATCCACTGAAAGTGACTGAAGTTTTTTTCATTTAATTTCATAATCCATCATAAACCAATCCATAATTACATATTATAAATGCGAAAGCAACTCTGTCTGTCTCTCTTTTTGTAACGTTTTCACACCTAAGCCGCTGAACCGATTTGGATGAAACTTGGTACAGAGATAGCTGGAAAATGGAATGGAAAGGCTACTTTTTATCCCGGGAGGATAAACAATTTGCGAGGGATGCGCGATAAATGCCAAAGCAATTGTTTGACGACAAACGCTCGACATAATATGTACCAGGGTGTCATAAACGTAGGTACATAATAGGCTACTTTTTATACCGAGAAGATAAACAGTTCCCGAGGGATGCGCGATAAAAGACAAAGAAATTATTTGACGACAACCACTTGGCATAATTATGTGCCAGGGAGTCATAAACGTACGTAGTTTGTGAGTTTGTTACTTTTTCATGATAAGCAACCAATGACTACACAGCCCATAGACACCTCATAACAGGCGACCGATGTCTGCAACACATCTATGAAATTTCACTAATGTAGGTCGCCACTATTCGCCACTTGAAATCTTCAAATCAGTTTCGAACACTTGTAATTATTTCTCCAGGACCACTTACATGAGCCGTTAAAACTGCCGCGTTAGTGATTAGCCAATAGCCGCCTTGGTACGGCCACAGATAATATTACGGCCAATCGGATTGCAGTACCCCAGTACCTCAGCTAGTGGCAGAATTTATTGTACGCATTATATTCAACATTAGGCGTCTATTGGGCTGTACAGTCGTTGTTAGCAACTTAACGGGATACGCGACAAACGACATCCACGCCACCGAAGCCGCGGGCACCCTCTAGTATTCCATAATTTAGAACGTCGCGTCGCCGCGCCGTCGCGCGTCGGTACGATAATCCACTTGTAATAATCTGGCAACCCTGAATAATTTTGCTTTCAACCACTGCGTAATTTTTCGACATCATCAGCATCATCATTTCAACCGAAAGACGTCCACTGCTGGACATAGGCCTCCCCAAGCATCGCCACAACGACCGGTCCTGTGCCTTCCGCATCCAGCGGATTCCCGCGACCTTCACCAGGTCGTCGGTCCACCTTGTGGGGGGCCTACCCACGCTGCGCCTTCCAGTACGCGGTCGCCACTCCAGAACTTTACTGCCCCATTGGCCATCCGTTCTGCGAGCAATGTGCCCCGCCCACTGCCACATAAGTTTGGCAATTCTTCGGGCTATGTCGGTTACTTTCGTTCTCCTGCGAATCTCCTCATTTCTGATTCGATCACGCAGGGACACTCCGAGCATAGCCCTCTCCATTGCCCTTTGAGTGACTTTAAGCCTTCTTATGAGGCCCATTGTGTAAAATACTGATGTTCAGCCGCATCTGGCTAGACTGGAAGCCGACCCCAATATAATTGGGAAAAAGGCTCGGAGGATGATGATGAGGCCCATTGTGAGCGACCACGTTTCAGTACCGTAAGTAATTACTGGCAACACACACTGGTCAAAGACTTTCGTCTTGAGACACTGCGGTATTTTGGACGAAAAGATATTGCGTAGCTTCCCGAACGCTGCCCAACCGAGTCGGATTCGACGATTGACCTCTCGAAGTTGGACTTACCTAGCTGGACAGTTTGTCCTAGTTATACATAAGCGTCAACAACTTCGAGTGTAGATTCTCCGATGTTTACGGGAATGGGTGCTATGTGGGAATTCGACATAACCTTTGTCTTGTCCATATTCATTTTAAGACCCACTCTATCAAAAGCTCTACTGAGGTCATCGAGCATTGTACCGATAAAAGAGGGAACTCAATTTTTCGACATGAGTTCCCTCTTTTATCCATCTAATCTATGACATAACAGGCTTCGCTTGCTTGACCCATGTAACTCCCAAATCTTTTAACCTGCACCAAATCTCCGAACCACCTCGACAATGGTATTTGTTATATTTGGACCATTAATTTTAAGCCATAACTATGCCATTGTTCCGGTTTGTTTTTGTAAATACTACTATTAGAGTGCTATTGTCCGCCCAATACAGGTGACGTCATTCGGGTGCAGGTGTAATAGTTCAAATACGAAATATTGACGTTTGAACCGTGTCGATAGATAGCGTTCCGAGTGTTCCGACTCTCAGATCGAATTCGAAACCTAGCACGCACAATTTTTAAGTGTCGAAACGTTAATGTAGGTACCTAAGCGTTTTTTTGAATATTTAACTACACTTTCCAATGAGGTTCCCGTAATTTACTGTAATTGGTTCAAGAACGTTGTAATTAAAGTGAAATAAATAAATGCTAGTGGCAAGTTGATTGGTATCCGTATATCTGACTTTAATCTGTCATGTAGGACCGGTTCTCATATCTCATTGACCGTTATTTTAAAACCTTTGACTATGACTGTTATTAATAAAAAACCAGCCAAGTGCGAGTCGGACTCGCGCAGTAAGGGTTCCGTACCTCTCAATGACCTGATACCCCATAAAAACTGATTTAATTAACGAGAGTTTATCAAAAGACATCGACGCCAGTGCGCGAAATATGAATTTTTGCATGTCTTTCTTACGCAGGTACCACCACATATGTCTATGTTTGTCTTATTTTTTGTATTTTTTGCTAAACTACATAATATGTACTATAATCTGACCAAGTTTGACGCTGGTATATATTACAGTTTTGAAGATATAGCAGGAAAAAACTTTGTAAAAAATGCATGTTTTTGAGGTTTCTTGTATGGGGACCCCCTTTGGATTCAGACTTTTTTTTGTTTTTAGTGTATTACCGTTCAAAAGATACAGACTTGTGACAGACAGACGGACGGACAGCGTAGCGAGAGTAATAGGGTCCCGTTTGGATCCCTTCGGGTACGGAACCCTAAAAAATTACCCGTAGTCGTCATAGCATAGTAGACCCTTATCTAGCATACAATTGGCTCAACTCAGCATATCGCAGTCCACTGCTGGAGATAGGCGTCTCCAAAGTTGCGTCACAACTAGGATTGCCAACTATTTTTCGGGAACACATAGTATTTTTCAGGCAACTATATATTTTTTCAACAATACTGTTGAAAAAATACGCCTGGCCGAAACATAGTAAAATACCATATTATACTGGGTGTAAGGGGAACGCTTCTGAAAACGAAGATAGGTGCTGGTGATTACTGATACGAAACCACGAAAAAAAATGCGATTCTTTTTTTAGATTTTTTCATATATATTTTTTTGCATTTTTCATACATAACCAACTTTGGGCAGTTAAATAAAACTTATATATAATGAAAAATGCAAAAAAAATGTGAAAAAATCTATAAAAAGAATCGCATTTTTTTTCGTGGTTTCGTATCAGTAATCACCAGCACCTATCTTCGTTTTCAGAAGCGTTCCCCTTACACCCAGTATAATATGGTATTTTACTATGTTTCGGCCAGGCGTATTTTTTCAACAGTATTGTTGAAAAAATATATAGTTGCCTGAAAAATACTATGTGTTCCCGAAAAATAGTTGGCAATCCTAGTTGTGACGCAACTTTGGAGACGCCTATCTCCAGCAGTGGACTGCGATATGCTGAGTTGAGCCAATTGTATGCTAGATAAGGGTCTACTATGCTATGACTATCACCAGCACTATCACCTGTCTTCGTTTTCAGAAGCGTTTCCCTGACACCCTGTATAGTACGGTTGACAACCCTAGTCACAACACACGTCCTCTTCCTTCCGCATCGAGCCCTCCACGGCTCCTTTTTTAAGGTCAATCAGTTTATCTGGCTAAAAATATATTTGTAACTAGTCTATCTTCGCCCGCCAGGATGTCGTTTATCGCTCATCTTCCCGGGATAAAAAAATAGCCTTCATGTTAATCAGGGTTATGTTCTATCTGTATGCAGGGCCGGATTAACCATTTCGGGGCCTTTAGGCAATGCAATTCTCGGGGCCCTTTTTCAGCCGTTTGAAGATCATCAGCTGTTTTCAAGTTGATGAAGAGTTCCAGCATTTCAAACTTTTGTATATATATATCATACAATACGCTACGTAACGCATCTATATTATTAGTTCTACTACTCGCTACTAGCAGTGGCGTGCAGTGGCCTACTTCACTTGAATTTATTTTTGGTGTATGTTATTGATTTTTTTATGTAGGAAGATTTATTCAGCATTAATAGGTTTAATAAGGGATAAAGAATCATCGTACTTTGAAAAAAATATAATAACTTACACCACTGTTGAGTTTGAATGAGGAAGGCACTGGGTATTGCCTAATTGCCTATATGCAATGCACGCCACTGGCTACTAGATAGGTAGTCCAGTGGCCTGATTCACAAACGTTTGAAAAGTTTTCGTTTCCGAAGTGAAACAAAACGATCACTTCCTGCGACCACGAATGATGCACAGCATTCGAAACATCAGGAAAAGCAATGTTAATAATAATACGCGATGTAATCCGGTCAAACTTGTTTTATTACGAAAAAAAAACGATTTGAGAATCAACGAACGCATTCGGATATGACCCTCAAGCGGCGCAAATATTGTAATCTCATTGGATGCTATGATTTTGAGCCGTTTGGGGTCGAAACGCTCGGGCCATGGGGTCCGAGCGCACGGCTCCTTTTCAAGGAAATATCTAAGAGACTGGTCGACACTTCGCGTGACCAGAGGGCTGGCTTGTTCTTTGGGCAAAGAATAAGCGTTGCCATTCAACGTGGCAACGCTGCCGGTCTTCTGGGCACGCTTCCATATGACAGGGATGTGGAGGAATTCTTCGACGCCTAAGTCTACTTTTATGATATTTTAATATTATTGAATCTGTATTTTATACATGTTTACGTTGTATATATTATTTATATTAATGTAGATAGGTAGTAGTTAATTATAAGATGTGTATTTATATTGTATTAAAGTAGTATGTAATTTCAAGTAGCTTATATGTTACCTAATCCGGGTTACGTTCTATCTGTATGCCAAATTTCGGAAACGCTATTCATAGTTCTTTAATTTTATATCGAGTGCTTTCGGACAGCAAATGGCTCACGGGAGAGTTTCCATGAATTTCGCGTTGCGTTTCCGAATCCGTTCGGTTCTCAAATCGTTTTGTTTCTTAATAAAACAATTTTAACCGAATTACATCGTGTATTAATATTAAAATTGGTTTTCCTGACGTTTCGAATGCTTTGCAGCATTTATGGTCGCAGGAAGTGGTCGTTTTTTTTTATATTCCGGTCAAATTTCACTTCGGAAACGGAAACTTTTCGAACGTTTGTGAATCAGGCCCAACGATGAAAGAAGTAGTCTTTATTCGTAGATCAGGCCACAGTTCTGTAAGTATGAAGTTTTTCATCAACTGACAGCATGCATCGAAAAAAGGCTATAATACCTATTGTCATTGAGGATACTTTCCAATTAAGTTTTCACTGTATGAAACATTTTCAATTAATAATACTTCTGTGCGCGCGCGCGGAGTCGCTAGCCGATGCGAGGCCCCTAGGCAATTGCCTACTCTGCCTAGTGGTTAATCCGGCCGGTATGCCGTTAAATTTATCGAAATCCGTTCAGCCCTTAAGGCGTGATTGAGTAACAAACATCCAAACATCTTCACAAACTTTCACAATTATAATAATAGTAGGATAGGACAGGGTAACAACAACTGGGGTGCTGGCCAGAAAACCTCCACGTGTGCCTGACGGCTGCTTGTCCTTCTGGACACGTCTGGAGGGAACGGCAGTTGTTTGTCCGGTGCATCCTGGGCACGGGCAATAAAATCCTTTCGAGGGATTAACCTTCGGGGGATTTTATTGCCTGTGGCTCATATTCTGGCACGGGAGGGGAGTTTATCCACGTGTCCCTGCCCCCGTCGATCTCGTAACCCCAGGAGTGCCCGCTGAGTAGTGTTCTCGCGCCTCTTGGGACCGAGGGTCTTGGCTTCACCGCCCGGACCGCGAGGAAGAAAACCTCTATAAAAAATTACGGGAGGTAGGGCCTGCGAGCAGCAGACTCGGGGTAGTCTGCTGCCCGATCAGCAGCTGGCGTAGCTGGCACAGCCGGCGTAGTTGGCGCAGCTGGTAAATGCCCATGAGGTGAGGTGGCGGGCAGTGTTCCGTGTGCGCCACTGAGGAGGGTGCGGCCAACGTTAGGCCGCACGGAGAGAAAGAGCTCGCCTGCTTGTGGCGGGCCGGTACCTGTCGGGGGTGGTTGTGTGAATACTCACAGGTTCCCACGCCCCCGGCTAAGGTAGTTGAAGGAACACCGTGGTGATTTTAGTCGGTAAGAGTCCGACACTGGCTCCGCCTACCCCGGGCGGAGTGCGTCCATGAGGATTTCTCCACGCAAAAAAAAAAAAGTTAACAACAACTTTTATTGCAATAATACAATAAGTAAAATATTTTATCGGTTTGCTTAAGAATGGATAGTAGACTTATCTCAAACCTATTTATCATGTTTCTTCTTATTCAACAATCGGCTTAGTAACAAAACACAATGTAAGTACCTATAATGCTTGTGTCTCCATCTCCACACAAAACAGTATCGGCGGTTTTGTTTCTATTCCATAACCATTGCTTTGTTATTCTTATCACCATCTTTTTATTTCATAGTTATTTTTGAAACAGTTTTATAAAGAGGTCACTAAGGACAATGACCCCTTTGTTATCAAACGCGGTAGTGTTTTGTGGGACATTTCGTAATATCCCATAATATCATCAAATGGCAATCATTAAAAAACTGTTACAAAATAATTGTTTCACCATGTTGTGCATAGTTTTATTTATAGACGAATTATCGAACTCTGCCTGTTATGAACCAAATTGAGGATCAGAAATATAAATTGAGGATCAGAAATATAAATTGAGGATCAGAAATATAAATGGAAAGTCCCATAAATGTTTTTCTGTAATTTTTAGGGTTCCGTACCCAAAGGGTGCCAAACGGGACCCTATTACTCTCGCTACGCTATCTGTCCGTTCGTCCGTCTGTCTGTCACAGGGCTGTATCTTTTGAACGGTTATGGGTAACCAGTTGAAATTTTCTCAGAATATGTGTTGCTATGACACAATAACCCCCTTTCACGACAAATATTAGAAATAAAAAGTCTATAATAAAAGGTAGTCCCCATACAAGAAACCTCGAAAAACATGCATTATTTTCAACGTTTTGTTCCTGCTCTATCTTCAAAACGGTAATACATACCAGCGTGAAACTTGATCTGATTATAGTGCATACTACGTAGTTTACCAAAAACTACTAAAAATAGGGCAAATATATATGTGGTGGTTCCTGCGTAAGAAAGAGATGCAAAAATTCACATTTCGCGTGCGATCGTTGATGTCTTTTGATGAACTCTCGTAAATTAAATTAAATCAGTTTCTATGGGGTATCAGGTCGATGGGTGGTACGGAACCCTTACTACGTGAGTCCGACACGCACTTGGCCGGTTTTTTATGGTACTTCTTGTCTGCTCTTAAAACCGGTTTACATTCATCGCAAATAGCCGCAGGTCTAGAAAACATTTGTAATTATCATTAATTCGAGCCATATTAAACAAATCCTTAGGAATTTACTACTAAAAACACATAATGTAATTTGTCAACAGCTTCTAAAAGTAAACGCGACGAGACTAAGGGAAGTTCTAACAAGCCGTACGATCAACGCCCGGGGGGACGTTGTCTGCACTCCTCTGGACTTGGAACAAGCCCAGTACGCCAGAGATGCGCTCGCGAAAGCCATGTACGACAAACACTTCAGCTGGCTCGTGTCGAGGCTGAACGCGTCACTCGCGCCGAAGGACAAGGATGCCATGTCGTCAGTCATGGGTATTCTGGATATCTATGGATTCGAAATATTCCCCAAGAATAGGTGAGTTTTTCACGTAAGCCCTTTTAGCCAGTGAAGTCCTTGCCAAAGCTTTTTGAAGTGAAACTTCTATATAGACGGGGGTACTTGTCCAATTTGAAAACCTGCCCGTAAAACATCAAATCAAAATTTTGTTGCGATTTGTTTTGCCACTTGTCCGTTGCGCTTCGTTTTCCACTTGTCCGTTGCCATTCGTTTTTCCACTTGTCCGTTGCGATTCGTTTTTCCACTTGTCCGTTGGAGTTTCACTTCTACTATGTGTTTTTTTAACCGACGAAAAAAAGGAGGAGGTTCTCAATTCGACGCGTATATATTTTTTTTTTTTTTTTTTTTTTTTATGTATGACCACGCGTAACTTTTTAAAGAGTGGTCCGATTTTGATGATTCTTTTTTTAATGGATAGGGTATATCTCGAAGTTGGTCCCATTTAAATTTCAAAATCAAAATCCACCCCTAAGGGTAGTAAAATAGGGGATGAGTGTTTGTTCACCCACTGAATTCTTACCTGTTAACCGATTCTGTTGAAACTTGACACACATAAATATAGTTCTAGACACTACGGCATAATGGAGACCTGGAGTTAGATTTTAACCACAAAAAAATGAAAAATAAAACTTTTTAACAAAAAATTGAATCGACGAAAAGTGAAACTGAAAAGCGAAAAATAACTATTTATGAGTCGGCGCCAAACAACCAATCAACGAAGATCATTAAATTACTTTAAATAAATAATAAAAACAACGTCACATCAAATACAACGTGAAATTTTCAACGATAAACAATAACTTTCCAAAAATGCGTTCTCCGCTCGGCCACTTGCAACTTACACGCACTTTGCATGTTAAAAAGTTCGTTTGGCGCCGACTCATAAATAGTTATTTTTCGCTTTTCAGTTTCACTTTTCGTCGGTTCAATTTTTTGTTAAAAAGTTTTTTTATAGTATAGGATGGCGAAACGAGCTAAAGGCCCACCTGGTGTTAAGTGGTTACCTTCTCCCATAACAACTTCAATACCACCTAGGCTGTGCCTTAATGGTACCGCAAGTCGGTTCGCCAAACTGAGACATGAAGATGGACAGTCTCATGTGATTGTAATTTCACCGGCATTGGCGGCACCGGTCCTTGATGTTGTCAATCCAGGCTAATTTTCTTGTTCCCCTGCTCCTTTTGCCCTCTATCTTGCCCTCCAGTATTTTCCTCAAAATATTAGATAGGTATATTTTTCGTTTCTGTATTGTGTCCAAGATATAAGATTTCCTCTTTTAACTGTTTTTAAAATGCAAGGTTTTTCTTAATTCTTCTTATAACTTCATTATTACCCTATCCCTCTATGAGATCTTTCACATTCTTCTATAAAGCCCAAATGCATTTATTTTTTCCTCTATCTTAATGATGTTTGTCCACTCTTCGACGCCGATTGTTCAACATTCGTCATCTAAGTTTTAAGCATTGTTTCAAAGAATTCTTTGTCCGCAGCTTCGAACAGTTCTGCATCAACTTCTGTAACGAGAAGCTGCAGCAGCTGTTCATCCAGCTGACGCTGAAGCAGGAGCAGGAGGAGTACCTGCGCGAGGGCATCGAATGGGAGCCCGTCGAGTACTTCAACAACATCATCATCTGCGACCTCATTGAAGCCAGGCATACAGGTAAACTTTATTTAAACTTCATAATCAGCCCACTGCTGGGCACGGACCTCTTTCAGAATGAGAAGGCCCACTACGCTGGCCTACTGCGGGTTGACCGGACTACACACCATCGAGAACTAAATAAAATAAATAAATAAATTTTTATTTCACACAAATGGTGTACAGTAAACACTTACAAATAGTAGTTATACAATTTCTCGGTATGAAGTGTTTGTTTGAACTCTGGTACCCAATATAAGATTTAACTTGTGTTATGGGTACCAGTGCTCTCATTAATTAAATCCACAGGGAGTTAAATTAATTGCATCAGGAGGTGGTTACATGAAAGTGCAGTTGAGTAAATGAGGTAAGTAAAACTACGTTACAGGCTACAGCATAGATTAAAGAATAAATAGTAATTCAGCTAATAATAGTGGTAAAAACTGTATGGAGCATTCTCAGGTGTGCAGGTTTCCTCACGATATTTTCCTTCACCGTTAAAGCAAGCGATAATCAAATTCTGATCCGCACATGTTGTACCTGCTTGAAGCTAATTTGTTCAAAACTAACTTTTCTTCTTCCTGCAGGTATCATCTCGCTCCTGGACGACGAGTGCCTCCGGCCGGGTGACGCCTCCGACCTGAGCTTCCTGGAGAAGTTGACGCAGAAGCTGGAGCCACACCCACACTACAAGTCACATCGCCGTTCTGACATCAAGACGCAGAAGATCATGGGTCGCGATGTGAGTACACCTTGTTATGCATGAAGGTAACCATTTAATTAGAGAATACGGAGGGATATGTTGGGATCCTACCGACTAAAATCACATGGTGGCCATCCTCAGCACGAAATAGAGGAGTTACGGGAACTCCAGTACTACTCTAGTACTAGTACAGTCTAACAAAGCAATTAATATACAGGGTCGCCAGATATAGATAAAGATTTCTGATATCTAAGATATCTGGCAACCCTGGATACTAATTGCTTTGTTAGACTGTACTACGCCTTTAGCACGTCTCGGGGTAACAACGTTTCTTCAACAGTAGCACGTGACCACCACGTGCTGCTGTCCTCCCCAAGGTCACTTAATGGACGCCTTAAGTCCCCACTTTTAGCGCCCACAATCTCGAAGTTCCCTCGTCTTCGTGTGGCGTCGGGAATGCGGCGTTGTACCCTATTTGCATATGAAGTGAGAAGTAAATCTAAAGGAATTGTAATATTAAAGAGGAATTACAGCAATCACATTCACAGAATTGAACAAAAACCACCTTTTGAAAGTTTAGCGTCTGCAATCTCATGAGGTTACCGCGATTGATTTTCATAAACTCGAGCAAATTTTTCAGCCTTTCCCTGCGACTACTTTCTAGTAAAGAAAACCATTTTTTTTTTCTTTAACCGTAACATTATGTGCAATTTACAATTAGTGAATTTTGTTGTTATTTGTTTTATTTTATTTTAATAAGTTAAGTATACATCTACATCATTGTAAAATGTGGTTTATGCTAGGTTTCAGGTAAATCTTTCTAGATACTTAATATCCTTTTAGCTTCCCCTGGTGGTGAAGTCAGAGTGTCTCAGTGTCCCATTCTGGACCAAAGACAACTTTGGACATCATGGTTTCTGCCGAAGGCCAAACTTAACAGGAAGGCAGACTAACCATGACCCACTATCCTCATAGTTGCTATTTTAAACCCATTTTCAAAGAAGGAAAATGTAAATACACTTCGTATTCTAGCTCATTATAACCAAGGCTCTGCTCTGACCCACTTGCGCATACACATGAATTCAAAATAGTACGTGTGTATTGTATGCGTTGAGAATCTGTTGACAAAACGGCTAGTGCCAATGTTTACGAATTTCATGGAGCGACACAGTGCCATAATTTATGCACAGTGTAAGCAAGCCTGATTTGCGCTAGAGACTAAATATACTTATGCCATAGGACGCTAGGTCCTGGGGGAAGCCAGTTGGGCAAAACAGCGACCGCATGAAGATATTTCCAAGAAAAGAAAGACCAACATGCTCGCGGGCGGCTCAAATTGCCTATGCACACGGCGTATTTTCTACACGCAGATATACGTCTGCACGTAGAAAATACGCCGTGTGCATAGGCTCAAACTCTAAATCAGGCCCTGAGAGTATCTATGAGACTGACTTCTTCATAAAGAGGTTGAAGGAGAGTCTGGCTCCCTAGCCAAGTTGACAATCTACAATCGAAAAAGTAATTCGTTGAGATATGTCATTCCCATACATTTTGATTGTTTTCTATAGCGTTTACGATTGTAGATTCTCAACTTGGCTAGGGGGGCTGATATTGCAGACTCAGGTCGTTGTCCCGAACCAGTATCAGGCTTGACCGTTTTGAAGACAGCTCGGGACGTCAAACTTCTAAGACTACCTCAAAGGAGGTGCCAGAACACAACAGCAGCACTCCTTCTGGGGTTACGAGATCTATGGGGGCAGGAAAGGACACAATCACCCCGCTGCCTTCCCAGTGGCAGTGAGTGTGCACCGAGCCTACCCCTGCTCCTTCACTATGCCCTATGCTAACGTCAGAGGGACACGCAGCACTTAATTGGCCCAGATCTGGCCCCTCCCGTGCCAGAACATTCTCCATGGACTATAAGGGACCCGAAGCAGAGTTATTGCTCGTGCCCAAGATGCACTGACCCAATAAACTGCTGTTCCTTCCAGACGTATCTAGAAGAACCCCGGCAGCCATCAGGGACGTGAGGTTTTCTGACCCAGCACTCCAACTGCAATACCACCTAGGCTGTTGCCTAACTAGTATTGCGATCCACGTTCACCAATTGAGACATGAAGATGGGAATTTAAGTCTTATGTGATTGCAATTTAACCGGCACATGTACCCTCGCCACGGAATACAGTAATGTAAGCATTGCTGTTTGGCCGCAGAAATAGGTACGATAGTAGGCCATAGGTACTCTCCCCGGACTAGCTCTTCACAAGGTCCTTTAATATTACTAAACTCATTCTTAGAGAATATCTAATGACCTTACCGTCGTAGAATACGTTAAATAAGTGTGATGTAATGTCAAATCGAATGCCACCTTAATTATTCAATTGACATTATTGATAGTTCAGCATTAGATTAAACAATGGAAGCATTGTGAGCATGCTATAATATTATTATAATGCTTATTCTACGGATGCTTCAATCACAAAACGCTTTGAATTTAGTTCGGAAGGAACAGTATTGGAGCCAGAACGTTACCATAGCGAAGAAAATTAAATTATAAATCCCGCACGAACAGACTAAAAGTGCCTGGCTTTCTGTGACAAAAGTTCAGGGTTTATCAATTCATCAGACATAAGTTGACGTGAAAATGATCACAGGACGAAAGTAAAATGTGGAATTCGTGACTGCTCTCTATCCGCGTCAATACTTTACCAGTATATCATCAAGATGTTCACTTCTGGACAAAAACTTCCACCATAGATGCCCAAAGACATAAGGCTATTCGCGATCTTCTTCGAATTGCCTGTAGATACATCTAGTGAAAATTGTCCTATCCTAAATTTTTGTTGGGGAACGCGATTCGAATACAGATATCGGTTTTGGTTCTGGGCTTTTGTGCATGAGAAAGTTCTATAAACGCAGCCACGATACAGGAAAAATCCAGGTGTGCTGTTAACACTTTTAAATTCCATCACAAGTGCTTAAAGTTTAACTTCTTGTCGGTCCAGGAGTTCTGCCTGGTGCACTACGCGGGAGAGGTGACGTACAACGTGCGCACCTTCCTGGAGAAGAACAACGACCTGCTGTTCAGAGACATCCAGAGCCTCATGGCCAGCAGCGGTAACACCATCGTCGCTAGCTGCTTCAAGGTAAATTATGCTTTCTCAATCCTTAGTATACGTGCACTTTTTCCGTTTCCTTTTCTATTACTAATAAACTAATATAGCTGTTTGTGATAGGTGACAGTGTTATTTCGCTTACAGTTATTTTTCTAACCAGGCTGCCTGCCTGAAAAATTTAACAAGGTGGAAAACTGGGACACATTTACTCTCCCAATTTTCCATTTCCTGCATACGTTTCGGATGGATCATGGCATATATCACACACATACACATCTGCATCTATAAGGAAGGCTGTTCAACACTAGCAAGCTGTTCTCGTTCCAGGACCTGAACCTAACGAGCAAGAAGCGTCCAGAGACCGCGATCACTCAGTTCAAGAACTCCTTGAACGAGCTGATCAAGATCCTGAGCAGCAAGGAGCCCTCATACATCCGCTGCATCAAGCCTAATGACTTCAAGGCTCCTAGTAAGTGCAACATTATCCTACTTTATCTTATTCTAGAACCTTGGTGGAAGGCTTTAGAGTTGAGAAGGGTTGAGATATGTCATTCAAATATATGGATATTTTGATTGTTTTCTATAGAAAAGTAAATTGTTTTTTATATAGCTAAGTTCAACTTGGCTAGGGGGGCTGGACCACGAAGTCAGCTCATACTAATGACACACAATGTACTTTACTAGTTTGAAGTGAATGTCTATTTTCAAGAGTGAAAGAATTTAATATAATATTTGCTTGTTCTAGTGCAATTTGATGACAAGCTAGTGTCCCACCAAGTGAAGTACCTAGGTCTGATGGAGAACCTTCGAGTACGACGAGCTGGTTTCGCGTACAGGAGGACTTACGAAGCGTTCCTTGAGAGGTAAGGAACTAAGGAGCTTTGTTCAGTTCGTAATAGTTGTACCCTTGTTGTACAGTCAGAAATCTTTCCGATGAACCATCACTAAGGCAAAAACCGCTTGCGCTCAGTGTTCGACGGCAGCCGTAGGTACGTGTAATGTAGCAGGATTCGTTCAAAGGAGTTTGTCGACAAAATGTATCACCGGGAAGGATCGTGAATGTACCTCATTAGGTTTCACCTCACCGAGGTTTCAGAAAAGAGTTTCCAGTTATCTATAAACGATCCGAATGAAAAAAGAGGCTAAGATTCCAGGAACATAATAATTTCTTAGGTTTTCGCGAGCGTTGACGATTGTAGATTGTCAACTTGGCTAGGGGGGCTGCTAAGCTTTCGAAACGTCAGGAAAACCAATTTAAATAATACACGCGATATAATCGGGGCTCGTGGCGAAGTAGCAACCGCGCGGATTGAACGATCTACGAGGTTAAGCAGCACTTGCCGCGGTCAGTCCGTGGATGGGTGACCATTTCGATACACATCGAGACCCCTCCGTGCCTCGGAGAGCACGTTAAGCTGTCGGTCCCAGTTCTCATACGAATATCTATGGCAGTCGTTACGGGTAGTCAGAAGCCTGAAAGTCTGACAACTGGCCTAAACTCCGAATGTCGGTATTACCCAATAACTGAGTTGCGGGGCCTGATGGCAGTCGCTCCGTGTAAAATACCGATGTTCAGCCGCATCTGTCTAGACTGGAAGCCGACCCCAACATAGTTGGGAAAAGGCGCGGAGGATGATGATTATGATACGCGATATAATCCGGTTATAGTAGTTTATGAAACTGTTGCATAACAGGGGTCATTAATTTTCTGGTAAAAGATTGTTCGTCATTTACGTTGCTGCATCCAGAAATTCATGCGGGGTCATATTCTCCTCAGTTCAGTATCACTGCTGTAGTCAGATATTTTTGCCCAGAATAAAACTTTAGACATACAAAAACATAATAATAACGTAAACAATTACAATAAATTTACAAGTAACGATGACCAAATCCAGTAGGTCATGGCGCGCGGCCGCGCACGTGCTCTAGCGCGTGCCTACACAGATAATAAAATATAGTCTGGCGAAAACATTATAATCGGAACTAATTTTCTATCCTTGTTAGGATTCCATCAATCTCTGTTTTATCATACAAAAAATGTGCCTGTAAACACTTAAATATAATTAAAAGCAATATGACAATCCAAACTTCTGCCAAAAACGCGATTTTAAATGATAATTTTTTTCAATGTATGACTAATGGCGCCACCCTGAATTTTGTGCGTACTCATTGGTGCCAAACTGTACGACTGCTAAAAAAAAGGTTTGAAAACTCCTTGGTTGGGTCGAAGTGGCATTAAAAACTCCTTAGTTGGGCTGAAGTGTGCGGTTATGGAAAAAAAATTAAATTACCGCATTGTTTTGTTCAGCAAAGTGTATCGTAATGAAACTTTTTAACTTCATTACAGGTGCATGTGCGTAAACATAGAATTAATAATTCTATGTGCGTAAAGTATGTCATTATAACATTACTTTCGAGTTCATAATTCGAATTTTACGATACAAGTGTAGATAAAACTTGTTTTATTATAATTTCAGGAGCATTTTGTGATGCATTCTGTGTTGTGTCTCCGCAGGTACAAGTGCCTGTCGCGCGACACGTGGCCGCAGCCGCGCGGCGGCGCGCGCGACGGCGTGCAGAAGCTCGTCGAAGTACTCAACTACGAGAAGGAGGAGTACAGGATGGGCAAGTGAGTCCCACTGCATTCAGTGTTTATACTTCAGAACTAAAGAAGAAAGAGAGCCTTGGTAACAGGCAGCTGCTTCATCATAATTTTTACAGGATGAACTACTAACTAGAATTACTACTTTGACCAGTGTGTGTTGCCAGTAATTACTTACGGCACTAAAACGTGGTCGCTCACTATAGACCAGATAAGAAGGCTCAAAGTCACTCAAAGGCAATGGGCTATGCTCGGAGTGTCCCTGCGTGGTCGAATCAGAAATGAGGAGATTCGCAGGTAGAACGAAGGTGACGGACATAGCCCGAAGAATTGCCGAACTTAAGTGGCAGTGGGCGGGGCACATTGCTCGCTGAACAGATGGCCGATGGGGCAGTAAAGTTCTGGATTGGCGACCGCGTACTGGAACAGCGTGGGTAGGCCCCCCACAGGGTGGACCGACGATCTGGTGAAGGTCGCGGGAATCCGCTGGATGTGGGAAGCGCAGGACCAGTCGTGGTGATGCTTGGGGGAGGCCTATGTCCACCAGTGGACGTCTTTCGGCTGAAATAATGATGATGATGACGGGCACACATCCAGACTCCGGGCTGTTACTGAGAATTTCTTATTGGAAAACCCCAATAACACTTTGCCCGAGCCGGGAATCGCACCCAGAACCCCACGATCAACAATAGCGCTTGCGACCACTAGACCAATGAAGCCGAAGTTTTATTTTTCAAAAACCATCAAATAATATTATAGGTAGTCTCAAATTAATCTTCAAATAAAATCTTCCAACCCATAATTGCAGCACCAAAATCTTCATCCGCTTCCCGAAGACCCTGTTTGAGACGGAAGACGCGTACCAGATCAAGAAGAACGACATCGCGACCATCATCCAGAGCAGATGGCGAGGGTACTGGCAGAGGAAGCAGTACCTCAAGATGCGCCACGCCGCCATCATCATACAGAAGTGGGTGCGCAGGTTCCTCGCGCAGAGGCTCAAGGAGAGGAGGAGGAAGGCTGCTGAGGTCATCAGGGCTTTCATTAAAGGTGAGGTGGTTTTAACAAGACCTGATAAGTGATAGCAAAAGAATGGTAAATGTCTAATCTCTCTGACTGAAGGCTCAGGCACAAAATATTACCCAGTGGTTTCTGAAACCATGAAGCCATGATGAGCTTTTACTGGGCACCAAAACTGTCCACAAAAGATATCGGATAGTCCATAAAAATATTAATAACCCGGATAAAACTTAAAGGACCTGTCACCAGGACTCACCAGTAACTGATCTGCTCTATGTCTAATACTAGATCAGAAAGAAGCAGCCAAAACTATTTTTCTGACTAAAATCAAAATTAAGTAAACTAACTTTAATTCGAGCAAACCAAACCAGCTTTATCGAATCACACTTAATTTCTCCAGGTTTCATTACCCGCAACGGCCCCGAAACCCCTGAAAACCGTCGATTCCTCGGTATTGCCAAGGTTCATTGGCTGAAGCGGCTCTCGACAAAGCTGCCCAAGAAAATCTTGGACCTGTCATGGCCGCCCTGCCCTGCCACCTGCCAAGAGGCCTCGAGGGAGCTGCATCGTCTGCATAGAGCCTACCTGTCCAGGAAGTACAGGCTGGCGCTGTCGCCGCAAGAGAAGAAGCAGTTTGAACTTAAGGTGCTGGCTGAGAGGATGTTCAAGGGTGAGTAGACCAGTTCCTTCCTAAGACAAACACTTCTGAGGTTTTCGCAATCCATTAAGACTGCAGTAAAGAAGAATAGAGATTGACAGCTAAGTCAATTCCTTCACGAAACTAAGCCTTATGGAAGACATTCTGCCAGCATGTACTGGAAAATCTGACGTCTCACAAAGGAGTCATAGGTATTAAGAACATCCTTGATGTATTGTTTTGCTATATTGTTGTCACCTTTTCACCGCCACGGCACCGGAAAGGCTTTCGTGCCCTCAGTGCCACATCTTCAATAGAAGACAAATATTTTATGGATGTTAATACAAAGATATAAAGTCGTGGCGTTGCGACTGGGGGCACGAAGTCGTTTGTCTTCTATAGGTGACATCGGCGGTGAAAAGGTAAATGGAACAAATCACTGATTTCCTTTTCCATTCCCCATTCTTCTAGGCTCTTTCCTGTGACATCTCCATTTTTCTTTACTTTTCTAAGCTACTATTACCACTATCACCAAGATAGTGTCCTTAAGGTGAATGCTACAGGGTAGCCCGCGAAATTCAAAATGTTTGGCGTTTTTTCCAAATTGTAGCTTTATTTCGCGTTGTATATCGGTCAAAATATGATTGGCGGAAAAAGTAACAATATATCTAAGTAGTAATACTCATAAAAAGATTAACATAGCTCTATAAGCTGTATAAGCTCGAAAATCGATAATTTGATCGTAAATTAATATTATCGAGCTAGTACAGCTAATGGAGCCAGGTTAATATTTTTTATGAGTATTATTCAGTAGATATATTGTTATTATTCTTGAGTGGAGACCGCGAATCGGCAAACGCAGCGAAGGGCGCCCCCCTGCCAGGTGGACCGACGACCTAAAGAACCTGGCTGGGGAGGACTGGATGCGGAAGGCAGAGGACCGAGCGTTGTGGCGCAACTTGGGAGAGGCCTATGTCCAGCAGTGGACTGCGATAGGCTGAGTTGATTGTTATTATTTCCGCCAATCATATTTTGACCGATATACAACGCGAAATAAAGCTACAATTTGCAAAAAACGCCAAAAATTTTGAATTCCGCGGGGTACCCTGTAGCATTCACCTTAACATACTCTTAATACTGTTATTTCTCATATAACTCAGGCAAGAAGAACAGCTACCCGGGCAGCATCGGCGACCGCTTCGCCGAGGACCGCCTCACAACGGAGCACCAGACGCTCCGGAACACCTTCATGGCGTCACCCTCCTGGCCTACTGGGGAACAGCTTATTGTGAGTATGACGACCCTAACATTAAATGTTTCAACTTTTATTGGATGTCAGTCATAGACATGAGTAACTCGACAAAAAAAAGGTAGTCTTTCTGCAAACCCGCTGCGATTAGACGTATCTACTTAATCCCTTGCGTAGTGCACAAGCAGTAACAAATGTAGTATGCGAGATGTAACAATTTTTGTATTCAAATAAAGAAAAGATTTATTTATTTAAAAATGCGTGAGCCGCAGCTCAGCTCACGGTTCACGTGTGTGAATCGAAGCTGTGAACCGGCTCACAAATCAGCTCAATTTGTGCCTTTGTCTACTTCGAGTATCTATGATGCGAGTGGTTGAGCTTACAGAGCGTTCGATCTATTTGAGCTGCGCTCGCTCGCTCACTCTGCGACTGGCCCCGGTCTGTCACCGCTCCTGATCAGCGGTTCAAACAGGTTTTTATTGATATGGACATCCTTTATCTCTCATGCACCGAACGATGTCGCACAGATAGATACCTACTATTATTATTGGGGCCGTAAGCTACATATTTTGTCATTGAGCTACAGCTCAACAGCTTAAGCTATTGATCTGAATATTTGAATCGGTTCTGAGCTGAGTTACTCACTCATCAGTCACATGAAATCGAAGATAATGCTACAGGATGCCCGCGAATTTCATTTTTTTTGCGTTTTTTGCAAATTGTAGCTCAATTACGCGTTGTATATCGGTCGAAATATGATTAGCGGCAGTAATAACAATATATCTACTGAATAATTTTCATAAAAAATATAAACCTGGCTCTATAAGGTCTACAAGCTCGATAATCTATAATTTGTTCGTAAATTTATATTATCGACCTTGTACAGCTTATGCAGCTAGGTCAATATCTTTATGAGTATTATTCAGTAGATATATTGTTATTACTGCCGCGAATCATATTCGACCGAAATACAACGTGAAATAGAACTAAAATTTGCAAAAAACGCAAGAAATTTTGAATTTCGCGGGTTACCCTGTAGCATTCACCTTAAAAAGTTGGAAAACTATTTGTATAGAAAAAACCTGAGTTTGAGGACTATTGTTCGTTATTTGTCTTAAATAAAATATTATCAAACTATTAGCGTAAGTCGAAAGGGTTTTTCTACACCTTGGACTTATCTACCTTTTTTTTTCTTGGGGAAAATCCTCATGGACGCGCTCCGCCCGGGGAAGGTGGAGCCAGTGTCGGACTCTTACCGACTAAAAACCACCACGGTGTTCATCTACCGACCCTTGGCCGGGGGCGTGGGAAACACTCCCGTATTCGCCAAACCATCCCCGGTAGATCCCGGCTCGCCACTAACAGGCGAGCCTGTTCTCCGCGTGCGGCAACCACATCGGCCGCACCCTCCTCTTGACTGGCGCGCGCGGAACACTACGCGCCACCGTCATGGGCCTTGAGTGGCCGGGCGGCGGGCCACCCCGAGTCCGCCGCCCGGAGGCCCACACCTAGGGAGGCTGGAACGGGAAGAGAGTCATCGCCTCTCGAAACCTCTCCGCCGCCTCCTTAGCGAGCATTACCTCCTCGCAGAAGGAGACGACGCCTTCCCAAGCGCTCTCGCTTCCAACCATAGACAGAACCACGGCCGGAAGCGAGGGGTCGCTGCCGCCTACTGCAGTGATGAGGTCACGGCGCTGCGCGGCCCAAGCTGGGCACTCCGCCAGAGGGTGCTGCGCCGTGTCCTCTGGGCAGCTCTCGAAGTGATGACACTCGGGCGTCAGCTCCCGGCCTATGCGACACATATACTTCCCGAAACAACCGCGCCCCGAGAGTATCTGCGTCAGCCGGCGGGTAAGGGCACCAAGGCACCTCTCCAGCCACTCCTTCATGACGGGCCTTACCGCCGACATTGCGGCGTGCCCTTCGCTGGGTTGCGCAAGTCGCTCCTACCATTCAGCCACTATTAGGATCTGGCGGACCTCGCTCCGATCAGGCGGGTGCTCACGCTGGTGGTACCTCAGTGCCAGGTCTCTCGCCTCCAGATCCCACGGCATTGATCCAGCTAGGAGGCTCGTCGCCTCAAAGGAGATCGTACGATATCCCCGTAACACCCAGATGGCCATCGCACACTGCGGCATACGCAGCAGCACAACGTTACAGCGTGTCAGGGTCACAGAGTACCTTTGTATATACTTGTAGGGTGTCCGGCCACACTGGGGCCCCATAAAGGCCATGGACCGTATGATCCTCACGTAGAGCTTCCGGCAGGAGGCGTTTGGCCCCCGCAAGTTAGGGAGCAGCCGCGATAACGCAGCCACGGCCACCGTCAACTTGTGTGCCAACCGCTGATAGTGCGGCCCAAAGCCCCACCGGCTATCGAGGACCAGTCTCAGGAACTTCATCGTCGACCCGATGCCGATGCGGACGCCTCCTACCACTATGTGGGATCCCGGAGGCGGCCCATTCCGAGGCCCATTGAAACACAGAGCCTCAGACTTGTGTAGAGCCACCTCGGGACCCAACCGCCGGATCCTTCCAACGACCTGCGCAAACCCCGCTGTCGCCAGCATGGTCGCCTGCCGGAGCGTCTTTCCCCTCCTGTGACCAGCGTGTCGTCGGCGTAGCATGTCACGCCGACGCCTTGGAGGAGAACACCACGCAGAACCCAGTCGTAACCGATGTTCCACAGAAGCGGTCCCTGAACCGATCCCTGTGGAACACCGCACGACATCTCTCGCCGACCCTAGCCTTCCTGACCCGGGTAGATGACGGCCCTGTCCGTCAGATAGGCTCCTATAATGTGGCGGAGGTAAGTCGGCACCCGATGGGATTCAAGTGCCATCCTAATGCAACTCCAGGGCAAGGTGTTGAAAGCTCCCGGGCCACTGCTCTCTCCGCCAGAGCCCTCACGTCAGATTACACTCGGCCTACTTAGGCGTGCACAGCAGCATGCGTCTCGTGACGCTACTATGGTAATCCAACCCTGCATTCCTTTGCACACGATTCTAATAACTTTATCTGAACAGTATTCGTGCGAAGCTGTGAAGTACGACCGTCGCGGCTACAAGCCCCGCGAGCGAGCTCTCCTCGCCTCCGACAAGGCGCTGTACGTGCTGGACGCGAGCAACCGCAAGACGTACAAGCTGAAGCATCGCCTGCCGCTCGACAAGCTGCGTGTCGTCGTCACCAACGAGACGGACACGCTCGTGCTCATCAAGATACCGCAGGAGCTCAAGAAAGACAAGGTTTGTGCCAGATTACATAAAGATCCCTACAGGAAGTGTTGCTATGAAACTATCCGGAAAGTTTAGAGAAGCTCTCTTCGCGACAAGAACCTGTTCTCAGAGTTGTAAGTAAGTCAACCTGCAGTTAAACTTGTAAACTGCTTGAAGGTAGATTAAAACCAACCAACTTAATAAATAGCGAGTTGCTGCTATTTCTTTGCTAGTTCACTGCTTCTGATACGTTTGTGCAGTAAGAAACAGCATCTAAGCGATTATTGGTTCTTTTTGTGTTGTACTTTATAAGCACTCATCAAGTTGCGATGGAAAACCTCAAGGTCTATAATTCATCAATTAAATCGTAAATCTTCTTGTGTTCGTCAGGGAGACCTGATCATCTCTGTGTCGCACCTGATCGAGGCGCTGACCATCGTCACAGACTACAGCAAGAAACCTGAGCTCATCGAGATCGTCGACACCAGGACGTAAGTCATACAAGAATACTATGACCCTCCATCTTACTTAGCGTTATCTGGACCAGACAATTGCTGTGATCTTCCGACTCTCCCTCTGAAGACCTCACACAACGATCCAAAAAAAATGGAGAACAAAGATGTTTTAAACACATTACTGTCAAGCCATACCTTCACTGGAAGAACTCAAGGACAATATTCCTCATTACCACATCATGTTGATTGTTTGCCCCAAGACATTTGCAAATAATCTGCTACAGTTAGTCTATTTTACGAAAGAAGTCCCTCAGGTGATGTGCTGCTGTAGTCAAGGCGGCCGTCTCATATAGGTATTATAAAACGCAACTTTATTTTCTAAGCAAAATAATAGAATGGAATAGAATACTTTTATTTGCTCAAAATGTAGGTGACATTCATGATGATGGAAAATTGAACAGTCAGTGCCAGGTAGGTACATTTTATCGCTTCACGACATGCAAATATTAAAATGAAATAATTTAGTTTTCTCCCACTTGCTCGGAAATTGGTTCAATAATTTAAAAAAAAAACATCAATTGGCTCTTTTCCGTGCGCAACGAAATAACAGGGCAGTAATAGCCAACATGATAATAATAGAAATTGCTGGACAGTTTTTATTTTTTAAATTATGCTACCGAGGTTTTTAAGCACACACTTACATAAATTAGGTGTATTAAGTATTAAGTAATTATATTCTCTTTGGTATAAAGTAGAAAATATTTATCATTTAATGGCTGAATGCGCATTTTTTTTTTTTAATTTTGAAAATAGAACAAAACCGCGCGCGGGCGAATTGGCGCGAATGAAAATTTTTGTATTGTTTCCTTGCGAGAAAATGAGAGAAAAATGTTATAAAGTCTCGGCCGAAATAGCAATTATGGGCCTCGTTTAGTTAAAAAGGACGAGGCGCTAGCCGAGTCTTAAAGTCACTTCGGTAGAACTCGGCTGCGCATCGTACCTACTTCCAATATTACTTGGCCTTCAATTGCTTCATTTCAGGCCTCGACAGTAATGTACATCAGCAACAAGGAATAAGGCAATAAGGAATTACAGGTGCTGATCATTCTGCCAAGGGACTTCTTTCTTGAACCGGACTATATTATCATTCTGCCCTCAGAACAATTTACTAAAGCAATTCTGCCCTCTATGTGCAAATGGCAAGCTGATAGCTTTATTCCGCCAGCTGTTGCTATAAGCGTGACGTGATTTGGTTGCAGCATCGCGCACAACCTGGTGAACGGCAAGCAGGGCGGCACCATCGAGGTGCAGAACGGGCCGCAGCCCAACATACACCGCGCCAAGAGCGGCAACCTGCTCGTCGTACGTACACATTATATTACTTTTATTCTACGTACATAGCTACGCTTAGTTTTATAGCTTCACCGAGGTCGGACACAGGGCACCTAGTAAGAATTTAAAAAATCTTATTTCTCCTAGCCCAGAGTAAGGCTATACATTTTTTATCAGTTGCTACTTTACTATAAAAGTAATTGCGATTTATTTAATTACAACTAACATTAAACATAATTAAAGTTTAATTGCATGTTGCAATTAAATTATTTGGATTAATTACAACATGCCATTAAATTGCGCAACTAAAACAATTGCAATTCATCATCATCATTTCAGCCTAAAGACGTCCACTGCTGGACATAGGCCTCCCCCAAGAATATGTTGGGGGGATATGCCATAATCGCTTGGCAGGCGGGTTGGCGATCGCAGTTAGTTGTTTAAATACTCAGAGAACGCTGCTGCCCATCCTCAAAACAATTGCAATTAACTTTTTTAATTATTTTAACAAACAATTAAAACTAGCAACAACAACAACAAAAAATACTCATTTATTTTTAAGTCGCTACACGAGATATCTGCTGCGATAGGTAGCAACCGCACTATGATATCTGCTGCGATAGGTAGCAACCGCACTATGATATCTGCTGCGATAGGTAGCAACCGCACTATGATATCTGCTGCGATAGGTAGCAACCGCACTATGATATCTGCTGCGATAGGTAGCAACCGCACTATGATATCTGCTGCGATAGGTAGCAACCGCACTATGATATCTGCTGCGATAGGTAGCAACCGCACTATGATATCTGCTGCGATAGGTAGCAACCGCACTATGATATCTGCTGCGATAGGTAGCAACCGCACTATGATATCTGCTGCGATAGGTAGCAACCGCACTATGATATCTGCTGCGATAGGTAGCAACCGCACTATGATATCTGCTGCGATAGGTAGCAACCGCACTATGATATCTGCTGCGATAGGTAGCAACCGCACTATGATATCTACTGCGATAGGTAGCAACCGCACTATGATATCTGCTGCGATAGGTAGCAACCGCACTATGATATCTGCTGCGATAGGTAGCAACCGCACTATGATATCTGCTGCGATAGGTAGCAACCGCACTATGATATCTGCTGCGATAGGTAGCAACCGCACTATGATATCTGCTGCGATAGGTAGCAACCGCACTATGATATCTGCTGCGATAGGTAGCAACCGCACTATGATATCTGCTGCGATAGGTAGCAACCGCACTATGATATCTGCTGCGATAGGTAGCAACCGCACTATGATATCTGCTGCGATAGGTAGCAACCGCACTATGATATCTGCTGCGATAGGTAGCAACCGCACTATGATGTCTGCTGCGATAGGTAGCAACCGCACTATGATATCTGCTGCGATAGGTAGCAACCGCACTATGATATCTGCTGCGATAGGTAGCAACCGCACTATGATATTAATCTACAGTAAAATATAATTACTTATTAGTTGTCAAAAATCAGTTTTAATTGTTAGTTTTCAATCAAATACATTAAAACGATTAAAAATTGATTAGTTGTTAATTGTGAAAATCCACAATTAACAAATGGTTAATTATTAGGTATTGTCAATAGCAACTACAGCAATTATCAATTAATTAATTTGTAATCGTGAGTTTTCACAATTACAATTAATTAATTGTTTATTATTATAGTCGTGATTGACAATTAATTAACAGTTAATCTTTAGTTGCCTCAGATATTTAATTTTGCCCTACTCTATTTAGCCCTTTTACTGGACAATACCGACATCCACAAACTAAACAACAAGACGAGATAGAATTCGGCCAGAAGAAATAAACATGATTCTTCTAGGATCTAATCTCCCTTCATTGAGTAATACTGTAATCACGAGCCTTGGAAATGAGATAGGGACGACTAAGTAGAAAGAGAATCTAGTCTAAATCTGACGGGTTAGTGATCATAGAGCTAGTTAAAATGCTCTCGCGTTGGTAAAATTATTCTATTTATTTATTTAATTCTTTATGCACAACTGGGTACAAAGGCGGTCTTAACGCCATAGGCGTTCTCTACCAGACAACCTTAGGGTAATGCAGAGACAAAGAATAAGGTAGATGCACCAGTAAAGTAGTAAAATATGTTTCGGACTACGGACTTATAATTACATATAATAATAATGGATAAATACCTATGTACATTATACATATAATAAAATATATATATTATACATACCTACATATACTTTTTGGGCAGTTAAATAAAACTCATACATAATGAAAAATCTGCCAAGCGTGGCGATTATGGCATATCCCCCAACATGCTTGGGGGAGGCCTATGTCCAGCAGTGGACGTTTTTCGGCTGAAATGATAATGAAAAATGTAAAAAAAAATAAAAAATCTTAAAAAAGAATCGCATTTTTTTTCGTGGTTTCGTATCAGTAATCACCAGCACTATCACCTATCTTCGTTTTCGGAAGCGTTTCCCTGACACCCTATATAACTATAAATATATAACATCAAGTATATTGTTACGAGCTGAGGGTTCGTATATGGATAGAAAGCCGATTAAATGCGTAGAGAACACTATTACAGCACAATTACACTGAACTACTACTTAACACACAAAGTTACTAGTTAAATCGCTCCGAGTATCGCTTCGATGTTATCGCTTGTATCGCTTGTTCCCAACTGAACTCCAACTCAACTCCACTGGCGCTTTTTTTTTTTTTTTTCGAATGGGCTCTCGCAGGTGGGACCGAAGTCCCATTTCTGCTTAACCGGACTTAGTTGGCGGAGAGTCCCATGTGGGACTCCATTCGCCGAAAGATAATCAGCTGCGCCGTTTATATAGGCCGCGAGTCGTGGTACTGGAAAGTCCTCGAACGTCATCTATCCTTGTCATAAGATAACTCTTTCTCACTTGCACATTCTCGAAATAGAAAGTTCTCGAACCTCGTCGAATCTCGTCTATCCTTGTCTTATATTAGCTCTATCCTGCTCACTCTCTTCCAGAAGGTTCTTCGTATATCCTTGTCTGATATTTAGCTCTATCTCGCTCACTCATCAACAATTTTACATGTGGGTGTCAAATGGCCATAAGGGGTCCTGAAAACGCCTGAAAATGGGTTTTCAGGAAATGTCGGCATCGGATTTGTTGGCTCCTGAAACGGCCTGAAAACATGTTTCAGGCGCCTGAAAACAACGGCAACTTACTGAAAATTTCGATTCTTTGGTATGTGATAGAGCCTCCTCTGATACGGACTGAAAATGCATTTCAGCCTGCTGAAAACGTCTCTAAGTCCAGGAAAATCGAGGTTGAAGTATTTCAGTCCACTCTGCTTAACCCTCCGTCGTAACAATATCAAAGTCGAGCTGAATCTGCTAAATTGTTTTCACGGAAATATTTCCTTAACTTAATTTTAAAGGCGAGCCGACTGTTAGCCATCATCGACTGTTTCTATCAGCCTATAGCAGAAGTTACGTCCTACCATCCGTCTCATTAGTTTTTTTTTGTTTTCCAGATCGCAACACCATGAGCGGACCAGTATTGCAACAAACTAGTTAATTACAAAACAACGATGTTACTGTACCTACGTATGAATTAACTTTTCCAACTATTCCATGTCGTATTACATAGTATTTATAAATGTATAATTATAATTAGTAACAAACATGTGCCTGCCATATTTTAAATAGCAAAACAACTTTTTTCAACTTTTCATGCAAAAACGTACCGCCTGAATTAGGGTGTAATTTCCTTTTCTATCAGTTATATATATAAATACCATAAATGTTAACATAAACAAAACATAGCATAACGCCTGTATTCCGAAGGGGTAGGTAAAGGTGTAGAGTACACCCACTTTTCGCCAGTTACAAATCCCACGTAATAGGAGGCGAGCATATTGTCCATAACCGTGGACTGCTGAAATTTCCTGCTAAAAAACCCAATATCACTTCACCAGACCCGGGAATCGAACTCTGGACCCCACGCTTAGCAGTCGCGCTTGCGACAAGACCAAAGAGGCAGTAGGTACTACCTGTTTGCTAAGAGAATACCGCGGTAGACCGGTAAAAAATGACGTCATAAAACACTTTACAGCGTTGCTATTGGTCAGTATTGGTACTAGCCGGGCCTGGCTTGAGGTGCGGTACGAGGGAGCGGGAAGGGAAAACGGCACTCTAGTAGCAGACAAGTAGTACATCCTTTCTGTTCTCCATGGGTTAGTACTCATGATTATTAACTATGTCCTTTTTTTAAATCATGGCTAAGCGTCTGCTACACGGTGACAAACCAGGGAGGTGATTCTCGAGTCGTAGACATTATCTCTAACTCGACATAATGTCGAAACAAGATGGCGAATGTCGATTGAAAATCAATTTTCGTATCAGAATATCACGTTCGAGATATGTCTACGCCTAGCGCTTTAATACAAAGAGTGTTTCAAAGTAGTTGAACCGGCTACATTTTTCGTAGAGATTTAAAATTAGAGATTATTTCGAATTAGACATTTATCTCTATAACGCGAGAATTAGGGCCCAGTCTCCCCACTAAGATGACCTTGCTGGTTTCCAACCATGTAGACAGTGGTTTGTCACCAAATGTTGTTTGACGACGGCTGTCAGCGACCAACCTCCCACCAAGGTCACCTTGGTGGGGAGGCTGGTTGCTCACCGTGTAGCACACGCTTTAAGAGTGATGGATTTCCACATGAGCTGTGCGAGGAAGGATTTTTTCCTCGCTCACTGCTCAGCTTTCTATGGGAAAGTTTGAATTGTGCCATAATATGGCAGGCACATTGTTTGGTAACTTTGACTTGGCAGTACAGCCAAGTAAACAACGACTAGAGAGCGTTAAGTTTTTATAATTATGTTGAACGATTATTATTGTGTATAAGTACTTATTTTTTTATTTTATACTGTTTATAGTTAAGTGCAGTATGTATATCAGTTCATGAAACTGAATTTTCGGCCGTAGGAAAATATTGAAAATTATTGAAGTTAATTCAATCAATTCTGTCAGTTTTGTACCTATAACTTTTTATAATATGAAATTGCATATTATTTTAATTTGAATTGTTGTAATATACAGCACTTAACTATAAAAAGCAACGAAATTACAATTTTATACCGATTTTATTTTATAAATTGTTAATTCATATTTTTGAAAATGTTCTATGTGTAATACAGTTTAATTTGAGTTTTTATGTATTTGATGTGATATATCTTCATGAGATTTACGTACAAAGTACTTAGTATTTTTTGTATGCCATACAACTTAGGTATCGTGAGAAATGTGTCAATTATAACACATTTATTAGAATTTATTAAGTCCTGAAAAAGGATATTTTTGTAAATAATAAACCTAAAATATTAATTCTAGGCTGGATATAATAAGTAGCAAACATAGTCGTATAACATACCAAAGGTATTTTCAAAATTTTTGAGAAGTATTCTAATTAAAATTTCATAGAATTATGGTCACTTTTAAGCTTAATTCTCGATTTAATTAACATAATTGAATGTAATTGACACATTTCGTTTTGTTTGTAATAATGGATAAGCTGAATCAAAGGTGCGTACTTTAAGGAAACTATTGAATAAATAATGTTACAATGAATTGTTAGATATTTCTTCAGAGTGAATTGTATTTTATTAAAATAGTCATTATGGATGGGCAGGGTCCAATAAAGCGCAGCGTCCAAACACTGAGGACGTTTAAAAGTGGAACATTGCCATCCATAGCGAATTTACTAACATGAGGCCTATTGCTCGATACAGACTGTACACTGCGTGCTGGCTAGATGACATTAGCAGTACCTACAGCTAGGTATATATCAAATCTTCATATTAAAAAGGGCTATTTGAAAAACTAGATTGGGTAAATTACCAAAAAGGTTATTAAACCTCAATTTGTCGCAACATTATCTTGTTTACCACGTTGCGTTGGTCGTACGTAATAGGCCTCTGTACTAATGAATGGCCATATTTAGGTACAGGCTAAAAGTGCCTTGTTATTTATTACAAGCCAGTTCCATCGCAGTCATATTAAATAAATGTATTTTAATACAATCTTGTGTTTTATTTGTGAATTTCGAATATTTGTGTACCTATTCAAATAATTTGTATAATAAAAAAAAAACCATCTCTCAAAAGATATTAGAATCCATGTTTGACATTTTAAAATCGTCAAATCGATAAAAGCTTGTTGACATCACGGTCAACAAGTCAGTCAGTCAGTCTTGAGTCAAAAGAATTTGAACCTTAACACAGAAATAGAGTATAAATTGACTTGGTTTTGCTGGGACGAAAACATCCCAGCAGCGGGGAGAAAGAAGAATTAGGTCTGATCGAAAAAAAATACAAAATCATATTTCATCGTAGTATAATTATTTTAAAAAACATTAGGTACATTTTTACAATTATTATTATCATAAATGTGATAACAACAATCCAGAGTTAGTGGCAGACAATCCTCCGTTACCTACTTCAGTCTTACTATAAAACGAAACAATCTTCCAGTAACTATTATTGTGAACTTAAAAACAGTATAGATAGGCAGACATTACCGTCTATATGTATAATTTGATCATTAGCGCTTTATTGATTAAAATTTTCGCTTTCTAGCAATTTGATATATCGAGACATTTTATCGTAATTCCAACCATAATTTAAAATTCCATTGGGTCTCGCTAGTCCGGACGGAGACCCAAACACAGTTGTGAATCATTTATGATGAGCTAACATCATACAAAACATTTCAAAATCATTTGCTAACCACGCAATTATAAAACAATGGTGGCGATTTTCTTGTTCACGAACTAAACTTATTTAAAACTATCGCTCTATTTTACTAATAGTAGATGCAAGAAAGGGATGGCAACAATTTTAGTGCCGTCAAATTAGTTTACATGTTACATTTCTTTGTATTTTAGTGGGCAAGTTCCGAGATCACGACTAAACTTGTATGGAAGTTTTAATTCAGACTAATTTGACAGTTCAAAAATTGTTGCCATCCCTTTCTTGTATCTACTATTAGTAAAAGAGAGCGATAGTTTAAAATAAGTTTAGTTTGTGAGCGAGAATCTACACCAATATAGAACTACCCTCCAATAACACACCATACAAAATATATAAAAAAAACGACGATTATCTCCGAAACTCCGGATTATTTACACGATGGACATCGCGTCTTAAAACTAATATAATACAAGGGAACATAGTCTTTTTAGCCGGCGACTCACCACGATGATGTTATGATAGTTGCGTCTAGGATAGCGAAAATTGACTACATAATAGGGTGTTTGACTATTACTCAACATTGACCATTTTAAATTTTATTTTGAAGAAAGAATAAAAATAACAAGATTTATTAAAAAATCGATGACAAGAGACACATGGTTTTTTTTAAGTTTTTGGAGGAGGGCATTTTCTGTCCTTGTCGTGCGAAACGGATATTGTACCGAGTGATTAAGAAGCGATGGCTTTAATGAGTTAAAACGTCAAAGGGCAGTAGTGCTGTCTCCATCTTCTTTCTAATAGCAAATAGTTTTTAGATTTCTAATACAAAAATAATAGTCAAATACTCTATTGTGTATCTATAAAGAAATAGAATTTACAGAACAATAATTGTCTACTCCATATCTCGGCAATGTCATATCAATATTACAATTCATATTTATGTACATGTACCCTCACGGCTGGACCCTTCTAGGGTAGACCGAGGTATAAAATATTTTTAACATTACATACATAAAATTTTACATATTTTTTTTATGAATGATCAGAAAGAATAAGGCTGCTGCAAGGCTTGTATCATTAGTAAATTTTCGCTTTCCCGATCAAAACAATATCGCTCATAGAAATGCAGGGGAATTATTTTCTATTCTATATACATTTCAACTTATTCATGGAAGATACGTTCTTAGAAAACGCAAAATATTTCACGCTCGCACATATTTACATACAAATGTTTAAAAAATAACGCAGCCCAACGTTTCAAGTTAATTTTTACATCCAATCATACATTCAATGAACAGACAACATGATATATTAGTATTCTTTGTAACTAGATGAACATCATTTCCTCAGTACTCACGAATATACATATATACTTTAATCATATAAATGCCAACTAGGTCGGGTCCAGTATTATAGTTAAAGTAGAATCCATAATTCTAGGAACTAGATTAACATTTTAAAACAGTCAAATCGATAATTCGATACAAGCCTGTTGACATAACGGTCATAATTGCGTAAATTCACGGAATTATGACCTTTATGACAATTTTTAAACATCGATTTAGTTCAGGGAATTCCAGAGTCAACCTTGATTAGGACCTACATTCGTACTAAGAGCGTTATCAATAGACAAGTAGACGAAAATGTAAGCTGTTTAACTGGGCTGTAATTTATATTAAGAATAATATTACGATTTTAAATAACTTACTCGAAATGTTTACCGAAGGTAAACACTCATGACATGTCTTTTTATCTAAATATGTTTGAACAAAAAATTAATGTTTTATTATAAAATACGAATATTACTTGTAATTCACAAAATGTTAACCCTTTAACGGGCACAACGATCTAACATTGGAAAAATAAAACTAATATTGGTTTTACCTAGCTTAATATGGTAAAAACCAAAATTCATTGATATTTTTTTATGATTGTAAATTTATGCCCTTTATTTACCTTAAGAAGGGTTAACACATAATTCACTTGTAACATTGCAAATTTTTTTAATGCGTATTTAGATAAAAAGTCAAGAACAATGACGTAATTGCTATTATTATTAAAAAAAACATGAACCAAGCTCTTGATTTTTTTCATGTTAATTACGTGGTTGTTCTGTTGGATGAGCAAAATTGTTTACTATTAATTAATTATTATTATTCCTCTATGTCACATAGCTATCATTTTCATCAAAAAGACTATTCATATCGCCCTGAATTAGCAAAGTATTTGGGACCCGACAAAAACCTAACATTAAATAGGTAAGTATATAAAAGTACACAAAACAACCGAGACACGAAAACAACTCAATTCCGATTTATATATAATCACAGTACTCCCAGATTATAACATATTTATTTACTAACATTAAAATGTTTGTTTATGATAACACGAACAGACCTTGACACACCAACTTATTATGTATGTTTAAGTCCAGAATTAATATAATTATTGCTATGCAAATATTGAACATGAAACTCAACGGATTATTTCAAGTCTCGGGCGAAGCGAGGTCTTGAATAGTCGTCAACCATACAGCCCAATAAACACCTAATGTTGAATATAATGCGTACTGGATACGGATGAATAAAAAATGCCGGACGGAATCTCGCTAAGGAAAGATATAATTTCGACAGAATTTTAACACAACAGATAAATATTATTTTATTTGTGACACTACGACAATGGCTACCGTCACACGCGATGTTTTGCGTAATCGCGGTTTTTTGTCTTACTATGGGTGTGAATGTGAGCGTGCCAGCCCGTACTTTTAAGTGAGTCGTCTTACTATGGGTGCTTCACTTTTTTTTTAGCGAGATTCCGTCCGCCTTTACAATAAATTCTGTCAACTAGCCGAGGCGGGGTAATGCAATCCGATTGGCGCTACCAAGGCGGCTATTGGCTAATCACTAACGTGGAAGTTTTGACGGCTCGCATAAGTGGTCGAAACTGATTTGGAGTTTTCAAGTGGCGAATAGTGGCGAACTAAATCAGTGCTATATCATTTATTTATAGACAGACATCGGTCGCTTGTAATGAGGCGTCTATGGGGGTGTACGGTCAAAGTGAATAGTGAACAATTTTCACACAGTGACTGCTATGCTCTCTGATAAAAGATGTTGATCCGTAACCGTGCCATATTTCTAGAGCAAATGATAAATAATGTGCTTAGTCATCCAAAAATACTTAACAAATTCTACGATTATTTAATACCCAAATTTTCACTAAGAAACAGAGAGGGTTTGAGAATAAATCCCGAACGACACTGAAAATAAGTCATCGGCGGCATTGTCAAAGGATGGAAATACCTGCAAATTTATTTGGCGGTTTCGCACGCATCGGTTTTGTGGCGCCCGCGACACGGGGGGAATTTGTATGTTAAAGGTATTGAAAAAAAAAATGGTGTTGATTTTTTATTGATTCGTGTTCAGTATCAGTGGTATAGTAACCTCCTTAAATATGGCACGAATACTGATCAACATGGTTGTATATTTTTTGGCGTAAAAGGAGATTGTTTCTGTCCCTTAATTGTACAATCACTGTACCCCATCATTAGGAATAGTGGTTTATATTTTTGCCCACACTTTTTGAATTACAAACATGAGAATTTAACCACGTTTTTATATGAACTCTCTTTCTTGTTTGTTTGTTCGTTTGCTACAAATTTTGCAAGCAATTTTAAACCAGCTTCCCGATGAGATAGAGACTTAAAACTTTAAACATAGCTCGGGACTGGATGACAATGCAATATTAACTTGCTTTCATTTAAAAAGCTTTTTTTTAATATAAAATTATTCTTTCTTACTTCCCAAAGTTTCGAAATGAATCCGTCAATAATTGTTTAATTTCAAGGTTCATCGGTTAAGGATTAAAAACTCTTAAAATCGTTCTTTGAATCGTCAATTATTTAATAAATTCATCACTTGATTATTTTGAAACGTAAAAGAAACTAGATCCTAAACACAATCACATGGCAGTTGTGTTTAGACAATATTGTAAAACTTTCTGTTCCGTTTTTAAGGCGTATGAAGTCTTACTAATAGTGGAAAAGGATGTATGTAAAACTATTATGCTCTATTTTGCATTCGATTATGTTGGCAACAAGTTTGGTGCATTTTTATGGCTGGCAACTCATCAACTACATACTTACAATAATTTTTAGGGTGCAAACGGGACACTATTACTCTGCCTATGCCACATAATGGTTTAATATTCACGCTCCAAATACTTTGAACCTGAAGTTGGGTTTTGAGACAAACATACCATAATATAAAGTTGTAGTCGACTATCTCCAATGCCATATGGCGATATGGCTGCAATGGAAAGCCATAATTGTATAAGAAATAAAATATTTTGGTTTTTTGTTTGGATGGAAAACTTATTTAGATTTTTCTCGCGACTGTCTCAAACTGATACCTTGTCTCTTGTATATTTTTTATCGTAATAGGTAGGCAGCTGAGTTTTTTGCAGAATAGGTTTTACTATGGCCTCTACCATGGCAAATACCAAACCTCGACAAAAAAAAAAGCGTCAAACTTGGTCTAACAATAATGCATACTCTATTGAATAATAAAAATAAGGTAAACATAGACAACTATGGTGGTACGGAAACCTTACTGCGCGATTCCGACTCCCGCTTGGCCGTTTTTATAAATATTGCATCAAGGATTTTATCAATTAATTTAAGGATGATAAAGGTAAAAATTGCATTATTCAATGAAATAGAATTATAGTGGATTGTTTGCAGGCAGAGACCTATGAATACGAAAGCGGGGAGGCAAGAGAAGTATATAGAGATCACTCGGCACTCTGCCTGATATTACATGGAAACCATGGTATAATAAGATGTTTCACCAGGTACTCTCTTCCCGTGACAGCTAGTTCACGTGATTGCCTCCGTACTACGTCATCGGCCGTGGAGCCAATAGCGGGCTGCTAGCATGACACTTGTCAGTTTGATGTGCTGCCACTTTGTGTAAATAAATTACCCGAGCAAAATGCATTTTTTCATTTACTTGCTTCTATAAAGAATCACTTTTGAACTAGTAATTTTATACAGTTTATTTTAATAACTAATTAGATGAATAACACGAGATAACAAATAGTAGGCTACTTAGGAATTTATTTTATATTCATTATGAACAAAAATCTCCTTAAATATATTGAAGATATCAATCAATGGCAACACTGATCGTGATGTAGCTTGGAGAGGTTGGCGGGAAAATTCGTAAAGATCGTGTTGTGGATTTTTTATTATTTTCCAAAATTTGTGTTTCTTCGAGTGTTAATGTGTAATAATGGTGGATTATTAAATGTTAAGTGCTCGTTAACGTGTACAAGTGTGGATAAATGGTACAAAGTTGAAAAACATGACTTTCGTATTATCTCATCATCCCCTCAGAAACCTAGTAAAGTTTCCATCACTTTACTAGGATACAAGTATAATATGTTCAATGATTACGACTGAAGGACAAGTATCCATGGTCATGAATAAATTGAAAAAAAAAAAAATTTAGCTTGGAGGCATCGCAGGAAAAGAATACCTGGTGATACATCTTATTATACCATGATGGAAACTATGTGTAGCCAGCCTCAAAAAACACAGTGTTGACAACCGCCAAAATTATGACTAAAACTACAAGGACTCCACAAATAAAACAAGTCGTATCGCTAAAATAAGATTTAACAAAACTGTTCTTATTTAAAATAATTCTAGTTTACATTATTTACAAACATATGCACAGGACGCCTGACATCTGTCCCGGGGTAACTAGCGCTATGCGATACTTTGGTTACTACTATGTATATTATCATACATTTGGTACGCGTTATGTTCAACGCAATAAGTTAAATTGCTTCGCAGGGTTCCGCAACTTTACAAACATTACTAAAACCAATTTTCATTATAAGATTAGATCATTAAAAACAGAGAAATTTCAATCTATTCAGACCATTCGGTCAGATATCCGTTAGAATATCGGACTTGTTGTTAAATTTTGTACTGAATATTCATAAATTGTGCAAGAAGCATAGCATAGTGCTAAAGTTTCTTGAAGAGCACAGCCTTCATTTTAGGAGCTAATTGTAGATGAAATCGAAGCTAAGGGAACGTACCCATACTATGTGACCCTTTCAGGGGCGGGGGGAAGGGAGGTCTTCAAAATACCACGCTTGATCACAGGAGGCTTAGGTTTTCGTTACGTAGTCAAATCCTCTAGGGAAATCTCGCGCTTTTTCGAGCTATATCGCAGCGTTTTATTAAACTCACACACTGACGCACATATACACATACACGCAAAGGCAAATATGAGCAAAATAGTTTTTTTAACTTTGTTTGCAAAAAAAATTTTATAACCATATTTATGAATTACTACGTGAAAACTAGAAAGGCGGTCTTGGCATTTACTTCGGTCACCGAGGGGCGGGGGGGGATAAAGAATTGAGAAAAATGGGTCACGTATAGGCACTCTGCCCGATATTACATGGAAACTATGTGTAGCCAGCCTCAAAACACAGTATTGCCAACCGCCAAAATTATTACTAAAACCACAAGGACCACGTGAAAACTAGAGTGTAGGGGGGGTCTTGGCATTTACTATGGGTGGTCACCGAGGGGGGTAAAAAGTTGTGAAAAATTGGTCACATAGTATGGGTACGTTCCCTAATATTAGACTAGGCACATAACCACTCTGCACAGAACCCGCACACATCGTCACGAACACACCACAGGCAACTATTTATTCTAGATCACATAGTCAATTGGTCTAATGTAAGCACCGTTTCTTTCGTTTGCGAAAGTATCTTTTGCAATGGAGTCTGTACTATTTCACTTGTCCAACGGGTTCCTGCGTGGGCTCGGTGGGCTTGAAGCCAATGTCGGACTTGTAAGGCTCAGTCTTATAGTCCTGGCTGTCGTTCTTGGGCGCCTCCTTGTCGTCGGCGTAGGAGTAGGGCTTCTTGCCCTGCGGGTGCTCCTGCTCGCGCTGCTGGCGGCGCCGCTGCTTGGACCACAGCTCGTGGCAGTCCTGCCACGTGGGCAGCTCGGGCGCGGTCATCCTGGAATCACGTTACAAGTTAATGGTGAAACTAGCTAGTGAGTTTTGATAGCGCAGCTAGTTCGGTTTGTTGGGAGTATTCGGAAAGTTTGTGCATTATCCTCAACCTAGCGTTAGCAAGACATTAGCAGGGGCCAGCTTTACCATTGTTTTGCAAAAAGACAGTTTATGATCAGCTGCCTTACTCTTGAAAATAATTCTGATCGAGCATTGGACTAATGTCAAATCGTACTTTAAAATACAAAATTAGTAATAAATTGGTTAAAAATGTAGTGTTTATAGAATTAATTTGTGTATTGTGTATACTTTTAAGCAAGAATAGCCATTTATTCTTGCCACTTTTTGACATTGGTATTTGAGATTGGAATTATTTTCAAGAGTAACCCCACAGTTTTGTACACTCAAAATTGTGAGTTTCTCTGCCTTACACAGAGCGAATGCAGTCTGCCTTCGACGTAGCTTATGTACACAAACTTCGATAATGTAAGTATTAGTAAGGAACCATAATATACATAGTTGGATTTAAAAAAAATAGATTGCTTATGTTTTTTGCACTGATTCACTCCACAGACTCGTCAAGACCAGTATGTCCGATGTCATAAATTATCTGTCGCTGGTAGCTTCTACCAAATGATGGGTGAACCTGGATGATTGAACAATATACATACAATGTGTTATTGAAATAACTGAAAACCTCTTCAGGGGTCAGTGCACTCATCAGTATGAACAACTTTTACAATGTGACCACCAACCCTGAATCGTGAATATAAAAACCAGCTGATCCCTACATTTTGTCGATTTATGTGATCACAAATGTAGGAAACAGCTGTTATTTTTGTCGCGATCTCAGGGTTGGTCCCATAGTAAAAGTTGTTCATACTGATGTGTACAATGACCCCTTAAGAGGTTTTCAGTTATTTCAATAACACATTGTATAATCAATACTCACGGGGTTTTATAATCCCAATCGGTATAACTATAGGGATAAGTTATTTATTAGGATTTCACCCTCCCAGCCTAATGCCGGGATTTTCTACTAGATTTGCCTAAAGGAATAGTCGCAGGTCTGGTACTACCCGCAGCCTAATTTTGTAACACTCAGAGTAAGAATCGCTTTAATTAGGACCATTCAATGATGTTTAATGTTCGATACAGTCGTCGAGACGACGTTTTTCAAAGCGATGCAACAAACAATTTTGAACAGGCAAAATAAATCGATTCCGTTTACGTGTTACAGGAATACAACTATAGTTCCTTTAAGCAAACCTACAAGTTCTATACTCAATAATTCTCCTTAGCAAATCCCACGTATTTTAAAAGTATCATGCACATAATTTATTTAGTCTTCATTGATACTACTAGATTATTGCAATTTGATGTTAAAAGTGAATAAATAAGGTACTACTGCAGATAATTTTGCTAATTAATCGGATCCTGAGGTACACTGCCATAATATCCAAACCTGGCGTACGGAATGGTAACAGTCTTGTACAGTACGCGTAATATAACTATGCCGCTCTGATACCAGGATTTGCGAAGGGCCGCGCAGGAATAGTAGCGTAATAAGCGTGAGCAGGACATAAGGATGCAGCCAACATTAACGAACGACTGAGACAGCGACAACATGCGGTCTCCGCCATCTTGCCACTCAGATGAACAACCTATCAGTCTTGCCGCCATAACCGCGCATGCGCGCTACTCATTTGGTTGCAAAATTGACTACTGCGCAGCCACCTGTTTCTCACTTAACAGCGGTACAGTTATATAACGCGTTCTGTATAAATGATGATGAAATAATGGATGACAATGATATCCATCTTTCTCGATTTGATTCTGCGGTCGCCTCTTACGACATTAACTCTAGGAAATGATGATAATATGGCCTCAAAGATGGTGTACAAGAAACATGGTTTGATGGAAAAACTGCGATCATTATCAGTCAAAAATTTCTGATGCGGCGCTCGATCTTAATATTAACACTTATCAGCCTAGCCTATGTCTATTAATCTCATCATCATCATTCTAGCCCGGTATCACCCACTGCTGGGTATAGGCCTCCTTTCATTTTTGCCAGCCTCTTCGATCGTGTACGTCCCTCATCCAGGTGTTTCCTGTGGCTTTGGCGATATCATCAACCCAGCGCGCTTTCGGACAGCCTATTAATCTACTTCCAGCTTAACCAGATGTGTAAAAAAAAAAACTTTTAACTTTTTTTCCCGGGGCCCTTGGTTACATAGCTACGCCACGGGTCTGCAGTAAGTCAAACAATCAAGACTAGTGAACTCATTGATCGGGCAACCACATTCTTGAGCCAGGGGCTCTTGAGGACGTTTTCGGCCGTGACGCGGCGCTCTGGGTCGAGCTCCTGCATCCGGATTTTTTTCCTAGTAATCACCAGTACTATCACCTATCTTCGTTTTCGGAAGCGTTTCCCTGACACTATGCTGCTATGGGCGAAAACAACCACAGAGTGGGTTCCAGACAGCAGCAAACGACAACGCGGCAGGCCCAGGAGATGGCGGGACGAACTTGACTCCTATCTGAAGGATTGGCACCAGAAGGCAAAAGACAGGGACAAGTGGAATACGGGAAGGGATGCCTTTGCCCTGCAGTGGGACACTACAGGCTGATAGTAATTCCCTGACACCTTATACACGCTGAAATTTGAATCGCTTATTTCCCGAAAAGGGGTCATTGTACTCATCATTATGAAAAACTTTTACTATGGGACCAACCCTGAAATCGTGAAAAAAAATCAGGTGGTCCCTACATTTTATTGATTTAAGTGAACACAAATACAACACACACAATACACAGTGTAAAATGACCCCTTTTCGGGAATTAAGCGACTCAAATTTCAGCATGTATAGGCCACCAAACCTACAGCAGCAAGAGAAACAAGCAAGAGTAGTGAACTCACTGGTCGGGCACCACGTTCTTGAGCCAGGAGCTCTTGAGGGCATTTTCAGCCATGACGTGGCGCTCGGAGTCGAGCTCCAGCATGCGATTTTTTTCCTGGTTTCGTATAATTAATCACCAGCACTATCACCTATCTTCGTTTTCGGAAGCGTTTCCCTGACACCCTGTATAGGCCGCCACCATACCTAGTACCTACTACAGCAGCAAGTTAAACAAACGAGACTAGTGAACTGATGGTCCGGCACCACGTTCTTGAGCGCGTCGTCAGCGGTGACGCGGCGCTCGGTGTCGAGCTCCTGCATGCGGATTTTTTTCGTGGTATTGTATCAGTACCACGAAATCGAAATCAGTATTCACCAGCACTATCACCTATCTTCGTTTTCGGAAGCGTTTCCCTGACACCCTATATAGGCCACCACAGCTACAGCAGCTAGTCAAACAAACAAGAGTACTAACTCACTGGTCGGGCACCACGTTCTTGAGCCAGGGGCTCTTGAGCGTCCTCGGCGGTGACGCGGCGCTCGGAGTCGAGCTCCAGCATGCGTATTTTTTCGTGGTTTCGTATCAGTAATCACCAGCACGATAGTGATGATAACCTATCTTCGTTTTCGGAAGCGTTTCCCTGACACCCTATATAGGCCACCACAGCTACAGCAGCAAGTGAAACAAACAAGAGTAGTGCACTCACTGGTCGGGCACCACGTTCTTGAGCCAGGGGCTCTTGAGGGCGTCCTCGGCCGTGACGCGTCGCTCGGGGTCCAGCTCCAGCATGCGGTCCAGCAGCGTGAGCGCGTGCGGCGGCATGAAGGCGAAGTGCTCGCGCACGCAGCGCTTGTGGAAGCGCTTGGGGCGCAGCGTGTGCCACAGCGGCAGGCGCACCACGCCCGGCCACACGCCCGGCACCGGCGTGCCGCACACGCGCGAGATCATCTCCAGCTGCATCATCTCCACGTTGGCCTGCGGAACGTAGCGGGTTAAGGCGGCTCCACACGTTGTTGGCCCCAACGTTGGGCGAGCGTTGGCCCCAACGTTGGACGAGCGTTGGCCCCAACGTTGGGCGAGCGTTGGCCCCAACGTTGGACGAGCGTTGGCCCCAACGTTGGACAAGCGTTGGCCCCAACGTTGGACGAGCGTTGGCCCCATGGGCGAGCGTTGGCCCCAACGTCGGGCGAGCGTTGGCCCCAACGTTGACCCCAAAGTTGGGACTAGCGTTGGCCCATAATTAAATAAATAAATAAACAATATAAATAAATTCTTTATTTCCATAAATTTGGTACATTTTGTACATTCTTTGCTCACAAACAAACAATAATTTTAATAGCTGATTATAAAAGATAGAGTAAACGATGGTGCCTGTGCTAGTATAAACTGTTAGACAGGCAGCAGCGCCTTCCTCCTACAGATTAAGTGTGCACATTTTAGAAACTTTTTTTTAAAACTGTTCTTCACTACATAATGGTGCAAAAGGAAAGAGACAGAACAATTTAGCTAATAGTGTATTGTATGTATAAGGCAGTAAAGCAGGTTGATAAGAGAAGCATAGTGTGTGTATTTGAAATTTATGCCTACCGTTCACACGTTGGAGATAATGTTAGTTTATACCCGTCAGAGCCAATATAAAGACGTCTGAAATAGATGTTGCACTGGGCACTTTAAGATTATTGAGTGCTTAAGAACTGAACTGACAATTAAAATAACACAATAAGAAGTAGTTAACCAATGGACGTCGTCTTTGAAAAATGTTTTGAAAAACAAGAGAATATCGTTGGCGAATAGCGTTGGCGCCAACGTTTGGATCGGCAAAATGACGTTGGCCCGAACGTTGGAGCAAGCATTGGCAGTTAGCCGTCACGTGTCGGTTTTATCAAAGGACTTATGCGCCAACGTTGGCGAAACGTCCACACGTTGGTGGTTTGCTGTCTTGCTGCAGCAGACATGCAGTAAGGTGCATCGAATGAGCTTGTTCCTACGGTCACCGCAAATGTCATCCGCGTGGATGGACGCAATAGTTTCTATAACTATAGCGTCCATCCACGCGGATTTCTATAAAAAAAAACTTCAGGTTAATAAATAACAAATAATAATGATATTTTCTTGTTTGTCAAAACATTTTTCAAAGACGACGTCCATTGTTACCACAACTAATTGTGTTATTTTAATTGACAGTTCAGCTCTTAAGCACTCAATAATCTTAAAGTGCTCGTCCCAACGTTGGGGCCCACGTGTGAAGCCCGCCTTCAAAGTATCAAAATGATAGTACTTTTCTGAGTAGTTTTATGGCCATTAAAATAATTCATCTTGACACAGTATTATGATATCTATTTATTTATTTTTTTACTGTTTTGACATTCTTTGGGGTTTTAACATTTATTAAATATTTTTATTTTTTTATTAATTGACTTTGGCATGCTTAAAATATAATTATTTTGACGTTGTATAAAAATTTGCACATCATTATCATGGTAGAATGTATGATCCACTTAGTATTAATTATCATCTTTTTTGTACGTTATACATTCTTGCAATAAATAATTCTGATTCTGATTCCTGGTTGCTAGAATTTTTTTGTCACGTCTTTAATAAAACACACCCTAATAAAATGATGGAAACTTTATGTTTATGCAGACTAGATGTTTCCGAAAGATTGATGATCAAATACAAAGTCACGATTAACTTTGTGCCATTTACCCATACTTGTGCACATTAACGAGCACATAACATTTAATGATCCACCATTATTACATATTTACACTCGGAGAAACATAAGTCTTAGAAAATAGTACAAAATCCGAATCACGCTCTTTCCTAATTTCCCCGTCCGACCGTAATTGGGTCAGTAGTACCAGGTAAACGTGGGAACAGCATCAGTCAAGATAAATTTCTTGACAATACCCATAGGCTCACCCTAGTATAGTATAGGTTTCCGCAACTCCACGTCCAAGCGTGTATATTGCGTAAAGGTGGGAACTTACTCGATCCACCCCAACTCCTCGAAAAAGGCCAGCAACGCCTTGGTATTGCTGGTGATCTCTGTGAGGGTACCTGGGTTACCGAAGTACTTGGCCCTGTATGTAGCGACCTCAGGCTCACCCTATCATCTACATCAGATTCAATTATTTTCATTTCCTCTTCTAAATACGATGCCAAACATGTCTACTGGGAGACTCGAACCCACCAGTCATTGCTACTATTTCCTATCATTTTGCAGTCAACATAAGCTTAGTCCATGACATGTGATGAGGAGGAATGAGGAGCATGTTCCGAGGAAAGTTTTAAGTATGAATGTTGATGTCTATAAGAAAAGAGGGAGACCGAAGAAAATATGGATGGATTGTGTGAAAGATGATATGAATAGAAAGAAAGTGAACACGGAGATGACGGCTGATAGAGATGTATGGAAGAAAAACACATGCTGCGCCGACCCCAAATAAATTGCGATAAGGGCAGGAGGATGATGATAAGCTTAGTCCATGGTCACTACTCTAGACAAGAAGGTAGGTTCCTCTTCTAAATACGATGCCAAACATGTCTACTGGGAGAATCGAACCCACCAGTCATTGCTACTATTTCCTATCATTTTGCAGTCAACATAAGCTTAGTCCATGACATGCGGTTCCTCTAGGAGCTGCATTTCGCGAGGTAAAACTACCTCAGGCACCGCTGCGTATGCGCCGTTCAATAGAATTTGAACCTTCACAGATCAAAAATAGAGTCTAAAAAGACTTGGTTTCACTGAGACGAAAACGCCCCAGAGGTGCTTAAGAAGCACCTAAGAAGAAGTGCTAAGAGGACGTTAAAAACGTCCCAGCGGCCCCATCAAGCATTAAACCCTATAAAGATTAATAACGGGTCGTCCAATTCCGAAACAGAACTGTTCTATTTATTCGCACAGATAAATATCAGACCACGAGTGCGCTTGCTAATAGGAGCTAGTCATGCGCGCGCGTGGAATAGGAACGCGTAGTCTAATTAAAATATGGCGGAATTGACTAAAAAAAAAAAAAAAATTACGTCACGATAGTTAACGCAGAGCCAAATCTCTCACACCAGTAATGTGGTCAACTTTAAGGGTCAGCGTAAACCAATGGAGTATGGCGAAGCGGCTTGTTTAATAACAATCGAAATTCAGCCTTATTTGCTTCTATATACCACTGAAATTTTAATAGAGAAATAAAATCACAGGAGACTCCAAGCGCCGCGAAAAGCGGTCGAGCAGCCACAGTTACAAGCGACCATAAAAGCCGGTCAATAAGAATATATTTGCCTTGCAACCAGTGAACTGCTCTTCGTCCACTCCGTCGGTGCGCGCTGACCCTATGGGTGACAAGCCTTTTAAACTTTACTGTCAAGGCTTTGCAACGTATACCCCATACCTGGAACAGCGGGTGCTTAAGGAACAGCTCCCCCAGGATGCAGCCCATGGACCACACGTCCACTGCGGGCCCGTAGCGCTCCTCGCCCAGCAGCAGCTCGGGCGGCCGGTACCACAGCGTGATCACCTTGTTGGTGTAGGGCCGCTGCCGGTCCTCGGCCGACCACAGCCGCGCCAGACCGAAGTCGCCGAGTTTCACTTCGCCCCTGTGGATGTTACAGATATAATGAGCAATATGTAAAGATTTATCTAGATGACCTATTGATGATGATTTATGGAGTGACCGACATAGCTTGTAGGATCAGTAAGCTGAAGTGGCAGTGGGCTGGCCATGTCTGTCGAAGGACCGATGGCCGTTGGAGCAGACGAGTCGTTGAGTGCAGACCGCGTATCGGCAAACGCAGCGTAGGGCGCCCCCCTGCAGGTGGACCGACGACCTAAAGAACGTGGCTGGGGGGGACTGGATGCGGAAGGCAGAGGACCGAGCGTTGTGGCGCAACTTGGGAGAGGCCTATGTCCAGCAGTGGACTGCGATAGGCTGAGTTGATATTTTTGTTGATATCTAGATGGTGCTGTGTAAAAATGTCCCAAAAATATTTATTTATTTTCCTGCCACGTTGGTCTAGTGCAGTGGTTCCCAAACTTATTGCGTCTACTCGAAAGTCGAGAGTTCAGTCGGTGTCTAAGAGTCCTCCTAGCTAGATGAAATTACAAATCGCCCCCAAGCCTTTACACAACGCCCCCATTTTTTTTCTGGGTCTCTTATCTTTTTGGTGGGTGGTTATCGCGCACTTTGGGAATGGCTGGTCTAGTGGTTGCAAGCGCGCCTGCTGAGCGTGGGGTCCTGGGTTCAATTCCCGGGTCGGGCAAAGTGTTATTGGGTTTTTTCATAAGGAAATTCTCAGTAGCAGCCCGGAGTCTGGATTTGTGCCCTGTTACATGGGACTATAACATATCTGGCGAAATGTGGGTGTACTATTACACCTCTGCCTTCCCCCTTCGGGGAAATACAGGCGTGATGTTATGTTAGGTAAAGATTTTTTTTTATATAGTGTAGGATGGCGAAACGAGCTAAAGGCCCACCTGATGTTAAGCGGTTACCTTTGCCCATAACAACTGCAATGCCACCTAGGCTGTTGCCTAATGGTACCGCAAGTCGGTTCGCCAAACTGAGACATGAAGATGGCAAGTCACATTTGATTGTACTTTAAAGATATGCTGATGCTCGCGTCATTCTCGTGAACGGGTGCCGTCTGTCGGGACAGGTCAGTTCCTACATACTATGGCAACTCTTTTTACGTTTATTCTAAAGGCAATATTCTCACATTTAAACTCTTGTCTAAAAAAAAAGAAAAAAAAAAAAAAAAAACTTGTTTATTTCTGACATTAACCTACATTATACTCATATTATTTGAATGAATTTGATGTAATAAACAATAACCTATTTTAAAAAGAATATATCCATGTAGTTGCTTACCGGTTCTTCTAGGAAAGAAAGAAAGATTTTATTTGGCACAGGACAGTGACAGCACAACAAATTACATTAAATAAAGTACTAAAATAGATATAAGTAAAACATGAAGTTGCTGCCGGGCATGCCCATGCCAAAAGGGTCAACAACTCAGCATGTGCTGGCGTTGAACGTCCAGCGCTTAGTCCATAGGACCAATTTGTAACCGTGCAACTAGAGCCTGACGTTTCAAAGTGCCTGATATCAACATTCATTTTACCATCGCAAACATATGCGCTCAAGCCGCGTCTCCTGCGATCATATTTTTATTATTTCCAACATCTAACATGTTTTTCTAACAAAGGGGGGCGTGGCCTAACTGTTAGGCCTAACAAAACACGCTAACATGTTATTCAACTGGAATGGAAAATATCCACGTGTTCGCCTGCGGGGGAAGGGTATGTTTATTTCACCGCTGCTCTCGAACAGAACAGACGTCTCTGCACTCTAACTTCTTTCTAGACCAGTCTTTCCCAAAGTGGGCGATAACGCACCCTTGAGGGCGTTCTAGGCCTAAAGAGACCAAGGAAAAAAAATGGGGGCGTTGTGTAAAAGCTTGGGGGCGATTTGTAATTTAATCTAGCTGCTTACTAAAAAGAGAAATCGTTTGCATGTTGCCGTACGTGGCGACTGGCGGCTGTTCTTGAGTAAATTGGAACCTGATATTGATTCATCCTTCACATTCGTTTTTATATAAGAATCGATTATGTTTGTTTTATTTTGAATAAAAGATACTCTGTCTGAATACTATAAAGTTGCGTTTCAATAATAATTCTTATAGGCAGGTGTAGCCCATAAGATTTAACTTGAGAACTGAACGCCGTTGTATACTACCTACTGCACTTGGGTCTCAAGTTAACTCTTGCGGGTTATACTAAAAAGTCTCGTTTAGTTAATAGCGCTACTAGCGGAGATTAAACATTCATTCTAACTATATTATAGCTCACAATAATTAATTAATTTAATTTGAAGTTATAGTGGTTTTTAGGAAAATTCTCAGTAACAGCCCGGAGTATGGATTTGTGCCCGGTTAATGGCAATAGGCTCGCCCCCTATTACATGGGACTATAACATAACTGGCGAAATGTGGGTGTACTATACACCTCTGCCTACCCCTTCGGGGAAATACAGGCGTGATGTTATGTTATGTTATGTTTTGTTAGTGGTTTTTAAGTAGGTGAAAAAAAGGGCGCTATAAAATAATTTATTGAGAATAGTGGGCAGTAGACAAAATAAGTTTGGGAACCACTGCTCTAGATGCAGGACCGATCGTTGTGGCGATGCTTGGGGGAGGCCTATGTCCAGCAGTGGACGTCTTTCGGCTGAAATGATGATGATGATAGCAGAATAGATACTAAAACAAATACAAACTCACTTATTGTTCATGAGTATGTTGCTGCACTTGATGTCTCGGTGCAGGAAGTTCTTCCGGTGGCAGTAGGCGAGGCCGTCCAGCAGCTGCCGCATGATGGACGCGTTGTGCGACTCCGTGAAGTCCACCATCTTGGACTCCAGCAAACCCATTAGATCGTGGTCCATGTACTCGAATACGAGGTAGAATGAGCCCTTGTCCTGGAGGGAATAATCAAGTTAGGTTATGGAATTCAACGAGTATATGTTCATTCTGAAACATATCTTGTGTCATTGAGATAAAGTTTAATTTTCTTAGTTGTTCAGAAATTTTTGAACAATCTGTTAGTCACCAGAACGCAAACGAAACACAATCAAATCGAGAACCTTTTGAAAAGAGCAAGCAATCGAGCATGTATGAAAAAAAATCGGCTGATCCCTACATTTGTGATCACATAAATTGACAAAATGTAAGGATCAGCTGATATTTTTTTCGCGATTTCAGATTTGATCCAATAGTAAAAGTTATTCTACAGATGAGTACAATGACCCCTTAAGAGGTTTTTAGTTATTTCAATAACACGTTGTATAGGGAACAGCTGATTTTTATTTCGCTATCTCAGGGTTTGTCCCATAACAAAAGTTGTTCACAATGAAGAGTACAATGACCCCTTAAGAGGTTATTATTCTTAGTATAAACTAAGAATAAGGTTGCATGTTCTATTGACAGGGTTAAATGGGGTGAACGGGATGGTAACCAAATTGAAATGTTCACTAGGTGCTGTAGAGAGAAATTAAAAGAAATTGATTTTCCTCGCGAATAAGACCAATGCTGTGACAAGATGTGTACAAATAATAGCCCAGAACATACAGCTATATTGGATACTTTGTATAACAAAATTATTAAATCACTAGCTTTTACCCGCGGCTCCGCTCGCGTTAAATTCTGCTAACCCACGTCAGTCCAGTCCAGTCCATTCCAGTCCACTGTCCCGCTGTCCCACTGCCCCGCTGCCCCGCTAACCCACTGCCCCACTGCCCCGCTGCCCAGCCTCCCCGCTGCCCCGCTGCCCCGGTACCCCACTGCCACGCTGCCCCACTGCCCCACTGCATCGCCGCCCCGCTGCCACGCTGCCCCACTACCCCACTGCCCGGCTGCCCCACTATCCCACTGTCCCACTGCTGTCCCACTGCCCCGCTGCCCCGCTATCCCACTGCCCCGCTGCCCCCACTGCCCCGCTGCCCCACTGCCCCGCTGCCCCACTGCCCCGCTGCCCCGGTACCCTACTGCCAAGCTGCCCCACTGCCTCGCAGCCCCGCTGCCCCCTACCCCACTGCCCCGCTGTCCCACTGTCTTACTGTCCCACTGCACCACTGTCCCACTGCACCACTGTCCCACCGTCCCAATGTCCCACTATCCCACTGTCCCACTGCCCACTGTCCCACTTTCCCACTGTCTCACTATCTCACTATATCACTATCGTCCCATGTCCCATATCCTGTCCCACTATCTCACTATATCACTATCGTCCCGTCCCATGTCCCATGTCCATGTGCCGTCCCACTGTCCTGTCCCATGTCCCGTCTCATGTCCCGTCCCATTACCCGTCCCATGTTCCGTCCCCTGTCCGGTCCACAGTCCCGTCCCCTGTCCCGTCCCCAGTCCCATCCCCAGTCCCATCCCCAGTCCCATCCCCTGTCCACACCACTCCATCGTACATTACTATCCGCTCGTGCAAATGCATAGAAGCTTCGATCTGTCGGGTCATCGGGTGACTTTTTTTTTTTCTTTTTTTCTTTCTTTCTTTCTTTCTTTCTTTCTCAAAACCCATACCAGTTTTTAAGTCAGATCATCAGCTTTCAAACAAAAAAAAAACATCAAAATCGGTCCAGTAGTTTTAGCGTGATGCTGGAACAAACAAACAAACAACCAGACAACTGACATTTAACAATTTTATAATAGTAGTAGATTACAGGAGGCCGCTGTGTGTAGTTATGTGAGTGGCAGAAGTGGGGGTGGTATGGATGGTCGCCGTCCTATTATAGGATGGAACAAGCATGTTAGCGATGCACACCGGGATGCTAGGCAAAAATTTCTGAATTGGGTGTGGCATGGACGGCCCCAATCTGCTTACGTATACAATGAAATGTGGGAGTCTAGAAAGATATTTAAGAAGAAGTTAAAGTTTTGTCAAAATAATAAAGAGTTAATTAAAATGAATATTATAGCATCAAAGCATAAAAATAAAGACTTTCGCGGATTTTGGAAAGAAACAAAAAAGTTGAGTCCAAAGCAGAGCATCCCGGTGAGCAGCGACGGCATTAGCGATCCAGTAGGTCTACTCGCGTTTTACGAACGACAAACGAAGTACGAACTTTCGTTCCGACTGATGCTTACATAATAAAGATAGGCACATAAAAAAGGCACAATTAAGATAGACTACGGTTCATAGTCGTATACAATTTACCGGAGATGAGAAAAACAAACGTCAAAACACGATCATCGCATGCGATAAGGGAACGATGGTTGACTGGAGTAGCAAATTGTGCGATGAATCGTACGATTTATCGAATATCGTCGAACGGGAGTAGACCCCCTGGGGGTATAGCAAATATGTTTAAATCCCATTTCCAGGTGCAATCACCATTACGTACAGTGAGGGGCGATATTGAGGCGGTCGTGTCAGGCGTGCCAGAACGTGTCACCGCAAAAGAAGTTGCTGTAATAATTAAAGGAATGACTAAAGGCAAATCACCTGGACACGACGGCCTCAGCATTGAGCACCTCCTGTATGCTGGGCCGCACCTCCCGAGACTGTTGGGTATGCTATTTACTATGTGCATAAGACATTCATACTTTCCAGCTGATCTTATGAGTGCGGTTGTGGTTCCGATAATTAAAAATAAGACTGGAGATGTCACTGACAAGTCTAATTATCGGCCCATCTCCCTAGCTACTATCGCATCAAAGGTGCTCGACGGTTTGCTTGAGAGACAGCTTAGTCGACATCTTAATCTGCACGATGCTCAGTTTGGGTTTAGGCCCGGGCTTTCCACAGAATGTGCCATTATATCTCTCAAGCATACCGTTGGGTACTACACAGAAAGGAACACACCTATATATGCCTTTCTAGACCTCACTAGGGCATTTGACCTGGTTAGGTATGATATCCTTTGGGCTAAATTAATAGATTCCAGTGTGCCCATTGAGCTGGTCAATATTTTTAAGTTCTGGTATGGCCACCAGACTAACCGGGTCAGATGGCTTAGTCAGTTTTCTGAGGAGTACAGGTTGGAGTGTGGGGTGAGACAGGGTGGACTGACATCCCCCTCCCTCTTTAACCTGTATGTTAACCAGCTGATTGGTGGGCTTAGCAACGCACATGTCGGATGCTCAATTGATGGTATGTGTGTAAACAGCATCAGCTATGCTGATGACATGGTGTTGCTGAGCCCATCTGTCGCTGCGCTCAGGAAACTGATTGCCATTTGCGAGGAGTACGCAGAGTCACACGGCCTCTTGTATAATGCCAAGAAAAGTGAGCTTGTAGTTTTTCGAGCAAAGGGGCGAAGGGTGGCCTACGTGCCGCCGGTGATGTTAACCGGTGTAGCTCTTGTCAGGGTATCGTCTTTCAAGTATCTCGGTCATTTAGTAGACGAGAACTTGAAGGATGATACCGACATTGAGAGGGAAAGGAGAGCGATGGCAGTCCGCTGCAATATGCTGGCTCGCAGATTTGCAAAGTGTAGCGCAGAGGTTAAAGTAACCCTCTTTAAGGCCTTCTGCCAAACGCTATACACTTGTAGTCTGTGGGTCAGATACACGCAGGGGACTTTCAACGCTCTCCGAGTACAATACAACAATGCCTTCAGAGTGATGTTGGGGCTCCCGCGATTCTGTAGTGCGTCAGGCATGTTTGCTCTAGCGCACACTGACGGGTTCCATACGGTGATACGCAAACGTGTCGCCTCACCAACACCATTCTCAAGGTTATTGCTGATAAGCCTGACTGCCCGATCATGAGGCACTGGGTACATACACATGTGCATGTAACCAGTGCATCGGGCAGTCATAGAAGATATTTAAATTAATGTTACGTTGTTACTAACATAGATATAAGTTTCTGTATTACTAACAAACTATGGACAGTAATGTCTGAAATAAACATATTTTTATTTTTTTTATTTTTTTTATATGTTAGTCACGGATGCGGGAAGCGCAGGACCGGTCGTTGTAGCTATGTTTAGGGGAGGCCTATGTCCAGCAGTGGACGTCTTTCGGCTGAAATGATGATGATGTTAATCACGATATTTTTTACCCTGACTGTACAGTACGACGACAGAACAGCAAAAATTTAAAGAATTGGGAAGGTTGTACTTACAAAAAATAAAAGAAAAAAATAGCACTGTATGTTTTACTGAAAAATCAAGTAATTTCTCACCTTTCTAAAGTCCAAAGCATCCTGCTTATCCGTGACGATCTCCCGTAGATTCACAATATTCTTATGGTTGAGCTGTCGTAATATCTTTATCTCTCTCACAGCCGTTATAGGGAATCCTTCCTTCTCGTTTTCGAGGCGGACCTTCTTGAGCGCGACCAGCTGCCCCGTGTTCTTGTCTCGAGCCTTGTACACTTGCCCGTACGTGCCTTCACCGATTTGTGTGATAACCTGAACACAGCAGAAGATTTTTAAGTTTAATGACAGGGTCTAATACTTTTACATTTCCTTTATATATTGTGAAGAAATTCACGAAACTCAAGCAGAATTTAAAGAATCGAGTATATAGAGGGTAAATAATCAGCGTATATGTACGGTATGCGTTCGATAAGTCCAAGCTTTAGAACAACTATACGTTTTGTCAAGTGAACCTGTAATAAACAGTAATTGCAAAAATTACAATGTTTACAATATGCAGAAAATAACTCTGCCCCTGTGAATTGAGCAGTATTCAATTTTGCAGCCAAATCAGTACCGCGCATGCGCGGTAATGGCGGCAAGACTCATAGATAGTTCATCTCATGGTATAATAAGATTTTTCACCAGGTATTCTCTTCCCGCAATGACAGCGCGATGCCTCCAAGCTACGTCACGATCAGTGCTGCCATTGATTGATATCTTCAATATACTTAAGGAGATTTTTGTTCATAATGAATATAAAATAAATTCCTAACTAGCCTAACTATTTGTTATCTCGTGTTATTCATCTAATTAGTTAATAAATGTAACTATATTAAATTACTAGTTAAAAAATGATTCTTTATAGAAGAAAGTAAATAAAAAAATGCATTTTGCTCGGGTAATTTATTTTCACAAAGTGGCAGCACATCAAACTGACAAGTGTCACGCTACAGCCCGCTATTGGCTCCACGGCCGATGACGTAGTACGGAGGCAATCACGTGACCTAGCTGTCACGGGAAGAGACTACCTGGTGTTATTATACCATGGTTCATCTGAGCGGCAAGATGGCGGAGACTGCATTTTCTCACTGTCTCTAGTCTTGGGTAGCACACTTGAAAAAAGGTGAGGATTGTGCGAGGCGCTCTTTTGATTACTGTTCCACCATACTGTGCTAGCACGATTGAGGCAAGTCTGCATCATGTACTGTATGATGTATGTGCTAAGGTGCACTATGCACAGTAACACTCACATGCCACACGCACGGTACTCGCAAGGCATCGAAATCGTGGTAGCACAATGTTATAAAATGAGTGAGTGACTCTTTTAGAAATAGTAAGTAGCTACAATCGTGCTAGCACACGTGCTGAGTCACCCAACACTAGCTCTCTCAGTCTTTCGTTAACGTTCGATGCTTGCTTACGTCCGACTCACACTTATTACGCGACTGTAGATACGCCTCTCTTCGCAAAGCCTGGTTTTAGAGCAGCACAGTTATATTATGCGTATTGTACGCGTACTGTTTGTCGCCTCTGATGACTTCCATAGAAAGGTTATCAATTGACTACGGGATATTTTAATTTAACTACTGGGCCCAGTTTTTGGCAAACTAAACAAACTTTATAACAAAGTAAACAGAGAACTTCAAATCTATTCACTAACCTTAAATAAGTGCAAAACCAAAGTAAATGAGTGGCTATATACACTTTCTTATGAAGATACAGAAGGTCTGGTCATAAATTAATAATTCTCACGCAATAATACATCAACACACAAACATACCTCTCACACATCCATACATTACACATACACACTCAAATACTTAGATGATGTTAAATAGTAACTATTTGTATTTTATCTAATATTTATTTCACTGGTTTTATTTTTGATCATGTTTTTCAAGCACAGTTATTGCATTATATTCCTGTAGAATCTGGAGGTGGGCGATGGCAGCTGCGACACAGTGCATACTACTGCAGCTACTATCGTACTCTTGTACCTTGTTATACTTGTAATAATGTTGCCCAATAAACTTTATCTTATCTTAACTTCGCCGAGTCTTCTCGTCGCCTATACCGCAAAGTTTGAAGACAAAGGTCTTCAACCAGTGCGTCCTGCCAGTCATGACTTACGGTGCCGAGACGTGGACACTGACAGTTGGGCTAGTCCACAAATTCAAAGTCGCTCAGCGAGCTATGGAGCGAGCTATGCTTGGAGTTTCTTTGAAGGATAAAATCCGTAACGAGATTATCCGGAGAAGAACCGGAGTGACCGACATAGCTTTTAGGATCAGTAAGCTGAAGTGGCAGTGGGCTGGCCATGTCTGTCGAAGGACCGATGGGCGCTGGAGCAGACAAGTCCTCGAGTGGAGACCGCAAATCGGCAAACGCAGCGTAGGGCGCCCCCCTGCAGGTGGACCGACGACCTAAAGAACGTGGCTGGTGGGGACTGGATGCGGAAAGCAGAGGACCGAGCGTTGTGGCGCAACTTGGGAGAGGCCTATGTCCAGCAGTGGACTGCGATAGGCTGAGTTGATGACTGGGCCCAGTGGCGTAGCTACCGTAGGGCTAGGCGGGGCAGTGCCCCGGAGCCCCCAAGCTCAAGGGGCCCCTCGGCCTCCATGAACGTTTGAAATAGTTATTTAATATCCTAGTTCAGCCTTTCCCAAAGTAGGCGATAACGCCCCCTTGTCGGCGCTGCAGGCCTAAAGGGGGGCGGTAAGAGACCCAGAAAAAAAATGTAGGCGTTGTGTAAAGGCTTGGGGGGGCTCGGGGCTTTGGGAATTTCATCTAGCTTGGAGGACTCTTAGACACCGACTGAACTCTCGACTTTCGACTACAACTTGTGAACATCAACTAATATTAATTAAGAGATTGCTCAAACTTGGTTCGATATTTCTCTCCGCGTAGTTCATATATATGTCCTGTTTTATTGAATAAATAAAATAAAAATCATGTCAATCGGTCGCTCCGTTTCGAAATGAAAGTAGACACAAACAAACAAATAAAAAAGCAACAGACACACTTTCGCATTTTAATAGTTATTAGTATTCCTCGATAGGTAATTTTCGAAAATAATAGACCGCGTGCAATCATGTTTTTAACAAGTTTTTGTTAAATAACCCGATTTGTGCATTCATGTATCGGCTGGTTTATAGAATACTTGTTCTTACTTCTTGAGTACGATTGAGCGTCGAATGGGATAAACGAGTTTATGCATGTTTGTCTTATTCCTGTCGGTGCGTGCTGCTTATGCAATCCTATATAAACAACGTAATATTTATTTTAAGTAGGTGAAAAATGGGGGCGCTATAAAATAATTTATTCTCATAGTGGCCAGTAGACAAAATAAGTTTGGGAACCACTGTCCTAGTTGAATAAATAATTTTCGACTTTGAACTTTTTGCACCGGGGCTCTTGGTTACGTAGCTACGCCACTGACTGGGCCACAATTTAGAGAGTTAAGAAAACAGCATAATTTCTTATTTATTTATTAAATTTATGCACACACAGAGAAATAATAATAAAATACATAGAAATGAAAATAAAATAAAAAGGCACTGCTTATTTCTATAAGAAATTTCTTCCAGCAGACCTGCGAGAGGAAAATTTGAAGCAAAGAGATGTAGACACAGTGTGTCAAGTAATACTAATAAACATACCTACATATATATATACTCATATTTCTTCTGTGCTTTAAACTAGTAATTAATGACAAAACATGTACCTGGAAGCCGTCGACGCACTTCTCTCCCCAGTCCTTGGCGTGGTAAGTGGGCGTGGCCACGGGCACCACCTTGGAGCCGCGCCGCTTCAGGATACGCGGACGCTTCAGCTTCGACCCAGGCTGCAATGTGTAGCGTGTTCAAGATAATATGTACTTCACACAATTAATGTTAAAGATTAACCCCCAGGTTCTGAAAGGCTGATCAATTTGATCTGTTGTCAAATCTAATGTCAGCTCCTGTGATTGGCCGGCAAAAATGTTAACAACCAATCACATCGCTTGACTTGAGATTTGACAGCTGATTCGTTAATTTTTGCGTTGATCAGCCTTTCGGAAACTGGGTATTACTGATCTGATTATGCAGCCTTTTTTCCTACTTAGTAAATACTAGAGATGAAACTGATAGCTATTTGGCAGGATACCGGATATTCAGCCATCCTATAAGCCGGATATTCGATCGAACATTACCATCGAACTTGTCATACCATATAGACTTGAGCAAGCCAGCGAAGGTGAAGACCAGACGATCGGGCGGATTCTTAAGCTTATTACATCTTTAAAGAAGAGAAATTGGTGTTCGTTTGCCATAATTTCCCCCTTTTTTGTTAAAATTAATAACAAAAGTCGTTCTAATTTGAAGATATTGTGGTTTTATTTGTGTTGCAAGTAATTATCTTAGAATTAAGTGAATTAAATAAAGTCGATTTTATATTTTCGTAATTGACTGAAAATCCGGTATCTGGTGACTACTATCCGGTATCCGCCCGGATAAATGATGCCGGATAGTTCCGGATATCCGTTTCATCTCTAGCTTTATACATAGGTACTAAAAGCATTGCACTGCACTAAAACAGAGCAACAATGGTGCCGATTCTCTTGTACACCCACCTAAACCTAACTATAACTAAAATTTACAAATTTTAGTTTAGAAAATCATAAAACTTATTCTGTGTTTATCTTTTTCTTATTTTAGAAAACTTGTTGACAGCTCTAATAATTGAGTTTGACGCATCTAAGTTGAATTGGCGGTGTTACCAGTACATCTTGAAATTTTTATTAAAGAGTGAATGGAATGACCGAAAGTTCACAAAAACAGAAGGAAATTAAATAATAATTATATTTGGAATTATTAGTTTATCATTAAAATTAAGAAGAAAAAATCATGTCACGAAATAAAGTACATTTTTGTTTTATATTTTCAATAAAATATATAAATTGGAATAATGTGATCAGATTAAAGAGCTAGGTTATTATTTTCTACGGCCCGTATTACAGAACGATACTCAAGCGTTGATCACTGTTTAAAACTAGTTTTGAGTTGAGCTTTGATTTTAGAACGTTCCTCAAGCAAAGATTTATTGATCACAGTTCAGCTGAGTTTAGCTTTATTTTATACTGTCACCTGTTTCGGTATTTGAGCAGAGATTTGATCTGTAATCAATCACTCTAGTGTGGTCCAGACTACGCTTGAGTAGAGATTTCTATTTTAATTCAGGTCAATTTCGTGTGTTATGTTGTTGAATTAAAGTTTATAATAATTACCGTTCTGGAATAAGACCGATACTCATGTAACGATTCTATCCTTAAGTAGTGATCAGATGATTGGAGTTTAAACTGTACTTGAAGAACCTTCTGTAATACGGGCCCAAGAGTACCTATCAAAGGAGATATATTGTTATTATTGCAGCGTATCATATTGTATATCTTACACAACGAGAAACAGAGCTATTTGCAAAAAACGCAAGGATGCAATCACAATAATAAACTATTTCTTTAATTTAAAAAGCTGGAATTTCCCTTTTTAAAGACGTGGTTAAAAAGTTCTAGCACCCAGGACACGAAATTTCTCAAAAAAGTTGAATAAATTAGAATATAAGCCAAAAATTACCACGCAGGATTACAAACACTGTTGCCACGTCTCCCGATTTTCCTAAAAATCTCCCGGCCGATTTTTGACAAAGATCTCCCGATTTTAGCCTCCCGGATTTTGAAAATCGGACCTGGCAACACTGATTACAAACTTGGAGACTTTCTCCCCAAAAGAGGGAAAATTTGTGAATTCAGGCTTTTTAGGGACACATATTAGCATAAAATGATAGAATTGAATGTCAAACATAGATTTTTTTTTCCCATTGTATGGATTTATGTACCAGGCCCCTCAGAAAGTATTGCGAAAAAAAGTTTTTATATATGGGAGACTGGCCAGTTATAATGTTTTTCGAAAATATGATTATTTATAAGTAAAAATAAGTAAGTTCCAATTTCAAAATTTCCCTCCACATTTTTTGCGAGTTAATTCAAAGTATTGTGTCTCACTGAAATATGGATCTGCGCCGGGAACATTTTAGAGCTATGATTTTATACGATTTCAAGTGTCGCCTGAAACCGGATGAATCGTACGATAGACTTCAAATGGCATTCATGGATGAAGGCCCTTCCAAGGCAACCGTGTATCGTTGGTATAACGAATTCAAGCGCGGTCGACCAACTTTGGGGGATGACGAAAGAAGCGGTCGCCCTTTGACGGCTGTTACCGAAGAAAACGTGCTAGCAGTGAAAAATTTAATCCAAGACAATAGGCGAATTACATATCAGGAGATTCAACACATATTGAAGATTGGATCGGGAAGCGTTCACGAGATTCTACACAGCCATCTTCGCGTGAGGAGGATAGTATCACGCTGGGTGCCGCACAACCTCACCGATGCTCAGAAGCAGGCCCGGGTGGAATGGTGCCGTGATATGCTTAACAAATTTGAAGCAGGCTCGTCTCGGCGTGTTTACGACATCGTTACAGGTGATGAGTCCTGGATTTATCAATACGACCCAGAAACCAAGCGCCAGTCGACTGTTTGGGTGTTTCAAAATGAGCCAACGCCTACCAAAGTGAAGCGATCTAGAAGCGGGGGTAAGATTTTGATCGCTAGCTTTTTTAATTTGACTGGCCACTTGGTATCAATTCCCTTACGGGATCAAAGAAGCATTAATGCCGAATGGTATACTACCAAATGTTTGCCAGAAGTTTTCTCTGTTATAAGCAACAAGCGACCAAACACAGGGCTCCGCGGGCTACTGCTCCACCACGACAATGCACCTGCGCACACCGCACTCAAAACGAGGGACTTCCTGGACAGCACGCCAGTCAAACTCCTGGGTCACCCTCCTTACAGCCCTGATCTAGCACCGTGTGACTTCTTTTTATTCCCAAAAATAAAAAATCAGCTCAAAGGGATACAATTTTCGTCGCCGGAAGATGCGCTGGCTGCGTTCGAGCAGGCTGTAAACGAGGTGTCTGCGGCGGACTGGAAAAAGTGTTTTGAAAACTGGTTTAGGCGCATGAATCTATGTATAGAGGCTGGTGGAAAGTACTTTGAAAAGATTTGATAAAAATATATGTACGTATAGAACAATTTTTTTTAGTTTCGCAAAACTTTCTGAGTGTCCCACGTACTTCTTAACCTTTATTATATAGGTACCTCTTCTTATCGAAATTATAAATTTCATTGTATATTTCTATGAACAATTTATCTTTCTGCTGAATCTACAACAGCTGCAACCACATAGTAGGCATCCATTATTTATTTTAAACTACCTAAAAACTATAAAAATGAATAAAATAAGCTTTGCAATTTTAGTTGTTGATAACTAATTATAGTCGACATGTATTTTGATGCCTTCTAAAAATAGTCAGATTTAGGTTGACATTTCTAATATTAGGTGAAAAACGTCAATTACAGAATAGCAAAATGTCAATTTTTACTAAGTTGAATAACTAAACTAATTTTGGTCCTGTCAAACCAAAAATTAGTTTTAAAGTGAATTTCAGAATAGAAAACGTCGTTTGACAGGACTAAACTAAATTTAGGTGATTTTTAGTCTAGTTTAGAGAATTTTGTGACAAGAGAATCGGCACCAATGACTGCATCTAATATATATTATTGCATAATGTTTTCTTTGCTCACCCACCTTTAAGAAACAGCACTGTGTTCATGTTGCATAATAACTGAACTAAATATAAACCTGGTACAATGTATACATAATTTTAAACACACCTGATATTTGTAAAAATAAATTACCGAAACTATCGCACGTTGGAACCATTCTCACTCAGATCTCTCCGCCCGGCCCCCGCCTCAGTCTCGCTGCGCCTGTCTAGCACTAGTGTGAGCGGGACAGAGAGTGAGGTGACGCGAATTCGAGCTGAGGTAGTATGGACTCGGAAAGTTTTCTTGACGAAGTCTTAACATCCGCTATGTACGTAATAAAATACAACATACATTGGGTTGCTTTCTACCGCTGAACACATGTGAGTACTGTTCTCTCCGGGACGCGGGCGGCGGGGTCCCGCCGTCTAGCTCGTCGCCCGAGAGCTCCTCAGAACCCGGAATCACTGAAATGCCAATAATATAAATAATAAAGTTAATATTACTTTGTTTAAAACAAGTTAATCTTAAGAAATATGGAAATGCCTTTCGACGAAATTCGACACTGCAGAATTCGTATTTTTATTTTATTTTATGGTATAGGATGGCGAAACGAGCTAAAGGCCCACCTGATGTTAAGTGGTTACCTTTGCCCATGACAACTGCAATACCACCTAGGCTGTTACCTAAATGGTACCGCAAGTCGGTTCGCCAAACTGAGACATGAAGGTGGAAAGTCTCATGTGATTGTAATTTCACCGGCACCCGTACCCTTCAGACCGAAACACAGCAATGCAAGCATCTCTATTTGGCGGAGAAGTAGGCACGGTGGTAGTACTGCCCCGGACGAGCTCTTTCACAAAGGAGCTCTACTACTACTAACATAGTAACGTACTAACTAATAGTGTTGGAAACATTAAAATATTATTTTATCTGTGCACAACTTTCATCTGTCAAACAGTGTAAAACGTCAATCTCTTCTCTAATACAACTCCGTAGCGTTCACATCGTCTTTCAATTCAAGGACCTAATTCTTGCCCTTTTCATAAAGTTGACTGCAGGTAAAACTTGAATTACGAAAACCCTTACTGCTTACGAAATAAAGACGCTGTTAAGGTCAAAATGTTACCACTGTGGTGCGGTCGACTGTACATACATAGGAACAAGTCAAATAATCAAAGTATTAAGATTGCAAGTGAGTGCAGTATGATATATTTTGTCTAGTATAACAAAAACACCAGAATGTTTTTTGTATTAGTTACTATAGACATTATTATATTCTTTATTATGCTTCATTGCTAGTCAGTACTCCACAAAGCAAACGACACAATTTGTTTATCCGCTCCCTTTTAACAACATAACATAACATCACGCCTGTATTTCCCCGAAGGGGTAGGCAGAGGTGTAACAGTACACCCACATTTCGCCAGTTATGTTATAGTCCCATGTAATAGGGGGCGAGCCTATTGCCATTAACCGGGCACAAATCCAAACTTCGGGCTGCTACTGAGAATCCCCCCCACCCTTTAAAAAAAACATGCTCCCTTTTAAAATGTTTTTTTGTCTATTTTTAGGTTTTGATGGGACAGCAAATTTAGTTTCGATGGATTTTTGGGGCTGAATCGCTAATTATAGCGAAAAAACACACTAAAAAAACCGGCCAAGAGCATGTCGGGCCATGCTCAGTATTATAGGGTTCCTTAAGTAGGTCTAATTACAAAAGAATCAAATCGAATATTAATCATTGCTATTTTAGTTTTTGCAAACAGCACCACCTAGCGCTAAATTTATGAAGCTAAATTTTAGAAGTGTGTTTCTTTTTGTGATTTTTTTTAATAGAAAGTAACTAAAGGAGCATTATTTGCTATGATCATTTTTCTCTAAGGTCAATGACCTTTGAACTAGGACGTTTTAAGTATTTTTCAGTTTTCTCTCTATAACTCGTAAAATTATAATCACATTATACTCGAAATAATTTTAAAAGAGAGTTTTCACAAAGTTCTATCAATGTGGAAGATTATAAGTTTCTATATTGCATAGTTTAGAAACGGCAGGGGGGGGGACACATTGCAAGCCACTTTGGCGGGCTATATTTCGCAGATGGTACACCTGATAAGAAAGTGATGTATCAAACATTACCTTCATTTTAGTAGACCTATTCAATGATACACCACACGAGGGGGTGCAGCGAAAAAAATTTTTTTTTCCCCATTTCACATGTATGGACGCCACCCCTAAAATACGGAAAAACGATTTCTTTTTTCTTTTAAAATTGAGATCTATATGTAGACTATTTTTTAACAAAATTTCATTTACTTATGTTTATAACTGTAGAAGTTATTAAGCTGTAAAGGATTAGGACAGACAGACAGATGGACAGACGGACAGACGGACGGACATGACGAAACTATAAGGGTTCCTTGTAGGACTTCGGAACCCTAAAAAGGCCGTATCCACAGACCAGTAAGCTTCAAGACTCCGCATAAACAAAGTTTTGTATTCGAACGCAGTCGTAAAACGTTGGTGGGGTCAGGGGGGCGGACGGCGCGTTATGATTGGCCGGCTCAAAAGTTCGGTGGTATGATTCCTTAAGATTGGTGCCGCTCGCTGACTGAGTGACGTTCCGATTGGCGGAGGGACGTATGATATGCAGTGGTAGAGCATATGCGTTGTGACCGGGGGTGTCCAGCTAACCGGCGTCTAGAGGCTTACTGGTCTATGGCCGTATCCTACCATTTCAACTATAGGTGCGGCACGCTACAAAGACGTTTGTGACGTTCGCCTGCTCATGAAGATCCGTAAATATTGACAGCTACGTATCAAAGAAGAATTGCCGTACTCTATTGTCAATAGTGATGCACTGCTACAGCAATATAATTTTTCGAATTTCGAATCTATTATTCAAATTATATTTATTTCTGCTGTTTTTAGGGTTCCGTACCCGAAGGGTGCCAAACGGGACCCTATTATTCTCGCTACGCTGTCCGTCCGTCCGTCCGTCTGTCTGTCACAGGGCTGTATCTATTGAACGGTAATAGGTAACCGGTTGAAATTTTCTAACAGAATATGTGTTGCTATGAGATGTATCACGACAAATACTAAAAACAAAAAAAAAGTCTAAAACCAAAGGGGGTCCCCATACAAGAAACCTCAAAAAACATGCATTGTTTTCAACGTTTTTGTTCCTGCTCTATCTTCAAAACTGTAATATATACCAGCGTCAAACTTGGTCAGATTATAGTACATATCATGTAGTTTAGCAACAAATACTAAAAATAAGACAAACATAGACATATGTGGTGATACCCGCGTAAGAAAGACATGCAAAAATTCATATTTCGCGCACTATGCGTTGATGTCTTTTGATAAACTCTCGTTAATTAAATCAGTTTTTATGGGGTATCAGGTCGTTGAGAGGGACGGAACCCTTAATGCGCGAGTCCGACTCGCACTTGGCCGGTTATTTCATGTATGTCACAGAAAATTTGATTAAATAGAGATTAAACAAAATGGCTAGACGTTATGTTTATTGAATAATTTGACAAATTATCTATTTATGTAGATATTTTTCATAATATCTAGTTGGAGTTGCATTGGTCAAAGTAATAAACCTGGTCCCAATTGCTAATAATTTGAAATGTGTCACAACACTATTGGAAAATGACAAAAACGCCATCATAGTGTGCCGCGGGTATAGTAAATACTTAATATGTTAGTTACCAGGTGGCATAGGCAGGTTCATGATGCCAGTTTTCTTGGGCTTCTCAGGCTTCTCAGGCCTCTTGACGGGAGAAGGTGACGGCGTGCTAAGAGGACTCTCGTTGGCTAACGTCTTTAGGTCCTCAACCTGGAAGTGAACATAAGTATAATATACGATATGTATTCGTGTTGAAACCGTCAGAATTTGTGTAGAAAAGCGGCATGCAAACCAAGACTTGAAGGAAAAGAGAAGGCTGACAGTCCCCCCCCCCCAGCTAAACATATTTATTTATTATATTCTTTATTTTTCATATTTATTTATTATAGTCCGTGTGGTGCCGGACTTAAAGAATAGCACCACCCTTATCTCTTCTCATGGGTGTCGTAAAAGGCGACTAAGGGATTCACCAGAGGATGGGCAGCAGCGTTCTCTGAGTATTTAACCAACCAACTGCGATCGCCAACCCGCCTGCCAAGCGTGGCGATTATGGCATATCCCCCCTTAATTGGGGGAGGCCTATGTCCAGTAGTGGACGTCTTTCGGCTGTAATGATGATATTCTTTATTGTACATATGTATACCAAACGAATACAAAGACAGTAGTTTACAGAAAGGTTATATAAGTACAATGGGCGATCTGATCGCACAAGGCAATCTCTTCCAGACAACCTTTGGATGGACAAGAAGAATGGGAACCGATCGTGGGTAGTTCCAGTGTAAAAGTAGGTATGTTTCGTACATAATAGGTATACTTAAATATAATAATATAAAGTACATGGCATTTATTTCAATAAATATATATTATTATCATAAAATAAACTGATAAATATAAATATTAAAATAATAGTGTAGTCAAACTTATCATATTTTATGGTAACTCTACCTGTGTATTAGGCGGCATGGGTAGCTTGGTGAGGCTCTTGGGTTTGGTGGGTGCGGGCTGGCTGTTCTGATAGTACACGCTGTCTACCACGCTGGCCTTGGGCAGCGGAGGAGCAGGCGCCGGTTCAGGCGACGGGGCCGCGGGCGACGGGGCCGCGGGCAACGGGGCCTCGGGCACCGGGGCCGTGGGCACCGGGGGCGAGGACTCCGGAGGCGAGGGCACTGGGGCCGCCGGGGCCGGGGTCGCTGGCTTCTGGAAGAAACGTAAATAAATAAAATATGTTCATAAAGATATAAACACTTTTTCCACAATTTATATCTTTAAATTTCCCTTCACATGCGGAAATGAGTTAAAAAATTATAAAAATATATTCATATATGTTAACAGCCAAAATTTATATCTTATCCTATTTGGGGTGCATTAAAAGAGCCTCCACGAGTGACGATATTTAATTGATCGTCCGGCGCACCTTAGGCAGTCAGTCCCGCTACCAACCTGCTGACTGGCAAATATTTTCCCCACGACGTGAGCTGTTATTATCATTATGTAGCTCATATCGACACGATAGATGAATATCCGAGAAGAATAATATCCTATCTATCCACGATTTGCCTGACTAGAAACTGAAATTTTACATACGCTCGATACTACTTGCTTAGTCTTAATTTAAAAAAAAATATTGTTTGTTTTATTTTACTTTATAATCGGAACGCTGACGTCTTCTCCTTCTCGAGAAGTGGGCGTTAATAGCTACGACCCAGTGATAAACTAATGTAGTTATTATCGAACACTATAGTTAATGTAAAATGTGTTTTTTGGTTCCAATAAAGATTATATATTATATATTATTATACTACTCGTGCAGTTAAAGAATAAGATTGAAAATGGAGGCATTTTATTGTTCTATGTGCCTCCCGCTCACACGCATGGTGCGTATGAGCGAGAGGTACTAGAACAAATCGTGAATAGATTTGTGGTTTGCCCTACTAGAGATAGTTAATTTGACATAAGTTGTAAAGAGCATTAAGCCTAGGCTCCCGAAATGAGGTGACTTTTTGAAAACATGTGAGTCGAACACATGCTTCATGAATGTCAAATTTACATAGGTATATGTTTTTTTGAACCTTTATCTATCGTTTGATAAGACAGTTAGTTAGTTTTGTATATATATATTGTAAATTTTTACTTTTTATATTTAACTCACCTGTTGTTATGCATGGAATATTATACTACTTGTATCTTGATAAGGGCGTTGGTAGCTGTGCTGCAGTTTATACTTTTACAGTTATCATCGTTTTCTTTTTTGTTTTGTTAGTGTTTTTCTGCTCAAATAATTTTTTTTATACCTTTTATACCTTTATACCTAGTTACATAATTAGTTGATTTTTGTTCGATACTTTTATTTTTTCAAAATCATGCGTTTTTAGAGATGTCCCAAATATTTCTCCTTTATTAATTAACTTAGCTGTATAAAATGTATGCATATAGGCAGATAACAAAGTTTACTAAAAACTGGCTTGAGGAAATTTGTACAGATTGCTTAGTATTCTTGTAATAAAACGAAAACTGTTTTGAGACTTGCGTCATTTACTTCCGTGTGTAAAACACGCGGGATTGAATTTTTCGAAAATGTGTTCTATTGCAACTCGCATAAAATTTACGAGAGCGACCCGCAGTTGCGGGGTGTAAGGGGAATGCGAGGGTGGGAATTGCGTTTTGGGAGCGTCCTCTCTGGGTGAAACCTACATACTATGGCAACTCTTTTTACTTTATTATTTTAATGCATTTACGCATGCGATGCGAAATCTAACTATTTAAATCCTGCTCGTGAGCGATTTTTTCCTTCCACAATTTAAATCGTTAACTCTTTTTACGTTCATTTCTAAAGGCAATATTCTCACTTTTAAACTCTTGTTTATTTCTGACATTAACCTACATTATTTGGTTAAAGGACAATGCCCACAGATGGGCCCATTTTTGACGCCATGTCAAAACTGTATGTTATTCAAAAACAATGTCTTATTTTTTCTTGTTTATGTGTTCTTTATTAACATTTATTTCACCCTAGCATTAAAAAACATAATAAATATGTATTAAACTGAATCGTAAGTATATTCTCCATTCAAACCGAACGAAAATGTTGCCAGATAACAGACTATTTCCACAAATAATCGGAATCGATTCTAAATAGCGATACTTCTATGAATTCACTTTTACTGTGTTTCAGATGCTATTATACTAGACTTATCTTGATTGATTGTTTTTTTTTTTTTTTTCCACATTTATATCTTTAGATTTCGGTTCTCATGCGTAAATCCGTTAAAAAATATAAAAAATCACTCGTATGACGTCAAATAAAAAGAAATTGCAAAACATATTTTTGAAATCTTTTTGTACAGAAAAATAAGATGATTCTTTGCTTTAAAATACCTATGCATTTATTGTAAATATTGTTATAATCATTTTAAATTAACTGAAATATTACTTATAAAATCGATATTAATTAATACACCTAAAAACGTAAAAGCTTGCAATCTTATTTTTTTTAAAATACTACAAAATAGATTTCAAAAATCGATTAACAAAATAATTTATAGCTTGCAACACCATACATGGTGTCTCTGGATGTCCTTATGGGAGCGTTCAGTTATATCGCCCAACGATGCACGGAGCGTATCATCAATCAGTTAAGGAGTTGGAAAAAAATAGATTTCTCTTAAACCAGGGTGAAAAAATTAAAATCGTTTGCAGAATAATAAAAGATAATTCTTAGTCTCCAAAATAAGACTAAAACCGCCGTGACATGGCAATTTTTTTTGAGGGGCCTAAAGCTCCAAGAGAATGGGCAATGTCCTTTGATGTAATAAACAATAAACTATTTAAAAAGAGTATATCCATGGAGTTTCTTGCCGGTTCTTCTCCATAGTACCCACTATTTGGAACCGCAACTAGAGTATGACGTTTTAAAAGTGCCTGTAATTAGGTTTATAAGAAATAAAATACATTTGAATTTGAAAAACGTCCCAGCAGTGCCGGAAAAGTTGATGACAAATTCCTATCTCTAGTAGCGCAAATCGCATGGCTCCGTTTTTAAAAACGATTGGCAAAGACACAAACCTCATCAGGAACCTCCTCCATGGGCGGCGGCGCGGCGGTATCCCCGTTGGGCTCGCTGTTCTCGAAGGAGGAGAAGTCGGGCGGAGGCAGCATGGGCGCCGCCGTAGCATTGTCGTCGGCTCCCGGCATCGGGATGTTCACCACCGAGCCCGACCGAGGCCCTGAGCCGTTCTCTTTAGACTGCTGGGAGAAGGGAAATGGATGAGTATTTATTTAGGTATTGCTAGCTTTTACCAGTGGCTTCGGGATGAAAAGTATCCTGTGTGTTATTCCAAGACCTAAGACTAAAGGTGTTCATACCAAATTTCATCAAAATCCGTTCAGCCGTTTTATTATCAAGAATAATAAAATTGAGCTCCAGATCTATCAACAGGATTCTTGCATTTTTTTGGGATATAAAGAGCCTATGTTACTTTACGGGCCACAAACTATTTTTAGAAGGATAGGATATTACGGACCTACAAAAAAAGAATCAAGGAACATTAAAGAAAATTGTGAACGAAGAGTTTACATAATGTAATTTTCTCCCACTTGCTTGGAAATTGGTTCATTATTCAAAAAAAAGGAATACATCAATCGGCTCTTTTCCGTACGCAACGAAATAACAGGCCAGTAATATTCAACACGACAATAATAGAAATTGCTAGACAGTTTTAATTTTTTAAATTATGCTACCGAGATTTTTAAGTACACACTTACATAAATTAAGTGTTTTAGGTACAAAATATTGATAATTATAAAGGCTGAATGCGCATTTTCTTTTCAACATTTTGAAAATAGAACAAGAACCGCATGCGGACGAATATGCGCGAATTAAGATTAGATACTGTTGAATTAATTTGTTGTTTCCTCGCAAATGAAAGAAAATTACTATAAAAGTCTCGGCCGAAATAGCAATTAACGGCCTCGTTTAGTTAAAAAGGTTTAGTTAAATTTTAAAATCACTTGGGAAGTGTTCGGCTTCGCCTCGTACTTCCAATATTACTCGGCCGTCAATTAAGTATGTATTTACAAAAAAAAAGTATACAAGTATTATGTACCCATAGCACAAGCTCTGCTTAGTTTGGGACTGGATGGTGTTGAGTAAAAATGTCCCAAAAATATTTATTTTATTTTATTGCTTTAGTTCAGGCCTCGACAGTAATGTACCGTCGACCGCAAGTCGGTGGTAACACTTCGACATTAGCAGTATCTTTATTTCGTAAGCAGTAAGGGTGGTTTTCGAATTGACGTGTTACCACTGTCATGCAGACGACTGTACTATTAACTAAAAACATATTATAATATATTTAACGGCGGGCGTTCGATAATAGAGAATATCATCTGCTCAACGCTTTATACATAATATGTACTGCTGACTTCGCTTACTTGTGTGGAACTATCACAGGTATTGTTGGACAGCTCGTCGATGGTAAGTATCTCCGGGTTGTTGATGGACGTCGCGTTGGACAGGGCGCCCTGAGACTCCTCCTCCTTCTGGTTTAAGATCTCTTGTAGCTTCTGCAAGAGAATAGAGTGGTGTCATGTACTGCATAATGCGCTCCGGACACAAGGCCAGTTCGCAAGTCAATTCAGTACAGTAAAGATGTTTTATCTCACGAAAGCGGGCGAGCCATATGTGTGAGTGCGTACATGCACATTGTCGTTGTGTGCGTAAGCTCAGAAGCGCTCAGTATTGGCCGAGTTTTGTAGTTACGCACACAAGAGCGCGTGTCTATACGCATTACAACTACAGGCATGGCTCACCCGCTTTCGAACTGTACGCGTAATATAACTGTGCCGCTGTTAAGTGAGAAACAGGTGGCTGCGCAGTAGTCAATTTTGCAACCAAATCAGTAGCGCGCATGCGCGGTAATGGCGGCAAGGCTCTGATAGGTTGTTTATCTGAGTGGCAAGATGGCGGATGTTCGATGCATCCTTATGTCCTGCTCACACTTATAACGCTACTGTACCTGCGCGGCCCTTCGCAGTCTGGTATCACAGCGGCACAGTTATCCCACTTGGCTGCTCTGCTACGTTCCCCTTAAGACTTTGTGGTTACCTTAGCTCTCTTATGCTTGTCCTTGACTAGTTCGGCGAATAGACTGGTATCGCTGATCTTCTCCTTAAAGTCTATCTTGCGTTGTAACATCGTTGGAGGACTGGGCGACTCGTGCTTCATCCTGCGTAAGGATTTAATCACATTCAAATAATTTTGCTACTTGATCGCCGCGACTGGAGTTAGTATACTAGGTGTTAGGGAAACGCTTCCGAAAACGAAGATAGGCGATTGTGCTGGTGATTACTGATATGAAACCACGAACGAAATGCGATTCTTTTTTTAGATTTTTTCAATTTTCTTTGCATTTTTCATACATAACCAGCTTTGGGTAGTTAAATAAAACTGATTTGCAAGACAACCCCATTTATTTACTTAATTTTTTATAGTTCGCAATGTTATTCAAATAAAATGTCAGCTGGCAGGCAGTAGGGCTGAACGACATCCGCTGGCATACGCAGTCCGTGTCGTAGCGAGCGTAGGAAGGTTAGGTACGAGCGGCATTGATCCCGAGTTTTGTAAGCTTTACATTGCGGGTTTGCAAAATACCAAATCACTAAAACAATGAGTATAAGGCTAATGGTTATTGGTATTCGATTGTGTTTAGGTAGTATAATAATAGCCTTTCAGTTTCGGGAGCGTTTCCCTGACACCCAGTATGTGCGGATTGAAGCTACTAACGGCCAAAAATAATATCCAATTTATCAACGATTTACCCCACTAGAGATAGAAATTTGACATATTTTGTATGGAGCTTATGTCAAATTCCTATCTCTAGTAGGGCAAATCGTGGATAGATTGGATATTAATTTTGGCCGTAAATCGTTGTTTGCCGATACTAAAAGTAGCAAGTCTGCTTTGGCTCCACAGACCAGAAAGCCTCAAGACGCCGCATAAACAAAGTTTTGCATGAGAACACAGTCATAAAATGTTGGCGGGGAACAGGGGGCGGACGGCGCGTTATGATTGGTCAGCTCAAAAGTTCAGTGGTATGATTGGTGCCGCTCGCTGACGGAGTAAATTTCCGATTGGCGGCGGGGCGTATGATATGTAGTGGTACTGTATATGCATGGTGACCGGGGGTATCCGGCTTATCGGCGTCTAGGGGCTTACTGGTCTGTGTTCCAGTGGCGCAGGGTCCATATAACACGATTCCCACCGGCTTCCCTTCAGGAATTGCTTAAATACAGATCGACGATATTTCTATGCCGATTTATTGTTCTAAAGTACAAAAAAGAATGTAAAATTAAATAATGTGCGATCTTAGTTTTTTTAGGATTTTTAGGTACTATCAGAAAACTTTCCGGTGAACCACCACTAAGGCTAAAATCGCTTGCGCTCAGTATTCGACGGCAGCCGTAGGTACGTGTAATGTAGCAGGATTCGTTCAAGGGACTTTGTCGACAAAATGTATCACCGGGAAGGATCGTGACTGTACCTACGGCTTCCTGAATATATTCACCCTTCGCCACTGCTGTGTTCACATCAAAGTAATAATAATAATTTCTTTATTTCAGATCAAATCCATGTCAGACTTCATATTAAATTAAATTACATAAATCATGTCGGATAACAAATAAAATTAGATTTACTATTAAATTAATTACGTAAGTACATGTAGCTTACTTAGGTAACACAAAATAGGACAATCCAGCTTGTTCGTAATGACCTAATGACGCACATGAGGCTGTTAGTGTTGGCACGCACTGTGTATAACAGGGACGTAACGCGCGATCAAAGTGAGCCTGGGGGTCTACTCGCGTTTGACGATATTCGATTAATCGTACCATTCATCGCACAATTTGCTACTCTGGTCAACCATCGTTTCGATAACACATGCGATGATCGTGTTTTGATGTTCGTTTCTCTGATCTCTGGTCAATTTTATACGACTAAAGATTATAATCTATCTTTATTGTGCCTTTATTACGTGCCTATCTTTACTGTGTAGGTGTCAGTCGGAACGAAAGTTCGTACTTCGTTTGTCGTTCGTCAAACGCGAGTAGATGCCCTGTATCGTGTGCACATACCTGTGTCGCTCCCGGGGCTCGGGCTCCCGGTGCTTGGCGCGGTGGCGCGGCGGCGACTGCGTGGAGCCCCGCCGCCGCCCGCGCGAGCCCGAGCGCCGCCTCTTCAGCGAGCTGCGGCTGTGAGACCTGCCCGCCACGAACACATCATGTCAACCTACTTAGTAGGCATGGGCATGGTATAATAAGATGTTTCACCAGGTACTCTCTTCCCGTGACAGCTAGATCACGTGATTGCCTCCGTACTACGTCATCGGATGTGGAGCTAATAGCTAGCTAGTTTCTTGCCGGTTCTTCTCCATAGGACCCACAATTTGGAACCGTGCAACTAGAGCATGACGTTTCAAAAGTGCCTGTAATTAGGTTTATTTGAAATAAAAAAGGCAAGGACCGGTCGTTGTGGCGATGCTTGGGGGATGCCTATGAGGCAGTGGACGTCTTTCGGCTTAAATGATGATGATGATGATGATGATGATGATGATGAAATAAAAAACATTTGATTTTGATTTTGATAGCGGGCTTTTATCGTGACACTTGTCAGTTTGATGTGCTGCCACTTTGTGTAAATAAATTACCCGAGCAAATGCATTTTTTCATTTACTTGCTTCTATAAAGAATCACTTCAAGTAATTTTACAGTTTCCTTTAATAACTAATTAGATGAATAACACGAGATAACAAATAATTGGCTAGTTAGGTATTTATTTTATATTCATTATGAACAAAAATCTCCTTGAATATATTGAAGATATCAATCAATGGCAACACTGATCGTGACGTAGCTTGGAGGCATCGCGCTGTCATCGCGGGAAGAGATTACCTGGTGAAACATCTTATTATACCATGGGCATGGGTAACTCCGGACACATCTACATGTTGAAATTTTAATGGCTTCCATGGTATAATAAGATGTTTCACCAGGTATTCTCTTCCCGCAATGACAGCGCGATGCCTCCAAGCTACGTCACGATCAGTGCTGCCATTGATTGATATCTTCAATATACTTAAGGAGATTTTTGTTCATAATGAATATAAAATAAATTCCTAACTAGCCTAACTATTTGTTATCTCGTGTTATTCATCTAATTAGTTAATAAAGGAAACTATATTGAATTACTAGTTAAAAAGTGATTCTTTATAGAAGAAAGTAAATGAAAAAATGCATTTTGCTCGGGTAATTTATTTTCACAAAGTGGCAGCACATCAAATTGACAAGTGTCACGCTAACAGCCCGCTATTGGCTCCACGGCCAATGACGTAGTACGGAGGCAATCACGTGACCTAGCTGTCACGGGAAGAGACTACCTGGTGTTATTATACCATGATGGCTTCTTTCCCGAAAAGGGGTCATTGTACTCGTCATTATGAACAACTTTTACTATGGGACCAACCCTGAAATCGCGAAAGAAGCCATTGAAATTTCAGCATGTATAAATAAATAGAAGGTCATCTTACTTACACAACAACACACAACAACTTGCATTATAGCCTTTATTAGTATAATCTTACCGATGTGCTGGCTTGAACATCTCCCTCTCCCGATGTCGGTCACGCGAGCGGGAGCGGCGCCGGTGGTGCGGGCTGCGGCGCCGGTGCGGCCGCCGCGGACTGTACTCGCGGGAGCGGGACACCTCGTGCACCGGGGAGTCTGACAAATACAACATAATATAATAATACACTACAACAAATATAAATTCATTCATTTTTACCATTGCCACTCGAAAAAGGGCATTTTATTCATCGATAACAGTGAATAAAACTCTCTTTTACTCACAAGTGAGTAAAAACATTTTGAATTTGGAACAAGCACGAATTATGTACAAGAAATGAATAAAACGTGCTGAACGTACGTACTGGCTGGCTGAATGGAGCTATCAAATTTAAATTAAGAAAATAAAAATACTACAGGTTGAACGAGGGACTTATTGAAGTAGGATGTTTATTACTCGATTCTCGTTCCAAATATGTTTAAAATTTGTATCTTAAAATTTGAAATATTTTGTAATTGATTTCATCAATTTCTGTGGACACTTCCGCGATTACAAATCAGTTTTATGCAGTGAGGTGTGCACCAAGCACGGTAGTGTCCATCGGTGGCTATTTTCACCCTCTTCGCCTTTTACAAGACAGCAGACCCCTAAACAGTCAGAGCTTGCGCGAGCATTTTGACTACTGTACCTACGCGTGATTTGTCGTAGAATATTTTTTTCATATTTTTTTCTTTATGTGTACGCACATTCTACCATATTCTTGAATATGTCTCTCATTCACCCGGTCATGCCTAGCATGACCGGGTACCACCATAGTGGTATATACCACTATAGTGCGCAGACACCTGTTGCGCACTTGACAGCGGCAGAAATATTTTACGCGTATTGTACAACGTGTATTACCGGACACCATGATGGGCGACTGCACGCGAAGCTCGTGGTGCCAGTAGTCGCGTCATCCGCGATAACACTCTCGCGAGTGTGAGTGTATCTTGTGTTTGTATAACAACAGTGTACAACGTGTATTACCGGACACCATGATGGGCGACTGCACGCGATGCTCGTGGTGCCAGTAGTCGCGACATCCGCGATAAAACTCTCGCGAGTGTGAGTGTATCTTGTGTTTGTATAACAACAGTGTACAACGTGTATTACCGGACACCATGATGGGCGACTGAGCACGATGCTCGCGGTGCCAGTAGTAGCAACATCCGCGATCATACTGTCGCGAGTGTGAGTGTATCTTGTGTTTGTATAACAACAGTGTACAACGTGTATTACCAGCCTCCATAATGGGCGACTGCACGCGATGCTCGTGGTTCCAGTAATCGCGTCATCTACGATCAAACTCTCGCGAGTGTGAGTGTATCTTGTGTTTGTATAACAACAGTGTACAACGTGTATTACCGGACACCATGATGGGCGACTGAGCACGATGCTCGTGGTGCCAGTAGTAGCAACATCCGCGATCATACTGTCGCGAGTGTGAGTGTATCTTGTGTTTGTATAACAACAGTGTACAACGTGTATTACCGGACACCATGATGGGCGACTGAGCGCGATGCTCGTGGTGCCAGTAGTAGCAACATCCGCGATCATACTGTCGCGAGAGTGAGTGTATCTTGTGTTTGTATAACAACAGTGTACAACGTGTATTACCGGACACCATGATGGGCGACTGAGCGCGATGCTCGTGGTGCCAGTAGTAGCAACATCCGCGATCATACTGTCGCGAGTGTGAGTGTATCTTGTGTTTGTATAACAACAGTGTACAACGTGTATTACCGGACACCATGATGGGCGACTGAGCGAGATGCTCGTGGTGCCAGTAGTAGCAACATCCGCGATCATACTGTCGCGAGTGTGAGTGTATCTTGTGTTTGTATAACAACAGTGTACAACGTGTATTACCGGACACCATGATGGGCGACTGAGCGCGATGCTCGTGGTGCCAGTAGTCGCGTCGTCCACGATCATACTCTTGCTCAGTGTCAGAGTCTATCGTGACCGTATCGTGATACGGTGGCGCTGATGGCGTGTGCGGCGTTGTTGATTTTTGTCTTCTCCTGTGGAACAAAAAAAAATGAGGCTGAACTTAAATAGTACGAATTTTGATATTGTTGAATGCATCCTGATATTGCCATTCATTTAAAACCTACACAATCAAAGTCCCCTTAGACAAAATGAAGTTTAACGACTACTTGGACAGAATCATGACAACAGTGATCCAAGTTCACTCGGACATCTCTGTTCAATCAAAGTGAACTTGTAGTACTTGTGTACTTGGACTGATCCAAAGATCCAATCAGAATTGTATAGCACGTTTAAATCGCAACTTTAAAGCCGCGTTGACATGATCAAAGTCCGCTTTGAGAAAGTGAACTTTCATGATTTCTGGTACGTTACTTTGATCGTGGCAACAGTGATCAAAGTGCACTCGGAGTCTTGGACGTCTGCGACCAATCAAATTGAACTTGGACCATGCTCAACTTATCAAAGTCAACTTAGACGTCAATTAGAAAGAAAGAAAAAATATTTATTTTCGTCTAGAGCGACGCACAAAATTACCAAACATGTAAAAAAACAGATAAAATACAGGTACAAAAAATCAACGAGTATGGTAAGATATGCGTCACATTCGCGTGAAACGGCCACCAATCAATCAATCATCAATTTTATTGTCAAACTAGATGTCAATTTCTACACTGTACTGTCTCGTCAGGGTTTAGAGTCTGCTACACGGTGACAAACCAGCCTCCCCACCAAGGTGACCTTGCTGGTTTCCAACCATGTAGACACTGGTTTGTCACCAAATTTTGTTTGAGGACGGCTGTCAGCGACCAACCTCCCACCCAGGTCACCTTGGTTGGGAGGCTGGTTGCTCACCGTGTATCACACGCTTTTTGATCTTTAAAAATAAACAAACTGGTTGTGAACAGCTATATGTGTCTGAAGTACACTTTTATCAAAGCTACTTTGTCAAGACTAGGTCAAAGCGGACTCTGACCGTCTCAACGCGTCTTTAGGGAAATGACAATATTGTACTAGCAAATAGATTATGTCGCAAGCCTTAAACTTCGAACAAACTGTCTCTTTATCTTAAAAAAAATAAAACGAGTTCACTTAAACATACAATATTACCCCGTTTGTAGTAATAAAACTTTAAGGGCGATCAATCTACTCAATTTTATCGATAAAAACGCTCCACTTGTGGAAAGATAAAGCAATTTTAGCCAAAACCGTTTTATGCGGGATAATAACAATTAACTTTTTTGTTGCTTTTTAGAAAGAGAAAGAAGACCATTTTTGGATCATTTGGATGGCCCAATACTCATACTACAAAAACATTTAAAGTTAAAATGTGTATTTTATGTATTTTTGGGGTATTTGCGGTTGGGATTTCACAAGTGGGGATTTCTATCGATAAAATCCTGTGTATTCATCTTCCTTAAAAGTTTTATTACTACAAACCGGGAAATAACATTGTATTATAGACTTATTGATCGAATAATATCAATACTACACCGACACTATCTTAGTTTGATTGCGATGAGCAAACATCTTTGCACTATTTATATTTATAGACAAATAGGAACTGTATTTCAAAGTCACCTCTTGCTTCATTCAGAGGGCGGGCTCCTTTTTCTCTTTTAGGAATTAGTCTCGTCACGTAGCTATAAAACTAATTACGTTACCAACAAAAACTTCAACTAAAATATAACAAAAAATAAACCATATACATAAATATTAAAGTAGAATTTTTCATGAAGTTACAGCCATACAAAACTTAACTTTAAGCAACGCCAACAACGGTGTGCTGGCCTTCAACGAAAATTCAATTTGTAATTATGACAAATAGCTGGGTAAGCTCTATTTACAAAATAAATTATATAAATTATTGACTGAACTAATGCTACCTAACAATAAATACATTAAGGCTGAGTTGCACCAGACACTACGTTATAGTATCTGTCAAAGTTAATTTTAACAGTAACATTAACAATGACCACAGAATTTAACTATCTTGGCATGTAAAATGTTTATGTTAAAGATAAAGGGTGCATCACACAATTTGAAATGATGTACCGTTGCATGAACTAACCCTCATTCTCCTTCTCTTTCCGATTCATTTTATAGTGCAATACCCGTCTCACTCTACATCTTTGCATGATTCAGGTACTCTAAAATGATCTTAGACTCATTAAATTAAGATGTATTTTGATGTTTCTTGAGATGTTTTTTTTTGTTTTAGGAGGTTTTTTTTTTGCTTTTGGGAAACGTGTGATTTACTGATTGAATAGTGCTCATTGTGAAACCTGTAAATCTTTTTACCTGACTGCAACGAAGCCCAAAAGAAAGGTAAATGACCACTAATTACTCCTGAGTTACAGTTCTAGATCAAACGCGTGGTATTTGTTTACAAATAACTTTATTGCTAACTTGCAAATTGAAATAGGAAGGTCAACATTGCTAATATGATTAATTTATTAACAAGTTTATCGTGTTTTCAGAGAGAGAAGTGTTAATTTTAGTACCAACAATAATGATGTTCCTTAATTACAAACCCATTGTGGAAAAATACAAGAATATTTTGATGTGCAAAAAAACAGATGGAAAATAAGGAGGCCACAAGAGAGCTCCAGAAAATAAAACGTACAAAAGGAGGCTAACCTCCCATCAATCCCTCCAGGATCAAAAAATGTTAATGACTGGCTTAGATGATGTTGACCTCAATAAATGGAATCGCTTTATGACGATGATATCGTGATAACTCCAAATTCAGTTTGGCCACATATCGCGGACGAAATTAATTATATTATATCGTTATATGATTTTTTCCAATAAAAACAGTATTTTATGTATTACAATCATTTATATGTTAAAATTACATAGCAGTTGCTACACACAACAAACTGCATTTAACCATAACTATAGCCCTTAACCACCCGAAGTTATGCGGTTAATGTTATCGTTAAATGTGACGTAATTTTAACCGTTGTTAAAATGGTGCAACCCGTATTTCACTTAACCAGAGATCTGACAGCTGGTGCGGCATTGGTTATCGTTGTAGTTACTTGGTGCAACTCAGCCTAAGTAAGTAAGTCGTGCTATTACATAATAATTGTATTTTTTCGTTAACAATTACAGTATGTGAGCATAAGCGTGACCTGTCTACAAGGTGAGATTGAAATAACTGAAAAACTCAGCAAGGCTCATTGTACTCATCAGTATGAATATCTTTTAGAGCGCTTTCACATTAGGCGGTTAAGTTGCGCTGTAGCAGCGGATGCCTTCACATTACTGCGGTTGCAGCGCTACTTAGTCGCGAAGCCACTGCGCGACTCACTCGCGCTTCAATGTCGCGCTACCGTCGCGCGTTTTAAATGGTGTGGAGAGTGAAAACTATCATTTCAAATATGGATGCTAACATAGCACTATTGCATTTGTTACTTTTTAGGGTTCCGTACCCAAAGGGTGCCAAACTACAGCTCTATTCTCTCGCTACGCTGTCCGTCCGCCCGTCCGTCTGTCTGTCACAGGGCTGTATCTTTTGAACGGTAATAGGTAACCGGTTGAAATGTTATCAGAATATGTGTACAGTCGACCTCACGCCAGTAGTTACAGTTTGACCATAGCAGCGTCTTTATTTCGTAAGCAGTAAGGGCGGTTTTCGTAATTCAAGTGTTACCACTGACGTGTGGTTGGACTAAAAACATAACTGTATTAATTTATTATGATTTAGGGGAGTTAAGCTGCCTGAAAAATCGAATTAGCACCCACAAAAAAGTAAGCTACCCAAAAAAACCGAGTGAGGCCCCGCTAAGGCTAAAACCAAGTTAGTCACCAAAACCAAGATAGAGTCCGAGTTCGACCCTTGAAAACCGCTAAGGACTAAAATCAAGTTAGTCACCAAAACCGCTAAGGGCTAAAACCAAGTTAGTCACCAAAACCGCTAAAGGCTAAAACCTAGTTAGTCACCAAAACCAAGATAGAGTCAGAGTTCGGCCCTAGAAAACTGAGTTAGAACCCCGATCGTTTTCAAACACGAAAAAAAAATCTCCATAGTTCATATAAAACATTCCAGAATTAAAATTTAGTTTTGATTCAGACAACTTTATGAAGGCTATGCCTCAATATGCTGTCCGCTGCCCGTGACTTTGTTTCCCAACATTTTTAACGGCAGACCCTTAGCAGAATAAACATTATCTTTTCGGACCCCTAGAAAACAAAAATGACTTTTTTATTTTTATTCATGTGGCCTGCCGACCGCTTAGAGGCCTTTGGACTCCAGGTTGGGAAACACTGGTCTAGTGCGTAAACAGTCTTAAGAAGTATAATGCATGTGGCAAGTTGGCAACCATATTGTAATGCGTCGACCATCTACAGGTTCATTGTAACCCACTTCTCACAGGTCATAATAGGAACGTGCGTAAACAACTAAATAGCCGATACAAGAGTTTTCTCGTGCATAATCCGATGCGAAAACGACACGTATGTCAACTACCTTGGCCTTGAGTTAAATGCACACATGCATGTTGGTTCTCACGCGAAAGAGTCGATTAATCCGTTTTTTGGCAATTTTTAGTCTAAAAAAATGTACGTGTAAGCTGAATGCTACCCGCAAATATACCGGTGGGTAGGCCGAAAATTCAAAATTTCTGGCGTTTTTTGCAAATTGTAGCTCTATTTCTTGAGTATTAAAATATGATTCGCGGTAGTAATAACAATATCTACTGAATAATACTCATACAAAATATTAGCTCTACAAGGTGTTATTGAGATAACTGAAAACCTCTTACGGGGTCATTGTACTCATCAATATAAACAACTTTTACTATGGGACCAAAACTGAAATCGCGAAAAAATATCAGTGGAACCCTACATTTTTTCGATTTGTGTGAACACAAATGTAGGGAACATCTGATTTTTTTTCCCGATTTCAGGGTTGGTCCCATAGTAAAAGTTGTTCATACTGATGAATACAATGACCCCTTAAGAGGTTTTCAGTTGTTTCCATAACACGTTGTATAAGCTCTACAAGCTTCCTAATCAATAATTTTATAGAAAATTAATATTAGGAAGCTTGTAGAGCTTATAAAACTAGGTTTTTTTTTTCATGAGTACCTATTATTCAGTATGTATACAACGTGTTATTGAAATAACTGAGAACCTCTTAAGCGGTCATTGTACTCATCAGTATGAAGAACTTTTACTATAGGAGTAACTTGGTCCCTACATTTGTGTTCACATAAATCGAAAAAATGTAGGGATAAGTTGATTTTTTTTTCGCGATTTTTGGTTTGGTCCCGTAGTAAAAGTTGTTCATACTGATGAGTACAATGACCCCTTAAGAGGTTTCAGTTATTTCAATAACACGTTGTATATTGTTATTACTATCGCGAATCATAATTTCGATCGATATACAACGTGAAATAGAGCTATAATTTGCAAGAACCGCAAATATAATTTTAAATTTGGGCTACTCAGTAGCATCTACCATAAACGAATCGAAATTATTGAACATTACAGCGATTATTTACAATATCGTTAAAAGTAGTCGTTTATTGGCTAATATGACGCTGTATCGATAAACAGTTCTTTGTTAAAAAAAATATCGATATAATCATAATCATTCATTTGCATCGTAAAAAGTACAATTAAATTTACTATATATGTAAATATATATATATATATATATTTTTATATGAAAATGTATCGCGTTCACGATATACTGGACTTTATAAATCTGAAAAAAAAAATCCTTTCCAAGTGTGCATTGTTTTCAAACACGCCAGTTTACTGAGATAAGATAAAACTTGAGTATTCGTTTGGATTAATTAAAGATTTTTCGGTCTGTCATGAAAAACAATAAGATTTCTAAATGGAATGGAAGTATTTACAAAGGTATTATATTCAGAATCTTCGTTGTTTGACTTTGAGTACCTAATTTTTAGTTTCAATTAGAATGTAATGAAATTTAAAAAAAAAAAAATTTAATTAAAGCTAATACCATTTTGTGGCAAAAATGAACTAAACATGAATAAAAACTTGTAAAAAGAAAATAAATTCGCTAGCTAAAAGAGTAAATTACTGGAAGGAATTTTCCTTCATAAATAGGTATTTACAACCTTTTAAGACCACATCACTTCAAGTCACGTCAAGATCGTTCGTCATTTTTAACAAAAAATACTCTAAAAGTTTACTTCAATCCGCGTTTAGCATAAATATACCGCATGACTTTTTTTACTGTCTGGAAAAAAGAGTGTGAATCTCACAGTGACTAGTTACTGTAATAGAATAGATCTACGAAAAAACAAAAAAAAAAAGTCAATAAAAACAACTTGTTAAAAATCTGTTGTTGGAAATTGACTTCAATATTTTTTTTTGTTTTTTTTTTCATAGTTCTATTCTATTACAGTAACTAACCACACCATGTTTTTTTCCAAACAGTAAAATAGTCATCCGATATAACATTCAAAATACGTCAACTCGTCACGACATACAAACTAAACAAAATAATAATGAATGAATACAATAAACAAAAAAGCTTGGCGCTACCCCACTGATGCTCTATACACCGAGTGCAACTGTCTCCGTGTGAGGCAGTTATATATTGCATCGACGTTGCTGCGATTTCATAAAAATGCTAAAGACCTAGCTCGCACTTCACGCAGAACCCTTATGTGGGATCGGCCAAGAGTTTGCTCGTCTTTTGCGCAGAGATCTTTTTCTTTTCTTGGGCCCTATCTATATTCCAAATTTTATAAAACGAATAAAAGCATTCTTGACATGACGTACTTCCGCTGCAAAATCTCAATTTATAAATGGCTACTACCTAAAAACTATGACCAAACTGAAGATCTAATGCAGACCGGATTGTAATGGGTACACATAAAGAATATACTCGCACCATGTTACGCTCGTACAAGTTGACGTGCTCTGACACTCACACACAAAAACCACACGCACTCGCAAACTACACTCACTAACACCCGACCCACATGGAACACACTCATTTATGCTGCAAGCACGTACACCCCTATCACATACACACCCTCATACACCCATCATACACACACTTACAAACCCTTTTTTATAATCTTTTATTTTAATTTTAAAATCCTAATTACTTCAGTTATAATAATTAATCCAACCTCTAGCTAATAGTTATAATTGTTCTATTTAAAACCTAACTTGTATTTTGTACTGAGTGCTACCTACCTAACTTGTTTGACCTTGGAAGAGACTGGACCTCACGACACAGGGTATCCTAGTGTGGGGCCCAGTGAAACTGTATAATTTAGTATATAAGTGAACCTATGTAATACAGAGCTATGTAAAAAAAAAAAAAAAAAAAAAAAAAAAACAATGTAATAACTCCCACGTTCATAACAAGCAATAAGAATATTAATTTTATTTTAAAAGCATCTGATGCTGATAAGATAACAGCAAATTAAAAAGTTAATGTATATTACGTAATTGGGCATAGTTATGGAGAGTTCCAACTCATGATAAAACAATAAAAAACAAATAGGTCACACTAATGAAATTATAAGGGTTTGTTTTTAATACAGAACCCTAAAATTAACGATATTGTGGTATGCTGCCACATCATTAACTTAAAAGCCACTGAATGAATTATGGGAATTTTCACCGTCGTGAAAATACGTAAATGTCTAAGTCTAAAGTGAGGCCGATAACAAACAAACCAATCAGGCTGTTGCAGGCAAAGCTTTCAACGTCCTAATCCCAAAAAAAATTGTGAATAATGTAACAACATAACATAACATCACGCCTATATTTCCCCGAAGGGGTAGGCAGAGGTGTAATAGTACACCCACATTTCAGCAGTTATGTTAATAGTCCCATGTAATAGGGGGAGGGTCTATTGCCATGGATCGGGCACAAATCCAGACTCCGGGCTGCTACTGAGAATTTCCTAATGAAAAAACCCAACAACACCCCGGGAATCGAACCCAGGACCCCACGCTCAGCAGTCGCGCTTGCAACCACTAGACCAACGAGGCAGTCATGAATAATGTAATAATATTATAAATCTACTCATACGACGCGAGCGAAGTCGCGTGTGTCAGTGTCACAAAAAATGTGTGTCTATGAGTCTCAATTACTCATATCCGGATGCAGGGTGAATCATCAAACTAACGCAACATGATAAGAAATAGATAAGTGGTGTTAACTTTCACTCAGAAAAACAACTTTTCAGAAGAAATCAAACATCAATAAAAATCTTCCAAAATGATAAAAGAGTTTTAAAAAGTTGGATCGATAGAATTTTTATCATGCAACATATCAATTGACTGAGGGGTAAGGGTTACACTAACTCTTTTAGATTTACGGCCAAAATTAATATCCAATCTATCCGCGATTTGCCCTACTAGAGATAGAAATTTGACATATTTTGTATGGAGCTTATGTCAAATTCCTATCTCTACTAGGGCAAATCGTGGATAGATTGGATATTAATTTTGGCCGTTAGATAATAGGGAATGGCAGGCAACAGCCATACATAGTGCAATTTAAAGAACTTTAGATATGTTAATAACATCTCGAGAGAAATTTTGCCCAGGTATTGGTGTCCATTCTCTTGTTCATGAACTAAAATTATTTTAAACTATCGCTGTATTTTACTAATAGTAGATACAAGAAAAGGATAGCAACAATTTTAGAACTGTCAAATTAGTTTATGTGTTACATTTCTTTGTATTTTAGTGGACACATTCGGAGATCATGACGAAACTAGTATGGAAATCTAAATTCCGACTAAATCTAAATTCTGACTAAATCTAAATTCCGACTAATTTGACAGTTCTAAAAATGTTGCCATCACTTTCTTGTATCTTCTATTAGTAAAAGAGAGTGATTGTTAAAAATAAGATTAACTGTAAGTGAGAATTATGTAAAGTGAATAGATAGTAAAAATGTTAAGTTATCGTTGATACATACAAGTTATTTTTCGATAGACATCGAGGTTTTCCAGTTATACTTTATTATAATTATAGGAATATTTTATATACCTATACACACATTTTATCTACTACAACACATCTATAATTAGGTACATGCACAATAAAAACTTCACTCACAAATTAGAATTCTGTACAGCATAGGTTGCCATGTGATGGGTCGACAACCAGAAGGATGGGCTAGAAACCATGGTAACCAATATCCCTCAGTTAATTTAATGATATGAAACACATGACAACAAACTAATGTATAGTTTTAGTCACAGAATATGTGTGTAACAAAAATAATTTTTTGCCTTCTTCTATGCCGCCTTTGTACCCAGTTGTGCATAAAGAATTAAATAAATTTTGTAAAATACAAAGAGTAGATAGAAAATGGAGTGATACAATCGGTGATTGGAATAAGTGATACAATTTTGCAGGATTTCATGATGACATCTTAATATAGATATGCCATAAAAGTACTGATATACTGCCCTTGTACTACCTCATTACTGTGTTTTTAACTATGAGGACAGTATAGCAGGATTACAAATATTCTAAGAACCGGTTACATTTAATTCTCAATTTCACTGAAGTTATTTACTTTTAAACTTTCGTGTTGCATCATACTTCTAAGGTCCTTTGGGCTTAAAATAGGTATGTTCATGTTAATTCCCGTTTTACAGTATAATAATAATTTAATGAAGTTATTGTTTTTTTATAAACCTAAGGTTACATTTTATTAGTGTCAATCTGCTGCCAATTAAAAGTTTTTATTTGTTATTGATTCTTTTCAACATAAATATATTTTCCACCAGAACATGATTTTTTTTAAATATGATAAAAATAAACATATAAAATGCATTAAAGTTATAAAAAACACAATTCTTCCATTTTTTTTTTAAATCTATAGAACCTTATACCGTAATCCCACAGCTGTATCCATACTAATATAATGTTGAAGATCAGTAACTCTAAATTGCACTACCTATTCTGATCACTGGTGATTTTATTCCTACTTCTTAATAGAATATCAAAAGCCTTGTTTTGATGATAGAAAAATATCTGTTATACACATTTGATTGAGTTAAAAAGTAATGAAGAGAGACACGGAAGACTGGACCATAAAATTATGGTATTAATAGCCACAAAGAGATAACAATTGCAAATGTTGCATAATACCGCGTTGTTGTTACCCTAGGGCTACACATAAAGGAGTTCAGCGAATGTTCGTGTTATCGCGACAGCCCTAAGACAAGAAATGTATGCAATATCTGACGAATTTACCGACCACACTTAACAAGAACAAGTGTGTCCATAGAGGTAAGATTAGTGACTGTCGCGGTGATTATGCATAATTATTTGTGCAGATTTTAATTAAGTTTTTCAAGCATAAGTTATCATTCCATTTGCTTATAAATCTGTGGCAACAACTCTAATGACAAGTAGACACTAGATTGCGAAGCTGTGGCAGCCTATTTGACATTAAAAATTATATCAGATTAATATTTTCGGAGCAACCTAATGAGTCATAAATAAAATGATATGAAAAGTATTTCTTACCTGACAGGTGGAGATCTCTCTCGGTGTGGGGAGTAAGGCAACGGGTTGTGATGCAGAGAAGGCTCCCGGATGAAAGGGCGGTGACGTGGTGGTGACTCGTGACGCATCAGCGGCGTCATCGATGGCGATACTGGGGAACACGAGCCATTTCTCAATGGAGATGATGCCTTCTCCCACTCGCTTACAGGCACCTGCTGGTATCTCTGAGGACTAGCAGCCCTCATTGGAGGCTCCTCAGGCACATTATCGTCTGGAGACACACTCTCCAGACTTGCTGACCTCGACCTATTCTTTGACTTCTTCTTCTTTTTTTTCTTATCCTTTTTCCGCTTGTCTTTCTTCTTTTTAAATCTACCATGGTCATCATATTCTGGGTCTGCTTCATCATACTCGGTACGTCTCTTCCTTGTCACTGACGGATCCCTAATAGCATACTCTTCAGCTGCCCGACGACTCGTTGTTGTCACTGATATTGTCTTGTTATCTACAAATGTACGTATGGAATGGGACTTTCTTGTTCTATCTAGGTCATCAGCAATATGCCTGCTAATTGAACTTGTTTCACTGTCAATCTCACCAGCCTCTGGGGCTGATAATGCCTCGGAACTGACATCAGAATATTCCACAAGAGGTTTGAGAGAATTGACTGTAGCATAAGATTGTTCATGGGAACTACCTGAATGTGACTTATGTTTCTTGTGAATGCGCTTCCTATGCTTGTCCTTGTAGTGTTTGGTATGCCTCTTATCATAGCCTCGGTCCATGGTCGACTGGGGCGGCGCCCCCGCCCTGTGTCGACTCTTCACATCACTTTAACTGAAACATAATATTTATTCTTGTTACAAACATCATGTAAGTACCTATGTATATTATAAATAAAAGCATGATTAAAAAAATAATTGATAAGCATTAAGCTGTGAAAAGTTAATATTCACACAAATATGAAACTCAATTAAATTAATATACTTAATTATGTATAGGTTAGTATGTACATACCTACAAAACTTCAGTAAAGTAGATGGATGTAAATAAAAGTACATGATTTGGTGTTTGTCATGTCAAGCAGTACGACTATGATGGCTGACTGTACCCATAGAAAAATCTAAGCACGTAGACAAATAGACAAATTATGGAGATACACAAACAAAAATTCCAGGATAATCTTAAATCAAAATAGACACAACTTAGTCTCTATACAAGAACTTGTTACTCAGAGAATTAATTACAAAGTAGCAAATTCTAAAAATAAAACAGTCGGTCGAAAGCACTCGCAAATTTTATAATTCCAAAAAATAATAAACAAATCACGGCATTGAACAAGCACATGCATCAATAATGTAATATAAAGGACTTACCTGAGTAATAAACGGACGTGCGTCCGTCACAGGCACGATAAATACTTTTACAATTTAATAAGAATTGTGTAAGCTAAGGTATTAGTTTCTTGTATTTTTTATAGTTTCAGTAGGCTTTCTGCCTGTAATATATAGTAATCTTAGTTCTTTACGCTTTATATAATCTTATTTCGCTAATCATAACCATGAAGAGCGCATAATTCATGTAATTACATCGGATTTATATTAGGACTAAGAACGTCGATTTTAGTCAGCCATTTGCTTTTTTTCATTCATTTTCTTTCATCATCGTTTAGTGTTGTGCTCATTTCAAGAATTTACTTTTGTTGGTAATGTTCGTAGTTGGTACCAATATAAACTCGATTTAACTATCGAATTAAATTTATATAAACATATCGATTACATCATATAAATAAATATACGAAATTAGTACCCGAGTATGTATTTTAAAGCACTCGTCCTATTAAGTTTTTTAAATAATATAACAAGCCTTTACGTTGGATGACTTATGCTTGATTTCACCAACGATAATTATCTGGTTAATCGACCGTTACCCCTTAATTCCAATACATTTTTCGAGTAATCGGCTGCTTGATCAGAAAAATAACGTTGATGAACACCGGCCTTACAAGGAACAAACTAAAAAGCGGTTGAATGAAGTAGCAACTTTCTAGTCCAGAAGAATACACTGCTGACACAGAGAAGTATATTAGATACGCCTAAGTTAATAATACAGTTCATAACTTTGTGACTTCACTGTGGTGCATGAATACTTGAATAGCTTATGATTAGAGCCAGTGGATCTACTCATAAAATCACCAATGACATAATCAGAACGCCACGATAGTGCTCTGAATATGTCGGTTGTATCCTGTTCTAATAAATTTTCGGATTCATTGCCGGTTATCGAATTCACAGACAAAAAATATATTTTTTTATGATGATATACACAATGTTCGGAGGGAATGAGTCAAAAACAAAAAAAAAATTGGCCTATGACATTTACACCTAAAAGTAGAGTTACGATCGAAAATTGTCGTTTAGTATCGTTCATTGCTTCGTATAAACGATAGTTAAATCGACGTTACTTATGCTTGATTTCATCAACGATAATTCTCTGGTTAATCAACCATTTACCAACAATTCTTGTACATTTTTAGAGTGATCGGTCGTTTAATCAGATAATTAACTTTGTAGAACACTGGCCTTAGAGTGGGTTTCAACACGACAAATTTATTTATTTATTTGACACCAAATAAGTTCATAATTTGTTGAAAGCTCTGATTTCTAAACTAAGCTATAATCTAGCCCGTGTGGCAGAAATCAGTTCCATCCCCGTTTAAATGACACAAAAATATTGTAGAAGCTTTGTGATTTATTCATTACTATTTTGTTACGATGCATGCAAGTGCAAATATCACGATATATCGATTATCTATTTTATGAGTAGACCCCTAGATCAGATATCCAACCAACTGGAGATACAGTGGCTGATCGAAGCAAATGGAAGCAGACAGTTGACAAATTGGACGGAGTAACGATACTTAGCAGTGGGGCAGCTATCAAAAAGAACCAGAGCAATGGTTGAGTAGGAAACTAGTCGGACATTTTCAATAAAATGCATTCGTAAAGCTGTATTATATTCCTTACATGAATATAGTTTCACAAAAGTAATTAAGCATACAGAACATTTATTATTAGTTTAGCAATTTAATAAACTTTACACGAACAATTCTGTTTTATTTTATAGGCAAAAAATAAAATCACCCACTTGTCTTCATTTGTTTCGTGCCTTCTGCATAATTTGTGTAAAAATAACAATACTAATAACATTTTCCCGTGCGTGATGATAATGATAATATACGTAAATAAGTGAACACAAGCTCACAGCCACAGTAGTTCATTATTTTGCTGACCTCAATTCAATACTAGGTTTATATATAGTATTAGTAATACATGCTTTATGTTCTATAAATAACATGAGTAATCGATTTAAAAATGTTTTTGATTTTATAATAGCATACCTACAACACTATTATTTGTGCCGAGTTGTTGTTGGCGGAAAATTCAAAAATTACCAACAAGATAACATTATATATGTGATATTTGTTTGAAGCCATCTATAAAAAGCAAAAAATAATTAAATTTATAATAGTAATTTAAACTTAGTTTTGTTATGAAAATAATGTTAATAAATGGGTATATCAATTAATAAGCTTATATTTGTACCTCATGTACATCCGCCGTAAGCATGTCTTTTCGTTTCTCATAGCATTTCTATGAGGACTAAGCTACAGAAAATTGTTTTAAGATATTTTTGTCACAATTTATATTCATAAAAGTAAAAAAAACATTGAGATCTAATAGAGCATCCTGTTATTTAATTAAACGATATATTTTTACTGATTTATCAGTGTATAAACTCTAAATTGGCTAGGGTTAATGCTGCGTGTAATGAAATAAAGAGGGAAATCAATTGCCATTATTAAAAAACATAATTTTTGGTAGATATAATTTCATGTGAGATCATATTGTTAATTGTTAACATTATATATTTTTGTATATCTCTAATTTAGTATAGGATTTTGATAACGAACAACAAAAAATCTTCTGCATGAGCTAATTTTAATATGTGATTAATTCATTTTTACTAACATAAATTATTTTCGACAGACATTTATGGCAACTCTGTGTAGTTCGCGTGCGATTTGCGTCCTAGCGCTGTAGCATTTATTTTGCTGAATAATAAATAGAATACAAAAGTATTTTTTAATTACTAATCTTATTTAGAATCAGTACAATGTGTAGTGATTTACTAAGAAAGTTTATGTGAAGAAATTGTCACGAAATTAGTCACAATGACCCCTGAGTTCACGGCTGCTATTGCGAGTACATTGTGATATTACCCAATAAGGGAACGAAATTACAAACAGTTTAGTAATTAGTGTTGTTTATATTATTCAATTTGTTTTTGTAATACCTCTATGAACCTTAGTTTATTGCATGTAGATCAAAATATTTTATTATGGTTATAAATGGTCATTTTAAAGTCATTGAACCTATGCGCGGCGTGGTGACACTGTGCAGTGACTTGTGAATCGGAAATATGTAAATAAACATGAACGATATAAGCTTGAAAATAGTGGAATCTCCGAAGAAGCACGGTGGTGTAGATGTGTCTCCGTTGGGGGAGGCAGGCGCTGACAATGAAGTGGATCCGCTGGCTTTAGACGACTCCGAATTGGACAGAATCAAGGAGCCGGTATCGCTAGAAGCAGTTGTTGGGAAAGCTGACGTAGAAAAGGCGGGAAGCTGTGATGATAATGCCAAAGAAAAAGATATAAGTGAGAGCAAGAATGGAAGTAGTGATGGTTTCGTAAATGTGCTGTCTGAGAATGCTAAAGGTAATACTATGTTGCATCTAGGAGCTGCTAACTAGATGAAACAGCTAGCCTAGCTTTCTTTGATCGGTACTTGTTCTAAAGTGCTATCGTTTTTACAGGTGTTACACCTCGCATACCTACAGTCAAATCGTAAAAGCAGTAATTGTGAAATAGAATATATCGCATGTTCATAGTGCTTCCTTGATTCTACTTCAAGATATTCTGCATTTAATTGTTGTAAATTTAAAATCTTCCATGTGCAGAAAGTAATGTTCCAAAAAAAATTAAAAATATAATAAATAAATACTTTGGGACATTTTTACACAGCACCATCTAGTCCCAAACTTGTGCTATGGGTACTAGACAATGGATATAATAATTATATATGTTTTTTGTTGTAAATACATACTTATAATACATAAGAAATACCCAGACCAACACAAACACTTATGTTCATCACACAAATATTTCTGTCCTGTGGGATTCGAACCCACAACTTCGTGATCAGCAGTCCAACACTCGAACCACTAGACCACAGACGTCGTCAAAACGGCTATTCAAAACCACTTTCTGAATACCTGCAAAACTAATATTTGAAAAAAAAATACATCATGATATTCAGTTCCCACAATCCCATTGCTACAGGCCTTCTATTTTGCATGCCAACCGCCCTGGTCTACTGCCAGTAGAAAATGTCCCACTAAAGTATGTTTTTTCTCTCTTGTCTTATTTAGTAAACAATCTTAACATGTCTCTTTATTCAAATAACTACTGATAAAATTTAATTACTAGTTCTGCACAAGTAATTAGGTAAAAAAAAGAAATTGTGGGTGAAATTGTTAACATAATGTCTTTTAATAAACATTATTGACGAATTGCATTAAAAAGACATGCCAAGATTGTTTACTAAATAGGACAAGTGAGAAAAAACAAAGTGTAGGCTACCGTAAAACGGGGTGAATAGGGACAAAAGTGGGCAAGGATTTTAACATTGAAATAAGATAATTTGTTGCCCACAAAGACTTCAAAAATGTTCTGCCATAATTTGGTAAATATTCTAAAGTCTTTGTCTTCTTCTCTTCATCTTCTTTTGTCCTTATTCACCCTGTGTTATGGTAGTAAACACACTTTAGTAGTAGTAGTACCACCTTAGGGGAAGTACTACCACTGTACCTACTTCTGCTCCCAAACCGTGAGCTTGCTGTATTCCGGTGGGAAGTCAATTTTACCAACACCCTTCACTATAGGTGAAAAAAAAAACAAATGTAAAATTACAATCACATGAGACTTTTTATCTTCACGTCTCAGTTTGGCAAACCGACTTGCGTGTTACAATTCCATTTAAACAACTGCCTAGGTGGTATTGCAGTTGTTTTAGGAAAAGGTAACTGCTTAACATCAGGTGGCCTTAAGCTTGTTTCGCCATCCTATTTAAAAAAAGGAAATTTTAAATTTGCAACAACTATTTGTAGTTATATAAAAAAGTAATACAATTCTAGACACAGGTCAAGATGTCAAGTAGTCTCAATTGAAAGCATTTGAATCTTGTCTGTCCTTCAGTACTCCTTGATGCAACAAAGCAGTAACATATGGAAAATTCACAAAAAATTTCAGCAGAAAGATTTGCAAGAGATGTGAGGTTAAGCTGCACTTGCTGCGGTCAGTCTGTGGATGGATGATGATTTTTTTATACCTTAAGAGACCCATGCCTTGGAGAACATGTTAAGCTGTCGGTCTCAGTTGTCATATGAATATCTATGACAGTTGTTACAGGCAGTCAGAAGCCCAAGTGTCTGACAACTGGTCTAACAATAAAATGTCATTGGACAGTAACTGGGTTGTATGGGTCTGATGGCAGTTGCTTCGAGTAAAATACTGATGTTCAGCTACATCTGGATAGACTGGAAGCCCGATATAGGAAAAAGCTAGGAGCAAAAAGAAACTCATCTCTATGAAAAATTGCATGGTGCAATGTTGAATTGAAGATTTTTGGATAAAGTTTCATTTTCTTAGTTGTTCAAATAATTTTGTTCCGTCGCTACGACCCGTCCCATCTGATAATCGGCATCCCTGTCAAACTAATTGTAGACCCCCTTATTATAAAAGCTTAGATCCAGTTTAGACCCTTGTTTAGACCTTGCTTAAACTCGTTTTAATGTCAAATCCCGAATAAAAAGGTCATTTAACCTTTAAACACCTTTATTATTTAACGGCCAAAATTAATATCCAATCTATCCACCATTTGCCCTAGTAGAGATAGGAATTTGACATAAGCTCCATACAAAATATGTCAAATTTCTATCTCTGGTAGGGCAAATCGTGGATAGATTGGATATTCATTTTGGCCTTTAGTAAGCTATATAAAATTTGTGCAGATAGGAAGATAATAAGGTTTATTAAATACTGGCTAGAGGAAATTTGTGTAGATTGTTAAGTATTCTTGAAATAAAACGAAAACATTTTTGAGACCTAAGTACGTCATTTACTTCCGTAGTAAAACGCGAGAGAATGATTTTTTCGAAAATGAGTTATATTGCAACTCGCATAAAATTGACGAGAGCGGCCTGTAGTTGCAGTGCCTAAAGGTCCACTGACGATGCTTCCATTCGGACGCCGTTTTAATGACTACATCCAACAAAGCTTGACTTGTTCTAAAAATAATATATGTTTTCAACATTCAGACATTCACGGACAGATTTTGGAATGTGGCCACGCCATTGGGTTAGTTGGATTCATAATCAGTGGCATTCTTAAGGGGAGTGCGTGGGAGGGAACTACGTTTTGGGAGCATCCTCTTAAATGTATGATATGAGATTACTACTCACTAAAGGATTCAAATGAGACTTGACTTTTTCATAGACTATTCTCTAAAGTTTTGTCATAATTTTCATTGAATAACACTATGACCTCAATGTTTTAAATTTTATCTGACATTATCTTTGTATGGGATAATATTGTGTATAAAAAACTAACATGATGAAAGCTCAAATTAATAACTAACACATTATTAAGAAGAAGCTACACAAATATTGGATTTATTAAACCTTCAAATCTTTCAGAGGAATTGATTAGAGAAGAGAATAGTCCCCCAGTAGAAACAGTTGCCTTATCTCCTGAACCAATCAGTGAAACGGACAATGAACCAGTAACCGTACCTGAACCAGTCCTGGTCCAAGAAGTAGTAGAGAAAGCGGTTGCTTCAGAAAATGCGGTTGTAGAATTGGTGGTCCCGAAAAAGATACATAGTACTGTGAAAGAGGATCTTATGGTTGTTGAAGAACCGCAGAAGCTAGAAAAGGAAGCTGATGAGGATATGACTGAGGTGGTTACGGTTGAAGAGAAGGTGGAACTAAAAGTGGGGAAACCTAAACCAAAGCCAATGAATGGGGATGTTGCTAAGGTAAGTACATAAGGAAACTTAATTATAAATATGTAAAAGTTCAAAATTGAGTTTTCAGCAAACCTTTAGAGGAGAGAAAGAAGTCTACAACAGAAATTAAAACATACATACAATATATTATCAAGCATGTTTCCCATTGGGGTAGGCAGAGACTATGAATCTCCACCTGATATGATCCTGACACACGTCTTTCGTTTTGTCTACGTTCATTAACCTCGTCATGCATGCTCGTCGGTTTAGGCCGAACCCGCACTGTGGTTTCTAGCCGCGAGGTTTTTAAACCGCCTGCTATATAGTCGACTGCACATTAGGAAACACTTGAATTACTAAAACCGGCCTTACTGTTTACAAAATAAAGACTCTTTCAAGGTCAAACTGTTAGCGGCTGACTGTATTACAATCTTAAACTGCAGTGCGGGCTCCTGCATATGATTCCGTGTTACAGAATTGTGGTTAAAAAACGTCGCAGCTAGAAACCGCAGTTCGGTGTAGGCCTTAGAGTACTCTTAAATTAAAACATTCTTCAATCAAGCATACATAAGTGAGTGAGTTATATTTTTCATCGAATTATAGTAAATTCTTTTCATTATTGATATAATAAGAGTAGTGGTATCCATAGAATTTATTGTTGTTTATTAGCCACGGAATAGTAAATAATAAGATGATAATGGAGTAACAATATGTTCACTTGACACCTGCTCTAATAATGCGTATGTCATCATGTCATCTGTACGCCCTGTGCAAGGCGCGTAATTCTGTTGAGAGATGCGTCCTACTACTACTATTTTGTTCCGTACGCAAAATAGACGCTTGGACGTGGAGTTGCGGAAACCAGCCCGTTATACTATACTACCACATGAATAAAAATCCATTCTGAAACCAAGCTAGTCGCTGTGACACATAGCGCGGCGATGTGTGCGTGACATTCACCGACGGGTTCACGTACACACGGCCAATGAGAGGTCGGCTTATACTGGAAATGTATAGCTTGATATGTATGTAGCGTGCTGCCTACGCTCCTGTGGCAAGAACCGGCTTAGCTTGGCTTCTGTATGGATCTTTATTCTTGTACTAGTACTACCCATTCATTCCAACTTTTTTTATGAGTATATTTTGTCCCACTGCAGTCAAAGACCTCCTTTCCTTCCACCTATCTCAGTCTTTCATTCTTACTTCAACTTCAATCTTTATTCTTGACTAGCTAACGCCCGTGGCTCCGCTTCCGTGCCCATGGTACCTATATCAATAAAAAAGTATCCTGTGTTAATCCAGGTCATGGTCTATCTCTGTTCTACATTTCATACAAATTCATATTTTAATTTTAACAGCTGCCTACTGTACTTACAGTTGCCAGTAAGCCAAGTTATAATTTAGCGTATAAATAGGTACATACATGCTGAAATTTTAATCGCTTCTTTCCCGAAAAGGGGTCATTGTACTCATCATTATGAACAACTTTTACTATGGAACCAAACCTGAAATCGCGAAAAAAAACAGGTGGTCCCTACATTTGTGTTCACTTAAATCGATAAAATGTAGGAAGCAACTGTTTTTTTTTTCGTGATTTCAGGGTTGGTCCCATAGTAAAAGTGATTTGGTTCAGAGCTCGAACCAGTCAGGAGTAAGGCTCCTGCTGGTGAGGTAGCGGTCAAACGCAAGCCCATATAGGATAAAAAAAAACCATTACATAACCTTGAGTGGTCTCTGGCCAGTTGCTAGACATCCATTCATTTAATACTCAGTGGCATTACTAGAATTTGAAGCATTGTATTATTAGATATTATGCACACTAACATTATTATGTGTCATGCAGACACATGCTCAGTTATGATATTCGTAAACACAGGCTTTATACAGTTTATTTGAACCTGGTTTGCTACTTTACATGTTTACTGTTGGTCACATGACCAGTTTGGAACAGAGTGGTTGTTTGGGATGGTAAGGATAACGAAACAGAGAGATGTAGAGTGTAAGCAGTTCACTATTTTGTGCCATCAGTTGGGAACTTGGGACAGGTCCAATGGTACTTTCTTCAAAAGGCCAGGGGCCTTACTTTCGACTGGATCGAGCGCTGTATCAATCGAATTTAAATTCGAGTTAGTGTCAAATCGTACTGCATTTTTCTAGGCATTTTGACATTAGCTCGATTTGGTTCAGAGCTCGAACGGGAGTAAGGCCCCAGCAGTGGTGGATCCAGTATTTTGATTTGGGGGCTTGACCCAGCTGAGGGTAGGCTTTATCAAGATAAACAGTAACCCACAACTGAACTAGATTAAGTAAAAGAGTAGAAATTTTACTGTAGGTAGTGTAGTACTAAGAAAGTAGGTTAGTATCAAGTTTAAGTATAGATTTGTCAGGGGTGGATCCAGATGATTTTGGGGGGGGCTTGAGCCCCTTAGCTCCCCCTCCCTGGATCCGCCACTGGGCCCCAGTCTAGGAGTTTCCCTGAATTGTCCTCACACAAATTCTTAATTCTCTAAATGTCTGGACAGTGACTGAACCCTGAATTTATTTCCGCGTTTCTTCTCAAACGTAGTCAAATAGAAAGTGCAGACGCCATATTCTATGGTTAAAAGAAAACCTACTTCTAAAAGGGATTTTAACATCCAATTTGCAAATAAATAATTTCTTTTATTTTGCTCTCCGTTAAGCCCTTATTTATATTGGAGCGTGTAGAAAGAGGAAATATGTGATGATAAAACAGTTTGGTTAGTTTCGTTCACGGAGAACGAAAGTAACCGACATAGCTCGAAGAATTGCCAAACCTAAATGGCAGTGGGCGGGTGACATTGCTCGCAGAACGGATGGCCAGGCCGTAAAGTTCTAGAGTGCTGACCACGTTCTGGAAGGCGCAGCGTGGGTAGGACCCCCCACAAGGTAGACAAATGACCTGGTGAAGGTCGTGGGAAAATCCGCTGGATGCGGAAAGCGCAGGATCGGTCGTTGTGGCGATTCTTGGGGGAGGCCTATGTCCAGAAGTGGACGTCTTTCGGCTGAAATGATGATGACAATTTGGTTGCTGATACCTGCCTGACTTCTACATCAATATACACTGCTGCTACACTTTCCAATTTAGACGTTCATACATTTATGACATTAATTATGAATTTACTAAATACCGCATTAAATTAGAGAATTTCAGATTAATCATAAAAATAAGTACCTACCTAATATTTCGTTTATCGATAAAACTAAACTTAACTTCTCTGACCCAAGCATTTGTGCATAAAAACTTGTTGCAAAATGACCTTCCATGACACTTGATCTTAGCCAAGGTCACGTTACCCAAGCTGTTGGCGCGAAATTGAACAATATGGCGTTATTCTACACCGACGATGGTTGAGTTTCATAACTGAATACAATATTATAATTTATTCTGTACTGTATGTAAACTCATCATAGCATTCATAGCTGAATAATATTTGGAATATTTTGAAGACGATGACACGTCAAAAAAAAATTAAATTTAGAGTGTTCGTCCGCCTTTTTTATTCGTCCGAGGGTGAGGTTTAGTTTTTCGAGTGATTTTTAACACACACACAACACTAATATTCTAGCCAGCATAATAATATTTGGAATATTTTGAAGACGATGACACGTCAAAATAATTTTAAATTTAGAGAATCCGTCTGCCTTTTTTATTCGTCCGAGGGTGAGGTTTAGTTTTTCGAGTGATTTTTAACACACACACAACACTAATATTCTAGCCAGCATAAGATTTGTCAAATTAAATGTCAATATAAAAACCGTAAAAAATCAAGTTTACGGCAAATGAATGCTCTCAGCGGTCTCATGCGCATGCGCATCCCATACAGCGATCGCTAGGTACCTGCATAGACATTAATTCTATGGGTACCTGCTTGTGATATGTAGTTGCAATTATTTTTGCGCGTAGAAATATTGTGCTCGTGAGTTACAATAAACAGGGTCAAGGCAGTTCAAATGTTGAGGTCATGTTTTTCCCATAGCTCTTTGGATAACGAATCCTTTGAATTGTTAAACGAGAGAGATATTCCTTCAGTTTAATATTCAACCCATAATATATGTCAACAAGAAAATCATATGCTAAATATAGCGATCGCACGCGCATTCATTCATAAATAGATGTGGCAAAGAAGTACCAGAGATTTAAAATTATAATCACTCAATAATCGTCTCAATTTTCGACAATATTCACATCCATCGAGCATTTAAGAGCGTATGTTCGATTTAGCGCAAGTCAAAATCTGCACGATCTATCGAATGGCACACTCACTACGGCACGATACAATGGTTCCTCTGTGTGCGTGAGTGCTGAACCGTTAGCACGAATAATTTTGATACTTTTATTTTTTTAAGATCTATTTTATGAATGAAAATTTAAAAATTAAATATGTTTTTTTGTAAATATTATAACGGATTCGGATTCTACTTATCAATGCAAATATAAAATGCTGCCTCAGTGTTTTCATTTAACAAGTATTTTCAAAGATATAGATAGCGATTTGAAGTTTTTTTTGTATGGAGAGAAAATTAAAACCTTACATTACCTTCAAGTTTCGTGTATAGATCCATATAGTGCTAGTACCAAACTACACTAAATACATACTCTGTTGCTTCAAAAATCTTCGATTTGGTTTAAAAAATAATTTTTATTTAAAAAAAATCGTCAGTTAAAGATAAAATTAACATTGGAGTTTTACGCTAAAACCGCACAATACCTCAAAGATTTATTTATAGATTCATATATTAGAGATGCCAAACTATAATAAATACATACTGTAATGCTTCAAAAATGTTCAATATGGTTTTACAAGTATTTTTAGAGATACAGTCATTTGATTTTTTTTATGTATGGAGAGAAAGACGTTTTACGCCAAAACCTTACGTTACATCAAAGTTTCGTGTATATATGCATATAGTGTTTGTGCCGAACTACAGTAAATGTATACTCTGTTGCTTCCAAAATCTTTGATTATGCTTTTAAAAATCATTTTTATGAAGAAAAATTTATCGACAGTAGGAGAGAAAGTGTTAATTAACATTTTTTCGTCAAAAACTCACAATACCTCAAAGAGTAATTTATAGATCCGTATAGTAGAGGGCCAAACTACAATAAATAATAACTTTAATGCTTCCAAATGTTACGTTTTACAAGTTTTTTCAGAGATCTAGTAATTTGAAGTTTTTTCATGTATGTAGAGAAAAGCGTGTTATGCCAAAACCTTACGTTACCACAAAGTTTCGTGTGTATATTTGCATATTATTTGTGCCGAACTTCAATAAATGTACTCTGCTGGTTCGAAAATCTTCGATTAGGCTTTTAAAAAACATTTTAATGAAAAAAAAAAATATCGACACTAGGAGATAAAGTGATAATTGGCATAAATTGTGGAATGAAAAAATCGCTCACGAGCAGGATTCGAACCTGCGACTCCTGGCTCAGTACGCCAGTGCTTTAGCCACTAAGCTACCGTGAACACTGCTCGTGGTATCGAAATTATCCTCCACTATACGTCTTTGGGTGACGTCAGCGATATCTTATTAAGAAACATTGTTCCTTAACCGACTCGACTAACTTTACAGTTAAATCAAAGTCGTATAGATATGCCTACCCTTACTAATTATTTTATTATTTTAACGCATTTTACGCATGCGAAGCGAATTCTAAAGATATAAATTGTGGAAAGAAAAAATCGCTCACGAGCAGGATTCGAACCTGCGACTCCTGGCTCAGTACGCCAGTGCTTTAGCCACTAAGCTACCGTGAACACTGCTCGTGGTATCGAAATTATCCTCCACTATACGTCTTTGGGTGACGTCAGCGATATATAAAAAAAAACAAAAAAAGAAAAAAAAAATTTTTTTTTTTCTTTCCACAATTTATATCTTTAGAATTCGCTTCGCATGCGTAAAATGCGTTAAAATAATAAAATAATTAGTAAGGGTAGGCATATCTATACGACTTTGATTTAACTGTAAAGTTAGTCGAGTCGGTTAAGGAACAATGTTTCTTAATAAGATATCGCTGACGTCACCCAAAGACGTATAGTGGAGGATAATTTCGATACCACGAGCAGTGTTCACGGTAGCTTAGTGGCTAAAGCACTGGCGTACTGAGCCAGGAGTCGCAGGTTCGAATCCTGCTCGTGAGCGATTTTTTCTTTCCACAATTTATATCTTTAGAATTCGCTTCGCATGCGTAAAATGCGTTAAAATAATAAAATAATTAGTAAGGGTAGGCATATCTATACGACTTTGATTTAACTGTAGTTAGTCGAGTCGGTTAAGGAACAATGTTTCTTAATAAGATATCGCTGACGTCACCCAAAGACGTATAGTGGAGGATAATTTCGATACCACGAGCAGTGTTCACGGTAGCTTAGTGGCTAAAGCACTGGCGTACTGAGCCAGGAGTCGCAGGTTCGAATCCTGCTCGTGAGCGATTTTTTCTTTCCACAATTTATATCTTTAGAATTCGCTTCGCATGCGTTAAAATAATAAAATAATTGATAATTGGCATTTTACGCTAAAACCTTACAATACCTCAAAGAGTCATTTATAGATTCGTATAGTAGAGGTGCCAACCTAAAATAATCCCACAGTGCGCCGCCGCCGCCGACGGTTTTTAGACGACGCCGCCGCTGATTTGCGTATCGGCGTAAAATCGGCGCGAGTTCTAAATGTTTTAGAACTTAGTTTTAGGAAACCCTACAACAGCACTCACACTTTTCTCTAATATATTTCTAACTTTCAAACATAGACACGTTTAAGTGCCTAGACCTAGTACATAAGAATAATAAAACCGGCCAAGTGCGAGTCGGACTCGTGCAGTAAGGGTTCCGTACCTCTCAACGACCTGATACCCCATAAAAACGGATTTAATTTATGAGATTTTATCAAAAAACATCAACGCACAGTGCGCGAAATATGAATTTTTGCATGTCTTTCTTACGGAGGTACCACCACATGTCTATGTTTGTCTTATTTTTAGTATTTTTTGCTAAACTACATAATAATGCACTATAATCTCACCAAGTGTGACGCTGGTATATATTACAGTTTTGAAGATAGAGCAGGAACAAAAACGTTGAAAAAAATGCATATTTTTTGAGGTTTCTTGTATGGGTAAAAAAGTCTAAAATCTTACTTTTTTTTGTTTTTAGTATTTGTCTTCCGTCCGTCAACCGGTTATCTATTCCCGTTCAAAAGATACAGCCCTGTGACAGACAGACGGACGGATGGACGGACAGCGTAGCGAGAGTAATAGGGTCCCGTTTGGCACCCTTCGGGTACGGAACCCTAAAAAGTAAAGTAGCGACCAACCGACCGTTGCACCATTCATGTTCCATATTTCCGTACCATAAATTACAAAAACTAGTCTGTGCCCAGCAGTGGGACAGTAATGGGCTGCTAATGCTTATGCAAGTCACGGGCATAGGGTTAAATAATAAAAAGTTTTAAATGAAAAGTTTATTTTATTCATTTTAGCACATTTAAAAAATCCTTGTTTTAAAAAAAAAAACTTTTAATTTATTTTTTACTTTTTAGCTATCGCTGGACAGATTTTTTAACTCGCATTCGTATTCTCAGCAAGTCCTTTCATTTGGTACCCATATTATAGGAAACCATAAAAACTTAGTCCGCCATATTGGATTTAGAGTGACGTCACTTTATTTTTCAAGTTACTCTCAGCAAGCCCTTTCATTTGATACCTATATTGTAGGAGTGCATTACTATATAATATATATATATATAACTAGTCCGCCATCTTGGGTGTTCCGCCATGTTGAATTTAGAATGACGTCACACAGCTAACCATGCATTGTCATCCAAACTAAATGTGTATACAAAATTTCAGCTCAATCGGTTGAAGATATCTGCTTCAAAATTGAGTTGCAAGATTCGACCTTAACAAATTATATACATACATTGCAAGTTTATAAAAAGCTTGTAAAAAGAAGGCAATTTCATAGAGCAAACTTTGAACAGAAATTCAAACTTTTTTCGTTCAACAGATTCGGCTATGACAGACGGATAAGAGTTTAGTTTTTTCCTTCTAGGTATGGAACCTTAAAAATACATTATTTATAAGTAAAAAGCCAACGATTTTGTTTTTTTTCTACTAAACCCGAATAACTTAAGTTTGTTTTTATTAAAACCCTTACCCCTAATTTTTTAATCCAAAACCCTAAAACATTAAGTTCCAAACTTGAATCGATTGCACACTCTAGAACACTTGTAACATACCGAATTTCACACGGGCGAAGCTGCGGGTGGAAGCTAGTGTAACATAAATATACCTTATAGATCTGCCTTAGCCAAATTTTCAGAATTTTTGCGTTTTCTCTTTCCAAAAAACACCTTTGTTTTATATTCCATACCGTCTAAAACATAATTTTTTGTCACTATAAAACAATGTCAGTCATAAAAAAATACTTACCAAGTACTTATGATAATACTTTAAAATTTTGTCGGTCATCAAAAATAAAATATTTTATTTACCAAAGTACTAAGATTTGACGATCGCCCTAAAAACTTGCAGTATCCGTGTATAAAAGCACGGCAAAGGTCGTCAACCCCCGACGGAGCGCCGAGCGAAGTGACCACTCTTTGGAAGGCCTCGCGGCGAAGTGATTTGAATCGATTCGAACGCGAAGTTTTATAGTAGTTTTAAAATATTTATAAAAAAATTATAGAGCTAATTTAGTTGAAATTTTCAAGTGTAAGTTTTTAAAGAATATGTTCTTCTATTATAGTAATTTATTGTTATATTAAATTATGTAAGATATAGTGGTGAAAATAATAATTGTATCGATTATAATTTCTGAATAATTTCACATTGTTTGGATTTTTTTTTCTTATGTATTCAGCCTAAAATGAAAAATCCTTTCTAGTCACTATTTTTACAAGGATCTTCCCAGTTGGTTAAAAAATTTCGTTTCTTAGTTCTGTCAGTGGTTTCAGATATTTGAAGCTTCGAAATTGACTCTGAAAGTGAAATTAAGAAAACCTCTGTTCAGTTATCTTGATAGATTTCACAAATACTCTAATAATCGAAAAAAAAATACTATCTACTATTTAGGGCCGAGTTCGCGGACAATGAAATAACCACTGTTTGCAAAATCAACCTGTTATTCAACAACATGTTTAACCGGGACGCGGGAATTTTCGTGTTCACGACTCCTATCCGATCATTGATTCTGAAACCGAGCGTTCTGGGAATGAAAGAACGAATGATGTAACACGATTAATCAAAATGGTAACTAAATGGCAACAACACTATGAAAAGAACGACAATATAAAACGGTTGCATATCAGGTAACTCTTCCAAAATTAAAAATCCTAGTATAATGCTACGCTATACATTTGACATATCTTTTTAATTTGGCAGGATAAGCGGTCTTGGTTGCCATAGCAACCAATTAAATACGCCATTTTGATGTTTGAATATTAGGCCGCTTACAAACTCGAAGTGTATCGGGCGGGCGCGTTTCTTGAAACATGATAAAATTCTGGTAGTTGTGCTTACCCAAAAGTAGCGGTAACATTGTGCAGGTTTCGTGCGAGCATCGTTTATCAGCCGCATTCATTTTTATTTTTATTAATTATACAAAAAATTATAAATAAAAAAAAATTACGTACTACCTCAATACGACAAAAACAGTTATGTTTACACATCTTTCATAAGTTTTCTCAAAGCATAAGCAATATGTTTCTTTGTTTATGTTCGTAAAAGAAAAATGCACGCTCGAAAAACGGCAACGTGTTCCAGCCCTTATTTTATTCGGTTTTTATTGTAAATTTTACGAATATGATAAAATGCAATTGTTTTGTTATATTGGAGAGTAATAATCCTAATATTAATATTTTATGCAGCATAGACTCTTCTAAAATTACGAAAAACAATCAAATACAGAATATCAATGAATAACCTCAACAATTTCAACCATCAAACGTCAAAAATGTCATGTTTAAATACCCGGTTAGTACTTAAACGACGTCCCCGACTTCGGTTAGAAAAATCGATTGATTATTGTGATATAACGGTTGGTTGTCGTTGGTGAACACCAAAGTTCGGGTTAAACATCTGGTTTTTACATAAACATCTGTTATCTTCTGGGTGAACTTGCCCCTTAGACGATAACATTTCCTAAAATTATGAGTAATTGATATGTTCGTAGGATAAGTGGTTGATGAATAATCAGATTTGAAAAATTACGTTTTTGAGCAAAACAGCCCACGGACCGAGCATACGCTCTTAATCCTATAAAGCAATTACAAAACTGTGCTATTGATTTGCATATATAATTTAAATATGAATGAAATAGACCAGGAGCGCGCTTTGGCGCCTTTATACAATGTGTTATTGAAATAACTCAAAACCTCTTAAGGGGGTCATTGTATTCATCAGTATGAACAACTTTTACTATGGGAACAAACCTGGAAATATGAAATCGCGAATAAAAACCAGATGTGCCCTACATTGCTGTTCACATAGATAGAAAAAATTAAGGGACTAGCTGATATTTTATGTCGCGATTTCAGGGTTGGTCCCATACTGATTAGTACAATGACCCCTTAAGAGGTTTTCAGTTATTTCAATAATACGTTGTATTGGATCGCGTATGCCTGTTGCCTATACCGCAAAGTTTGAAGACAAAAGTCTTCAACCAGTGCGTCCTGCCTGTCATGACTTACGGTGCCGAGACGTGGACACTGACAGTTGGGCTAGTCCACAAGTTTAAAGTCGCTCAGCGAGCTATGGAGCGAGCTATGCTTGGAGTTTCTTTGAAGGATAAAATCCGAAACGAGATTATCCGGAGAAGAACCGGAGTGACCGACATAGCTTGTAGAATCAGTAAGCTGAAGTGGCAGTGGGCTGGCCATGTCTGTCGAAGGACCGATGGCCGCTGGAGCAGACGAGTCCTTGAGTGGAGACCGCGAATCGGCAAACGCAGCGTAGGGCGCCCCCCTGCCAGGTGGACGGACGACCTAAAGAGCGTGGCCGGGGGGGACTGGATGCGGAAGGCAGAGGATCGAGCGTTGTGGCGCAACTTGGGAGAGGCCTATGTCCAGCAGTGGACTGCGATAGGCTGAGTTGATTGATTGATGCCTGTTGCGTGTTGCATTCATACATACATATTCACAGAGACTTTCCATCTTCATGTCTCTGGCGAACGCGACTTGCAATGCCATTTAGGCAACAGACAAACCTAGTTGGTATTGCAGTTGTTATGATCACAGGTAACCGCTTAACACCAGGTGGGCCTTTAGCTCGTTTAGCCATCGTATGCCATAAAAAAGTCAGCAAAATTCAGCTTTATTGCCGCTTCTCATTGGTTTATACTGTATGTTGTATTTGTCATACAACAACTAGCCTTTCTTAATCAGCCCATTACTGTCCCACTGCTCAAGCCTCTTCTCAGAATGAGAAGGCTAAGGCCTTAATCCACCATAGTTGGCGGATTACACACCATCTAGAACTGTATGAAGCGCTGTCAGGTTTCCTCAAGATGACAATAACCTTTGCCCGCGTGTAGTTGATCACAGAAATACGTTATCGTGCGTCACCCTGGTACTGTGTATCTTCCCTGGATAAAAAGTATTCTATGTGTTAATCCAGGACATGGTCTACTTGTGTGCAAAATTTTATCCAAATCCGTGCAGGGGTTTCAGCGTGATTGAAGGACAAACAAACATCCATACTTTCGCATTTATATTATTAGTAGGATAAATAAAATGCCCTTTACGAAACATCTAATACAACGGTGTACGACTCGCGCAGATAAAGAATGGAATTGAAAATGGCGGCATTTGTATTTGCCTCTTGCTTAGACTTACGGTATTCTGTGAGCGAGAGGCATATACGATAATAGAACTGCCGCCATTTCCAATTCCATTCTTTATATGCGCGAGTAGTACTGACTGACACTATTATATGTATAAAAAAATATTTTAAAGAATGTGCTAACGTTATTCTATTTCTAGGAGGAACAAGGAACAAAAAGACGGGCTAGCGAAGAGGTCGACACAGAGTCGCCACTGAAGAAGCTCTGTCTTGAAGTTGAGAAGACGTTTCCTCACCACGACACGATGATCAACGACTACATACAAACAGCCACCAAGAACAACGTCGACGAAATCCAAAGGCATACGGAACAACTGCTCGCGGAAATACAGACCCTCAGGGAACTCGCACAGAAGAAAGAACACGAGTGGAACAATATACTACATCTCAAGAAAGTCAAAGAGGAAATCCTACTACGATTATTACGACGAAAACAAGTCCTGTCCTTCGAAAAATCCGCAGAAATAAACGGTGCTGAACGAGACCGAGATCCATTCGACTATCTTAACCAAGCTAAGAACTTGGCTATTGATAAAAGCGACGAGATCTCAGGGCTAGCTCTCAAACAACCTGGTTCCGCAATCAATCCGATGATGCAGACCCCAATAATGCCAGTTACAACTCACTTCAACCCTATGGTAGGATTGCCGCCGCCTTACGACAAGGCTCACATGTCGATGCCAAAACCAGTATTCCCCCAACAAATGATGATGCCTGGGCACTTGACAGGGTTTCCCAGGGACATGAATGGGCAGCTACCTTCAAGTTACGGCCACCCGATGGGTCGTCAGGGTCCTACGAAGGATGTAAAGTCGATAATAGCTGATTATAGGCAAAGGAACCCAGATGTGTCTCCGAGGAGAGGAAGACGGATGAAGTCGATATTAAACCCTAATATGATGAATGCACCGAGAGCAATAGCACCTAAACTTGATAGTATGAACAATTTGAATAATTTGAACAATCTTAATATGCTGTTTAATAATCTAGATATGGTAAGTGTTTTTATTACTGTTATTTAAAACTAGCTGTGCCCGCGACTCCGTCCGCGTGGATGTCGTAAAATAACATCGTGTCATAATTATGAACACAATGTCTTCAAATATATACATATAAAGCGCCTACACAGACGATTACACTATTTACCGACCATAATATATTCTGTTTTTACAACCAACCGGCTAAGGTGATGGAATTTCATGGAATTAGCCCTAAACTCCCTCATTCTGAGAAGACGCTCGTGCCCAGCAGTGGGAAGTAATTGGGCTGATTATGTTAAGTTATTCTATAACACTAACCACATCTCTTCTTATGCTGAGAAGAGGCCCGTGTCCAGCAGTGGGACTGTAATGGGCTGGTAATGTTATGTTATTCTATAATACTAACAATATCCAGTTCATAAATTCTTCTATAACATAACTGGCGAAATGTGGGTGTATTTTACACCTCTGCCTACCCCTTCGGGGAAATACAGGCGTTATGTTATGTTATAAATTCTTCTCATTCTGAGAAGAGGGCCATACCCAGCAGTAGGACAGTAATGGGTTGACTACGTTATGTTATTCTATATTTTCTAGTTTCTTAACTCTTCTCGTTCCAAGAAGAGGTCCGTGCCCAGCAGTGGGGCAGTAGGTAATGACCTGATTATATTATGATAATCTATTACACTGGTGGGTAGGCCCCCCACAAGGTGGACCGACGACCTGGTGAAGGTCGCGGGAATCCGCTGGATGCGGAAGGCACAGGACCGGTCGTTGTGGCGATGCTTGGGGGAGGCCTATGTCCAGCAGTGGACGTCTTTCGGCTGAAATGATGATGATGATGATGATTACACTAACAATATGCAGTTCCTTAACTCTTCTCATTCCAAGAAGAGGGCCATGCCCAGCAGCGGGACAGTGATGGGCTATGTTTTGTTATTCTATATTTTCTATAATACTAATAGAATCCAGTTGTATTTTTAGGAACCTGCAACCTGCATCCAACCAACAATCATGACCTCTACTTTGTATGCAACTTAATACAATAGAGGGGTCAAGCTGTATCGCTGGATCTACTCAACCGATTCAGATAAAACATACCCTATATTTTAAGTTAGACTAATACCAATACAAATGCTAAGTTTCATTACGATCCGTTCAGCCGTTTTCACGTGATGAGGTAACAAACAGACAGACAGACATAAATTTTTTAAACGATTGTTTCGTGTTCTATAGCTTATTTCTAGTCCCCCTAGCCGGTTTTCGCGAAAAAAAACTCAATGTACAGACTTTTCGACCTTTACAGTTTTATTATAGTATAGATTAAGTGACTGCCTCGTTGGTCTACTGGTTGCAAGCGCGACTGCTGAGCCTGGGGTCCTGTGTTCGATTCCCTGGTCGGGTAAAGTGTTATTGGGTTTTTTCATTAGGAAATTCACAGTAGCAGCTGGAGTCTGGATTTGTGCCCGGTTAGTGGCAATAGGCTCGCCCCCTATTACATGGGACTATAACATAACTGGCGAAATGTGGGTGTACTATTACACCTCTGCCTTTCCCTTCGGGGAAATACAGGCGTGATATTATGTTATGTTAAAATTAAGTGTAGTGCTTTTTGAAATATTATCTGCAAAGGAAATAATGAGTCATAAAAGAAGATATGATAACAATTTATCACTGACCATGAACGGTTTCTGCATAATGCGCTCCGGACGGGGCCAGTTCGCGCTCGCTGGTTTCAGAGCATTGTGGATTTATCTGCGATCCGTCCGCGCGGAACTCCTGAGCGGAGACACGTGTGGCGTTAGAACATTATTTTACAGTGACGCGTATTTCTTACGGAACACGCTCCGCGTCGGGTCCGTGCAAACCAACCGCTCACATTGAACTGAACACTCGATTTAGAGCATGCGGACGGCCCGCAGGCGGACAATCCACGGACCATTACCGCATCGGACGCACTGCTCTGAAACCAGCCTCAGTCCAGTGAGTCAGTTCAGTCACTCCATTTCACAGCCTCCTGGACGAGTATATTTGAAGAGAGTTACACATTTGATGACAGTTTCTCACGGAAATGTCTTCAAATGAATTCGTACATGAAGCCAGTGAACAGGCGGACAATCCACGGACCATTACCGTATCGGACGCACTGCTCTGAAACCAGCCTCAGTCCAGTGAGTCAGTTCAGTCACTCCATTTCACTAGCCTCCTGGACGAGTATATTTGAAGAGAGTTACACATTTGATGACAGTTTCTCACGGAAATGTCTTCAAATGAATTCGTACATGAAGCCAGTGAAAGGCCAGTGATTAAACTGACTCGCGCGAACTAGGCCCCAATTCACATAATTTCATGACGCGCCGATCAAGTTGCAGTGACGCTGCAGATCGTTTCTGACAGCGATCACCGTAGATAAGAGAATACGAAAAGCATTGTTTTGATCGAAACTTAACTGCAACTGCACTTCCTTAGTTACGTGAATTGGCCTACTGGTCCCGTGTTCGAAGCACATTGATATATTCTTACTGGCTGAAGTGCTCTAACTAATCCAAATATTTCGCCGAAAAACGACGGCGGTACGGTCAGTGCAGTGGTTGAGAGATTCACTTCCGCAGTACGGGTCACGGGTTCGATTCACGCACGGAACAAATATTTGTATGGCCTACATAGTTAGCAGCAGCAGCCCGGAGTATGGGTTTGTGCCCGGTTAATGGCAATAGGCTCGCCCCCTATTACATGCAAGGGCGGATCCAGCCTTTGTGTCAGGGGGTTTGGGTCGCGTACTTATATCCAGCCCTGGATCTAATTTTTTTTGATGCAAAGTTAGACCCTTTAGGAAAAATCTTTCGACCCATAAAATTCTAGGATTTTCGTAATTTTTGCTAAAACATGAATTTAAGTGAATTTTAGACCTTAGATTTTTCTCTTTGTAGAATATTAATGTAACGGAATAGTTACTTGCTATTGCACGCCTAGCCTACACGCCAAAAAAGACGAAACGACAAAAATACACAGGCGCGAGCGAAGCGAGCGCGAACCTTTTTCCAATTTTGACTTTGTTCCTATTAACATACGTAACAGAATAGTTGCTTACAACATACGTCCAGTACGCAGAAAAAGGAAGGATAGAAAGACAAGCGCGAGCGTAGCGACTTTGTTGGGACTATAACATAACTGGCGAAATGTGGGTGTACTATACACCTCTGCCTACCCCTTCGGAGAAATACAGGCGTGATGTTATGTTATGTTACATAGTTAGCTGTTTTGTGCCCTAGGCCTTTGTGCATGTGTAAATTGTGTCTGTACGCACCAACAACATGGAAAAATCACAATCATCATGGATAATTTCACATCGCGGCGGAATCGTAAACAAATACCTATTATAATTATTACCCAGTATATGTATCGATATTAGAGTTCCATTATTTTCTAATATCAATGAACTATTTTTATAACTTATTACAGCATTGTATTTTTTGAAAAAATTATGGCCCAAAATTCCATCAGCTGCACAAGATAAGTTTTGGAAGACATAAAATTTTGCTTCGAATATTTCCTTATTAAAATGTAAATTCAAATAAATATATCCTTCAGAAATCAAGTTACCACTTATTCCCTTAATCGTTACCTTATGTGGAACTATACGATTAATTAAATTAGTCTTAGATTGTAACCATTCGTACTTTAAAACGCATAAACTAGCTCCGCTATCTACAAGAAAAGCTATGGGGTAGGTAGAATCTGCAGTACATTTCACTATGCTAGTATTATTATAACTAAATATGCTGCATTCTAATTTAGGAACGAAAAAACTGGTTTTTTGAATTATCCATATCATTGATACTGTTATTATTCACATAATTAGTGTCATTGACACTATTGTCTACACATTCCGCGTCATTTTGCTGAGTGTGCTGTACGTATGGAGCGCGTTTTGTATTCTGTGAATTTCTATAGTTTGCCTGAGGATATTTACCTCTTTGACCTGAGTTTACAAAAGTACGTGATTGCGAATAATAATTATTAGGGAAATCATGTTTCTGATCATTTTTATAATTACGACCGTTAAAGTTATTGCGACGGACAGACCAGTTTTTCGCATTGTTCGGCATATAAGAATCTGAACGCCTAAAATTCATAACTTCATTATCTCTCGATGATGAGGATTCCTCATCTAAAGCACTTCTAATAGCTTCTGGAAGGGACGTGAATTGCCTGGCAGCTATAATGGTACTAATCTTCTCATCTGACAAACCATCCGCAAAGCGTTTGATGGCTGTCTTTTCATTGATAGGACGTAACAATTCATATTTGGCGGAATCATCATCCGATTGAGTAATAGTGAGATTGACAAAGAGTTCCTCTATCTCATTACCAAAGGATTCTATAGAGCGACGTCCTTGCTTAGCACGATATAATTGCGATTGGATCGCTTCAGCAGACCTTTTAGGAAGTAAATACTTTCGCATATCATCGACTAACAACTGTACGCTATCGTAAGATAACTTCAAACGCAGTTTCGCACTAGGAGACAATCTAGTTTTGAGAACGAAATTGATTAAGGGTTTCTGAGAGACATCACTTATCATACTGCTATATAATAAAATCGCATCTATTAGCTGTTTTGTTGTTTGCTCTTGTCCTGACATTACAGGTAACAAGGCTATTGCAGTTTTTAAATCGAATTCCGACATTTTAATATCTGTTTGAGCTTGTGTCTGAGTACTCGAATCAACAAATTTCACTAAACTTTGTATTTTGTCATAAATACTCTTAATTTGATCTACTATGCTACTGATGGATTCTCTATTTTGACTACTTAAGTTTGACTGTTCAATCTGAGACAAAATATATTTAGCTTGGGAAAATATTGCATTGGCTTCTTCAATTTTTTTACAAATACTAAATTTTTGCCTGCGTTCTGGCCCTATTTTTACTAAATATTCTTTAATATATTGTAATTTATTGCGACATTCTATTAAATTATCGGTCATAATAAACTATCATAAAAGAAACAACATAAAAAGTAGGTATCGTACAGAAAATAATTAAATAATTTTGCACTTAGCTATGAAAGTGGGTCAGTTGATCGCTGTTCATTTTGCTGACGGGCCGGACGATGACTGGGTGACGCGACGATGAAGTTACGTGGCGCTACGTGGTTATCACGTTGGTCGCTGCCGATGCCACGTGCTGTTATGGGGTACGATGATTGGACCGGGCTACACCCTGGATTACGTGGGCCGGGATTACCCTGGACACCGCTCGTTCTGGCCGGGCTATACCCTGGACTCGTCTCCGTCTTCTCTCAGGAACCAGTGAAACATCTTCTAAAACGTTACAGGAGCTCTTCTGTAATGTTACGGGAACTCTTCTATACGGGTACAGGAATCTTCGTTCTTGCGAATGTTATCTTCTTAGTTGTGGTCTTCTTTCTTCATTATTACAACTTCCTAACGCCATTCCAATTCTTCTGGTAAAGGGTCGCCATGTAATATGTTGGTAGAGGATGTCTTGATGTTCAGAGAAACTCAGTAAAATACATGTAGAACAAGTTTATATTATCCAAGTCTCCATAGTAATGCCTTAAGTCTAATACATTCAATTATATTTATATTATGCTAATGACCCAAATCCGTGCGTCACTATGTTACTGTAGATTAGTAAATGTAGCGGTGCAACTGTCAATTAAGGCAGTATGCCACATTAGGCCCGTAATACAAACTCTCCTTTGTGAAAGAGCTCGTCCGGGGCAGTACTACCACCGTGCCTACTTCTCCGCCAAATAGTGATGCTTGCATTGCTGTGTTTCGGTCTGAAGGGTACGGGTGCCGGTGAAATTACAATCACATGAGACTTTCCATCTTCATGTCACAGTTTGGCGAACCGACTTGCGGTACCATTTAGGCAACATCCTAGGTGGTATTGAAGTTGTTATGGGCAAAGGTAACCGCTTAACATCAGGTGGGCATTTAGCTCGTTTCGCCATCCTATACTATAAAAAAAAATAAAAAAATAAAAAATACAGTCAACGTACACCGACGGAGTGGTGACCGTCTCTTATGGATGCTTGTGGTTGTGGCCGCTCGACTGCTCTTTGAGTTTCTTGTGATTTTATTTCGCTATTCAAATTTCAGTCGTATTTAGAAGCAAATAAGGTTGAATTTCAATTGTTACAAAATAAGCAGCTTCGACATCACTCCGTAGGTGTTTTATGACCCCTACAGAACGAAACTCAAACTTTGATCACTGTTTGAAACTAGTTTGAGTAGAGCTTTAACAACTTTAATTTTCGAATATTCCTCAAGCATAGATCCTTGTTTGTATTGTTGATCACAGTTCCGCTCAGTTAATCTTATTCTAAAATGTTATCTACTCTGTTAAGGATTCCTGTGTGAGCAGAGACTTGATCTCACGCAAGTGTTGTCGAGACAGCGCTTGAGCACACATTTCCTTGCTATTTCAGGTTATATTCGTGTGTTATGTTGTTCAATTGAAGTTTATAATTACCGTATTAGAATAACACTGATGCTCAAGTAACAATTCTGTGATTAAGTAGTGATCAGGTGATTAAATTTCAACCTGTACTTGAGGAATATTCTATAATACTGTGCGAATACGAACCAGGGTTGTCGCTGATCCAGAATATTTAGAATAGAATAGAATAGTATTTATTTGCAACAAACATGGTACAATAAGGTGTTAGAAAACATTATTTTGAACTAATACATGTTCCACCAGGTACTCTGGCATACAATTTTTTTCATAATGCATGTTAAATAAATAAATAAATATTTAACAATACTTTTAAATTACAATGGAGTTAATTATAGTTTTTTTCTTTTAAATTACATATTATTAGCATTCATTCATACTCTTAAACTATTAACATTCTACAACATTATTTTCACTTTTTTTTTTCACATCTGATGCAGATTTTTTGACATTGTCATCAGCGGATGCTGATGCTGATTTTTCATATATATTTTAAATAGGAAAAGCGTGTTCCGTGTTGTGCAGGAAAAGAATTGCGCAACCCTATCTCTTCTCATGGGTGTCGTAAAAGGTGACTAAAGGATTCACCAGAGGATGGGCAGCAGCGTTTTCTGAATACTTAACCAACCAACTGCGATCGCCAACCCGCCTGCCAAGCGTGGCGATTATGGGATATCCCTATGGGGGATGCCTGTGTCCAGTAGTGGACGTTTTTCGGCTGAAATGATGATGATGATGAGGGAAAGTGTACTGATCCTTATGAATTTATTTGTAATAAATAAGATATCTTTTTATAAAATTCCGATAATTGCTCTAGGTTCAAGGCCAACTTGGTGCCTTTTTGTAATTTTATCTTCTCAACAAAAAATATGGTTTCAATAATAACCCTACCCACGCTGCGCTGTACAGTGTACTTCAAAACGCCGCATAAACCCGTCGTAACATAGACTATCGCTAGAACATAGAGTCGAGTCAATAATCTAATTTGTAATTGTGTTCCTTGACCTCAATTGTCAATGACTGTCTGTGCCGTGGAACAGTACTGGCCCACATGTAATGGCGGATTGATGCGAAACGTCGGCTTTTTAGGGTTGATGACGTGTTATGTTCATGGGCTTAACGATCTGGTGGGGTAGGCAGGAGTGTAAGCTATGGATAGAAAAAGTTTTTTTAAGAATAGGGTGTTTGACAATTTTAGCAATGTACGTAAAACGATGGCGAAACATCCAATTAAAGCATTCATTAAGAGGACGCTCCCAAAACGTAATTCCCACCCTCGCACTCCCCTTACACACCGCAACTGCGGGCCGCTCTCGTCAATTTTATGCAGTTGCAATATAACTCATTTTCGAGAAAATCATTCTCGCGCGTTTTACCACGGAAGTAAATGACGTAAGTCTCAAAACAGTTTTCGGTTTACTACAAGAATACTAAACAATCTATACAAATTTCCTCAAGCCAGTACTTAATAAACTTTATTATCTTCCTATCTGCATATATTTTATATAGCTCACTTAAATAATAAAGGAGAAATATTCTAAAAATCTCTAAAAACGCATGATCTTCAAAAAATAAAAGTATCGAACAAAAATCTACTAATTATGTAACTGTCTAGTCAAACGATAGATAAAAGTTCAAAAAAACATGTATCTTAATATGACATTCATCAAACATGTGTTGGATTCAGCATATGTTTTCAAAAAGTCACCTCATTTTGGGAGCCTAGTCTTAACAAACAATTACTAAAATATGCGTTTAAAATTAAATAATCAGAATTTTACTTCTCGTTTTTAATTTCGCTCCTTTTGTCTCGTGACATAATCGCAAACTACGTCACTAATACATGTTTTTTTTTAAATTTATTCATGACCATGGATACATGTCCTTCAGTCGTAATCATTGAACATATTAACATTGTATTTATATCCTAGTAAAGTGATGGAAACTTTACTAGGTTTCCGAGGGGATGATGAGATAATACGAAAGTCATGTTTTTCAACTTTGTACCATTTATCCACACTTGTACACGTTAACGAGCACTTAACATTTAATAATCCACCATTATTACACATTAACACTCGAAGAAACACAAAAATTTGGAAAATAATAAAAAATCTACAACACGATCTTTACGAATTTTCCCGCCAACCACCTCACTATACTTGTTCCAATTAGTGTGGCCAGTATGAATTCCCATAAAAGTACGACAAGCTTACCAAAAAGGTACAAATTTGGTGTTCAAAGTTCAAACAGGGTCCTAAGTCTCGCGTTATAGAAATAATGTGTAATTTTAAATCTCTACGAAAAATGTCGCCGGTAATGTCAACTGCTATGAACCACTCTTTCCACCTTATTACAAATCCTAATTGCAAAGATAGATAGAATATTCTTTATTGTACACCAATAACATTATTAAATTTAGGACTAACATGTAAATTAAGGGTACATTGGCGGTCTTATCTCTAATAGCGCCAGACAACCTTTGGATGGACAAGGAAGACGTGAAAAATAGATGGGGGCAGTATGTGGTGCACTTTCATAAAATTTACTAATATTTAATATAATAAATAAATAAATATTTACCTACCATAGAAAATAGGTATTACATGTATAATATTATTATTATTATATTATTATTATTATGTGTATTCATTAATATATATTTAGTATTATATCCACGCATACTATAGTCAGTCACTGTTCGTGAAGACCTATTATTGGCAGATTGTATCTTATCTAACATTGTTATACTAATGTAATTGCTGTTGGTCTTCCAAATAATAAATAAATATATAAAATAAATTCTAATATATATCCAAAGGACAAAGACAAGTCTAAATCTAGTCTAAGCTTCTGTAATAAGGGGAGTAGTATTTAGAGTGCTAGGCGTAGACTCTAACGTTGGTTACCTGTTTGTGTGTCTGTTGCACTTTTATTTAAATGTTGTGCGCCCTTAACTGGGATTACATACATACATATTATCACGCCTGTTTCCCATTGGGGTAGGCAGAGACTATGGATTTCCACCTGCTACGATCCTGACACCTCTTTCGCTTCATCTACGTCCATTAACCTCGTCATGCATGCTCGTCGGGTTAGAGAACTCTTAACCTGGCATTTTTTGAGAACGTCCGCGATTTGATCGCGATACGTTCGCCGAGGTCGTCCCCTTCCAACTCTACCATCCACACTCGCTTCGTATACTTGTTTCGTCAATCTCCTCTCGTCCATCCTCTCTATATGTCCAAACCATCTTAACATACTTTTCTCAATCTTTGTCACTACATCTTCTTTCACTCCACAACGTTCGCTTATCACGTTATTCCCGTTATTTATTCCTTACTTTATCTCTCAAAGTTACACCACACACTTCTCAAAGCTCTCATTTCTACTGCATTTATTCTGCTTTCATGTTTCTTCTGCCATACCCAACTTTCACTACCATACATAAGTTAAACTGGGATTATAAACCATTTTTCTTTCTTTCTTTAACGTGACATTCTGAGAATACGAAAATTTATTTTCAATCGCCATTCCCCATCTTGTTTCGGCATTATGTCGAGTTCGAGATACGACGACGCGAGAATCACCCCCCAGTTTTCTTTATCAATATCTTTTGGTATAGTTACTCTACTCTTTGATCAATATGTCTAAAATTATTTTCAAATTATCAAGTGCTTTTTCTACTGCGTATAAAAAACCTAAGATATCTATTAACCTTTTAAACACGAAGTCTCTATAGGTGACTGACAGCGTCACCTTGACCCAATATCTAGGTGTCTTGCGCTAGGATTCCGACGGCCTTCGGTCAATCAACTCGTCAGTCGCTCGCTATCATAATCATCAATGAACATAATATTTTAATGGCGAATGAAGCATAGAAAGCATTTCGATGCGAAGTTTGACAATTTGGGATACGTTTAGAAGAAGTTTTGACGTTGGGTGTCTACAGTAGGTTCAATTTTTTTCGGTCCATCAGCAACTAAGCCACAGAATATCTAATAGTACTAACGTACAGAATGGCCACTCACCGCCCCCCGCCAATTTAAGATACCTCACCCGCGCCCCGCACGCACCCGCACGCACCCGCAGTCTTACGGCAATTGGACTGCAATATTGCAATGGATGCCAATCGCCTGTCGCTATACAAGCACGCCATCTCTGAGAACTACTGAGAAGCGCTTGGAACTCAGTCGGCATTACGAGCGGCGAGCATCCCTAACCTACACGTGTGTGTGCGTTCGTATACAGACGTAATCTTGTTTATGTAGGCGGTGCTAGCATTTATATTGTATTGAGTGGCCGAGGTAGGTGTGACTAAGCAGTTGTTCACATAATAATATTTAATAGTGTACTTCTTAAAGCCGGGTCTGTGGCGACCATATTTTTGTTGGAAATAGGCGTGGCCTTACCTTTTAACCAACCAAAAACAAGCAAACCTGTTATCCGACTCGAATGGAAAACTTCCCCGCGTTTCCCAAGTCTTGTCTCTTCTCGCGGTTATCTAACATTGGAATAGACAGCAATATTTCTTCTCCGAGTTAGTTTGGTCTCTTAGACTTTTGGCGCAGCAGATCCGGCTTTAGTCAAAGCAGAAAATATTGTTGGTTTCGGTATCTGCGGTTTGGTAGCGACCAGTTATACCTTCTTTTTTCCAGCTAGGTGGCGCAGATAATTTGAAACAACTTTTTAGGGTTCCGTACCCGAAGGGTGACAAACTGGACCCTATTACTCTCGCTACGCTGTCCGTCCGTCCGCCCGTCTGTCTGTCTGTCTGTCACAGGGCTGTATCTTTTGAACGGTAATAGGTAACCGGTTGAAATTTTAAAAACAAAAAAAGTCTAAAACCAAAGGGGGACCCCATACAAGAAACCTCAAAAAACATGCATTTTTTTCAACGTTTTTGTTTTTGTTCTATCTTCAAAACGGTAATATATACCAGCGTCAAACTTAGTCAGATTATATTGCATATTATGTAGTTTAGCAACAAATACTAAAAATAAGACAAACATAGACATATGTGGTGGTACCTGCGTAAGAAAGTCATGCAAAAATTCATATTTCGCGCACTGTGAGTTGATGTCTTTTGATAAACTCTCGTAAATTAAATCAGTTTTTATGGGGTATCAGGTCGTTGAGAGGTACGGAACCCTTACTGCGCGAGTCTGACTCGCACTTGGCCGGTTTTTTGCTTCACAACTCGATAATACAGGGTGTCGCTATGCTTGATGGAGGGAAAGTACTTTAAATATTGGAAATATGAAATTTTACTTAAAGGAGACTTTAAGTAAAATTTATTTTATTTATATTATTTATATTTTATTTTTTTAAATAAGAAGTTTTGCATTCACAGATTTAAAAAAACGCTGGAAATCAAACTAACACAATCGCGAAAAAGTACCATCCTGTATTTTATAGCTTCTGTTAATAGATCTTGATAGGGTCAATAATATGGATTAAATCTGTCCACGAAATATAGTGTCTAAAGTTAAAAAAATGTTCATGAAAAATGGGCAAATAAAAAATAAAATAAGGTGTATTTTGGGTAAAACTTGCTGCCGGTATCATGATTTTATTGAAATGTACCTGAGCTGGGTTAGATTTCGTGGTCTTCCTTCAATCTAGGACACATTATTTGATTATCGATTGGTGGCATAAAAATACAGGTGATATTTTTTGGCATACCAGAAGGTTCGATTCCCGGCTCAGGGGAGACACTTTTGAAAAATCCTTTTTTTTTTAAATAAAATTAAGTCTTCTTGATGTAGAATTTCCTATTCTCAATATTTAAAGTACCCTCCATGTAGCATAGTGATGGGACACCCTGGATACTAACGTGTATTGTAAGTTTTGACGTGTCCGAAACATATTTGAACTACTACTTCAGTTTCACTCGACATTCGGTTATGATATCTACGATGCCGATGTGTTTTTCTACAAAGTCGTGCCTTTGAATCGATTTGTAACTACGTACCTATGCACAGTCTGTTATTTTGCCTTAGTTGCGGCCATCCTTATTTTTTGAGGCTTTTAGAAAGATAATAACCAAACAAAACTTCTATTAAAACCCCCGTGGTTTTAAGTGTCATAGTTTTCAAAATATTTCGAAAATCGAGAAAAATCCATAGAAACCATAGAAACGTGTTTTAGGCTTTCATAATGAACATTTTACAATAAATGTTTCATGGCACGCTAGCCATTAACTTAATGCATCATTACATCTATTTTATCATAAAAAAATGCGTTCTCCTAGGCGTCAATTTTATTTTTTCCATGATTTCATAATAATTTTATTTATGGTCATTCTTAACATGGTCGCATTTTATTTTTGTGTGTAAATGTTTAGTACACTACTAAGTATAACCACAAAAAAAATAAGAAGCAACGAACACAGGAACTCGGAGATATTCATTTTTAAAGTTTTAATTTAGGGTTGTCAACTAATGTAGGCGCCTTTAACAAACGACCAATTTCGCTCGGAATAAATTTGCTTCTTCAATTATTATAATTTCCTATTACTATTTCTGAAGCATTATCCTTGGTCTAATCATGTCTTCACAAACACGATTTTATTAGATTCACCTGTAACTAACAAATCATAGCATGCCTCCGTTAGATAGAATGTCAAAACCCAATTTCCATACATAATATCTGGAGAAGCGGGGGTGAGGTGTCATGGAGCCGTCAAAGACCCATGGCACTGCTTTGCCTCAGCAGGTACTGACCCGTCCTGCTGGGGGATGTCCTTCTGGGCCCCGACCAGAGGACTTAATGCAAGGGGGGCATGAGGGCGCCAACCCTCATGCTGGTCAGCGAGTGGCAACTCCAACGACTAACAACGAAAGCACGAACACGGATCTGAAGAAATCACTCACGAAATTGGGAATTTATAAAATTTTGGTAGATAAGGCACATTTGCACGGGGTTCATAAAAGACCTTTGGATCTCAATTCAGAGGAACGATGCCTAATCGTGTTAAACGCTTTATATCCAAATGGAATTCCGAACAATATCGATAGCCAAAACAATGAATTTAATTACAATCTTTCAAATTTTTTAAGTAAATGTGGAACTTTATATTGCAGTAGTAAACGGAATTTCAAACGATTTTGTAATAAAAACAAACACTGGCTTTCCACTATTTTTGATATTGAAATACCAAAAGTGAATATCGAGGAAAGTCCTTTACCACAACAAAATATTATAGAATTGGATGAGGCACATTTTTTATTACAAAATAATCCTTCAACTTCGAGAAGTAGTAGCTATGCCTTACAAAAAACTTTAAGACCCCAAGAACTTGGAAGACCCGATACCTGAAACTTCTTTTGGCGCTCATTCCAGTTTCACATCAAATACACATTTATTACAAAGTAATCCTTCGACTTCGGGAACTAGTAGCTTTGACTAACCTTCAATAGATCCGAAACCTGAAACTAATTTTGATGCTTCATCCAGTTCCACATCTACATTTTATGAAAATTTAAGTGATCGCCAAAAGCGCCGTGCACGTAAAGATCTTTAGGAATCGCTTGACGGAGAACCTCATTCAAAACTAATTAAAGTTATGTCGAGAATAGTAACAGACGAAACCGGCGAAAAACTAAATAAAAGTTCTACTCAGGAGTTTGAGTTTATAATAAAGGAATGCTTGAAAAGTCCAACTCGGCCTAAAAAAATCGCAGGAACCATAAAGTCAAAATCGGAACCCAAACCCTATTCTCCTGATGAAGCTCTTTGTTTAATGATTGATATAAAACTATCAGTGGAGGACTATATCTACATGCAACAAGGTGCCAAATCTCGATGATTTAATATTTACCCTGCCTATTATAAGATACAAAAAGCTAAAAAACATTGTTATCTTGATGTTGAAATTGAAATATCAGAACGAGAAGCCAAAGTACCTTTAAATGATTTACTTATGCACACGTTTCGACGAATCATTGACTCTTGCGACCAAAGGGTTTCGGAATATTGCAATCAAAAACAGTTAGATACACTTCACTGCGTTTTTGAGGGTTCATGGGGTTTTGATGGTAGCACAGGACAGTCAACATATAAGCAAACGTTTTCTGATAAAATTGATGACGAACACTGCCTCTTTGCTACTACCTACATTCCGTTGCGCATAAAAAGTCTTGATGGTTTTGTCTTATGGTCAAACCCAAATCCACAATCTTTTAGATTTTGCCAACCAATAAAAATACAATACAGATCAGAATCAAAAGATCTGATTCTGGAAGAAAGGAACTGGGTAGAAGAAGAAATTGAAAATCTTTCACTAATTTATTCGGAAATTTTTGCTGGATATGTCGTTGTCGGAGATCCAAAATTATACCTCACCATAATTGACGGAAAAGTCTTTAATGTCATCACAAATACCAGCTCACAATTACGGTGTGCGTGTATTATTACCCATGATCCATTACCGCAAAGTTTTGCTGATATTCCTAATACTGAATTGGTAACAGACGCTTCTGATGATAATATACTCGTATTATCATCACAAGAAGTTTTGACAAACTCCGATGATGACTGCTAGGTTAGCGTCACGTATCGTTGTAGTCTTAGAGCATTGAGAACATTATAGTAATTGTTTTCAGACAACAGAAACCCAGAAAGAGACACAGAAAGACACGAGAAAGAGTTTACTCAAAGTTAGTTAAATACTAACACACTACACACCTCTGCCTACCCCTTCGGGGAAATACAGGCGTGATGTTATGTTATGTTTTTTTTTTTTTTTTTTAGTTAAATACTTGGGAAATATCTGGCACTTTTATTTTATTTTTTTATTTATTCAATTGCGACAACCCTATTTCCATAGAAATTTCAAAAATATTTAGAAACTCTCTATCTTCGTATTCCTGCTATTGACGCATGTCATATTTTAGTGTATTATTGACAATAACATTACGCATATATTTAAATGAAAATAAGATGCGACCGTGATAAGAAAACATGAAAAAAAAATGTTTTGTGTTAATCGGTAAAAGTAAAAAATCTCCTAATATATCAAAGGTACGATGCCCCATTTTTTTATCTAAATATATATTATGCTGTTACTTTATTTAAAGGACTAACTAAATATGTATTACAACAATTTTCGAAAATAAAAATTAATTTTGTTTTTCTCACTTTTCAATGAAACCTTAATAACTTTATAATTATAAAAAAAAACACTATAGGTATTTCTGCCAAACCTTTATCGTTACTATAGCTATCGAATAAAAACATAAAATGGACATGGCCGCAACTAAGGCAAAATAACAGACTGTGCTATGTCGTGTGATCATTAAGAGGTGGGCTACCTCACGATGTTTACCTTACACATTTAGAAGTGATGCCAATGATATTTAAAACTATAGATATGCCATACCCTAACAATACAAACAAAAAACGAAAATATGTTCCGTACGTAGCGGCAGCATCATACACATAAACTATTATAAAGTAAGTTGGTTACTTCAAGATACTTTCGCGTCATAATTGGAACACTTTCTGTACACACACGACGGCATTTTAGTTTTTTTTTGTCACAGTTCAAGCTCGCCGCCTTATATGACAACGTCCTAATTAGGAAGTTTTCGGGTTTTCAGTTACACATAACATAACATCACGCCTGTATTTCCCCGAAGGGGTAGGCAGAGGTGTAATAGTACACCCACATTTCGCCAGTTATGTTATAGTCCCATGTAATAGGGGGCGAGCCTATTGCCATTGACCGGGCACAAATCCAGACCCCGGGCTGCTACTGAGAATTTCCTAATGAAAAAACCCAATAACACTTTGCCCGACCCAGGACCCCATGCTCAGCAGTCGCGCTTGTAACCACTAGACCAACGAGGCAGTCAGTGCAGTGTTTTCAGTTACGAGTGCAAGTAACATATGTGTACTTTTAAATATCATTAGGTGTTGCCTATAGTGTTATAGTGTAATACAGTGTAAACATGAATTACAGTCCTCGTATTTGCATTTATTATGACATTAACTTTGTCCTTCACTGTTCTACGTAAGACCGTCAATTATGTTTTCGTTTAAAATTAGTAAACAGCATTTAGAGAGCGTGTGCACATAGTTACAAAAAAATAAGCACACATTTAGCTCATATCATCAACTCAGCCTATCGCAGTCCACTGCTGGACATAGGCCTCTCCCAAGTTGCGCCACAACACTCGGTCCTCTGCCTTCCGCATCCAGTCCCCCCCCAGCCACGTTCTTTAGGTCGTCGGTCCATCTGGCAGGGGGGCGCCCTACGCTGCGTTTGCCGATTCGCGGTCTCCACTCGGTTTCTCGGTCTTCTTCGGTCTTAGCTCACATATTGTTTATATAAACGAAAGGGTGACAGGTCTGCGAAAAAAAGAATTCATCCGTCTATGTGTACAAGCGCTCTTATACTATACAGTACGCGCAAATTAACTTGGCCGGAATGAAGTTGGTTACTGCGCATGTTTCCCCGCCTCCCGCCTCCAACTGACACCCATAAAAGGTGCAGGCTCACAGCGGAAGGGACGGAGCTGGAGGCGGAGCGTTGACCGAACGTGGACGGGGCTTGCATGTCACACTGTGGGCGAATCGCGCGCGTGACTGAACAGAATGACAGCGCCAGAAGAAGATTCCGCTGTCTGTGTGACTACTACTATGCATTCCCATATAATACAACGCCAGCGAGACGCTGTGAGCGCTGTAGTAATACAGTTCAGTACATTACAATACGACGAGACCCGCCGACGATACGCTTCAGTTCTGTCCTACTTCAGTTCCGCTCGCTGCTAAAATTATTACTGCGACGGTTTTATGACAACTTCACTCAGGCCAAGTTAAATTGCGCGTACTGTACGTACTTGATTTTTCAATTCTATTAGATATGTTATTTCATAAATTTTCTAAGTAGTTGCTCAATATTTTTTATTTAATATGAATTACAGAACCAAAAAGCAATGCTAGAACGTCTCCAACAAATCCAGGCCGGTGGTCTACCGAACGGACTCTCGTTCAAAGACGTACTTGTCCAGTTTGCCAACATGCAGCAGGCCAGTTCTGGACTCATACCACCAAATAGACCACCAGAGACCATCACCAATAGACCTGAACACCATATAAGACCAGAAAGCAGAAGGAGACCGGAGAGAAATCATGAAGAACTCCATGTGTCTGTAAAGCAAGCGGAGAGAATGGCGTCACCCAGCCCCAGATTGCCACCACCACCACCATATCCTGAAATATCCTTGTTACCCGTCACCACAAGCCAAGAGTCGACACAACAAAACTCCTTACTCCACGGCATTCTCACAAAGGTATTTATAATATATAAACTTATAATTTTTATGGCTTGTAGAAATATATCCCAGCTTCCATTATTAATATTTTCTTTTTTTTGTATATGGCAATAATGCTTGCGAAAGCTTGAAATGAGTGTTGCCAACCTTCCAGCAGGCGTCTCCTGCGTCTCAGAGTTACTCCCCGACGTTGGCTAAACTGCTCATGTCGCCGGAAAGGAAACAGAGTGCGCCAACGTTACCAACTTTCGGTCAGGCCAAGGTACCACTAATGTACGAGATTATAACAATTGGTGTGCTGATTGGCCTTCTTCTTCTTCTTCGTGTCGACACGAGCTACATAATGATAATAGCTCATGTCATGTGTTATGTCATGGCCTTGATCATTCCAAATTCAAAATTTAGTTTTTAAGTGATGCGTTTTTAAAAAGTTGGAGCTTGTGGTGTTTAAGATTCTGACATATTTATTCATTACTTAATTCCAGATGATGATATATTATTTGATTATAATGAAAGAGATAATGATCACGTGCCTTTATACATGCCTTTGCAGCCGCAATGTGTCAAAATCTTAAAACTACTATTTAAATGTTAAGGGCAAGTTCCATAATTAAAACAAGTAAATATATATGTATTGTTGAGTAAATTTCATGTAATATTATCCATATTTTATTCTATTAAAATAATTTTGACCTTAATTTTTACAAAATGACGCTTCAACTTTTTAATATTTTATTCTATTTGATTGATTTTTGAGAGTCTGGCAATGCTCATTGAATAAATGCCACCTCATAATCATAAACCATAATATCAATATTTAAAACATTACTGAGCAAGAGATATTAATTTTAAAAATCCTGTATTCCTGTAGGCAAATATAATACATATTTGGATCCATATCAAATAAATAGTATATTTAATCAATTATATCATATACCTACGTATTGTAACAGAAATTATATACTTAATAATATCAAATATATTATAATAAATAATATTTATGTACTTACATAGTAGACTTCCTAAAAAAAGTGAAGAAAGATTTTTCAGTACTTATACAATTATGTAAAATAATGGCAATATTTCCATGATATTTTGGTATTCAAACAGAAAATATACATAAGTCATAAAAAAACGCACTGGGTAGTCAGTCTGCGCACGCTGATCTGATCCATGAGGTGGATTGGCAAAATCACTGAACTCATTTGTACGGAAAGCCACATTGAACGAAATAAAATTACTTTTTATACCGTGATTGTAGTCTTGGACTATCTATGGCAATTGTTTTGACGTTATTTTCCTTCACAAGATACAAAACCTACTCTACAAGCCATTCTGTACAAATGTGTCTAGTCCCTAAGGGAGCGTCAAGTATTACGTAACGAATTTGGGGGGGGGGGCTTCTGAAACGTCACGATGCGTTACAGGGGTGGAAGGGGGGGTTTGAACTACGCGTTACGTAACATTGTTTTAATCCTTCAGAACGACATTTCAAATGTTAATAAATAATATTAACGCGATTAAAACAATAACATAGGTATATTAGCGACTTTGTACTTTACCCCACATAATTGTGACTTTCAGGTAAAAATGGTCACTTGTTGGTTACGTAACGTTTTACTAAGGGTGAGGGGGGGGGGGTAAAGAAAAACGTTACGGTGCGTTACATGGGGGGAGGGGGTCAATAATCTCCAAAAATTGCGTTCCGTAATACTTGAACCCTCCCTAACGCAGCCGGGCAGCGGTCATCAAATTGGCTTACACGATGGCTGCTCTCCATACCTGCCTAGTGCGCTATCTATTAATTGTAGTAATAACAAATTAATTAGCTTAGGTGCACATTAATAATCTTGATCTACACATTAATATTATATTTTAATAGCCCAATGGGATATATTTGCTAACTGGGTATAAAACGTATTGCATAATATAATTATTGTTTTTTTTTTTAAATTGAATTTACTTCTTGTATTGCGTATTTTTATTAAAAGCACTGGGATTTTAACACAGACATTATTTATGTAAAATGAGCGTGGTAAATCTTCAAAATGGCATGCAAAAAAGACTACAGGACTCTCGTACTTGCTAAGGGCTCAGACAATGTGTGGACATCTGCGCGATTTCCGTCGCCGCGACTCGCAGCGATTTTGGGTGACAAAACACAGTGCAGTGCGAAAGACCGGCCGAGCGGCCGTTCGACCTCAGTCCACAATTTGGAAACAAAATATCTATCATAATATTTTTCTTGTTTTTCCCAAGAGCGGGCGGTTGCGTACTGCGTGTATTGAAGTTTTTACATCCATCTTTTTGCACTGCGAAAACGACTTGAGGCGATTGAACGCTGCAAGTAGCGCGACTAATACCGTGTACACACGAGTCGATTTTAGTCGTTCAACTGCTTAATCGAATGCGATTTGAACCGTCTGAACAGACTTTCAATTAAATTAAAGCAACAAAAAGTGTATGTGTCGTAGAATAATCGGACAGATCGAATCTTTGCGAAAATCCTAGGATGATAGCAAAAGACCGGACAATTGGAATATCAGTAAGATTTTCGTTATCATACGAGCTATTATCAGGATCATTGCAAAAATCCCAGTTTGTTTAGGACCATTGGAAACTTGAACGCTGATGGGCTAATCTATGAGTCGATTTATAACATCTTAATTCTGGTTGGTCAGAATATAATAAAAATAATAATTATAATAAAATGTTTATTTTCATAAAATATCTTTACAGAAAAAAAGGTAACGTTAACGGTATGGCTCTAAAGACGAAGGAATGTAACCGTAAGCCAATCAGTGCATCCGTCAGTGCATATCAGCCAATCAGCGCTCATAACGTGAGCGGTTATTCGCGACTATCCTAAGATAAGCTGGATTTTTGCAAAGATCCTAAAAATAGCTTAGATGATAAGGAAAAACTTTCATAGATTCCAACTATCCGGTCCTTTGCAATTATCCTAGGATTTTCGCAAAGATACGATTTTTCCGATTATCCTACGAGTCCTACAACATATGCCTATGCATATGCGACTTGTTTCAACGCATTAACGTCTATACGTTAATGCGTTGAAACAAGTCGCTGCGAATCGCGGCGACCTAAATCGCGCGACGTCGCTAGCACGCTGTCCGAGCTCTAACTCGTTTATCGCGATTTTGATTAATAAAAAAAAATATCGAAGATTTTATTTATCTTCGAAAAAATGTGACCCTAAGCTACTCACAAAACAAAAATTCTTCAAAATTGGGAGTATCAAAATTGTATTATGATTCCTAAATTATAACTGTATATTTTACTATGTACCTATTGATGTGATTATTCCTCGTTATGTTACAAAACACTAACGTTGGGTCCGGGTATCGTTGTAGAACTGCGGCGAGATCACGATCACGCCGGTGCAGCCGACGCCGCCGCCGGAGCCGCAACCCGAGAAGACTGAAGAGGTGGTGCAGCTGGTGAGTTACTTACCTCCGGTATCTAGAGGGCTGCGGCCGTATGAAGTGTTATAAAAAAATCTTGCTAACAAAAAAATAACCGACTCTATCAGATCTTCGCGAAATTTAAATGGGACCATCTCGAAAAAAATACTTTTTCAAACAAAAAAAATACCATCCAAATTGATACATATACATACAGGATGTCCCGCTGCCAGTAGTCCAACGGAAAATCCTGGTTAGAGGACATGTCTAACTATCAGTCTGCAGAAATATTATGGGGGATTTCTATACCATTTAGAAATTTGATTGTTCTTTTGTATTTCAATAATTTTGCTACTTGATCCTTCGAGCCGGATAGCCTTCCATAGGTCGCTGGTTCAGACCCGGCTCGAAAGACCATTATAGACGTAATGATAAAGATATATTTTGCACTGAATGTGACCGCGGAGCAGGTTTGGTGGAGCCAGTGTCTTCCCGTTACGGATGGATCGCGAACTGAAGTAATGACGCGGGTTAACCGCGTGCTATAAAACAATTGCCGATGTTGCTATTTTGTATGGCTGCACTGTACAATTACAATTTTAAAAAAGTCGGCGGGAGGAGGTGAGTGGCCGTACGTAGTACTTATTATTTGTTCTGTGCTGTAAGACTGTGGGGGGGTGCACTTTAGTGAAGTGACTTCAGATAGATGGCTTCGTTGATTACTTTTTGTAGATCAATAATTTTGTGCCAAATCCATTCCATTAAGCTACGCGTTCCATTTCCACTGTCAACATTAGCTTACTCTAACTTAACCTTACCTATTCCAGGACGACGAAGAAAGTCCAGCATCCGAAGGCGAAGCGTCTGGATCACCTTCGGGCTCCGGTTCAGGGCGCCTCGTGATCGACGAGGGGGGTGGCGACACGCCGGCAGAGGGCAGCACCGAGCAGGGAGACGCCAACGATGACGCGCCGCTGTGTCAGGGCTGCAGGCGGAGGGACGCGCAGTTTGTGTGCGCGGGCTGCGCCAACCAGTGGTACTGCAGTCGTGAATGTCAGGTGAGCGATCTGGCAACGTTGTTAGAGGTCTGGCAACGTAGCGCTGTGTCAGGAATACAGGCGGAGGGATGCGCAGTTCGTGTGCGCGGGCTGCGCCAAACAGTTGTACTGCAGTCGTGAATGTCAGGTGAGCGATCTGGCAACGTTGTTAGAGGTCTGGCAACGTAGCGCTGTGTCAGGAATACAGGCGGAGGGATGCGCAGTTCGTGTGCGCGGGCTGCGCCAAACAGTGGTACTGCAGTCGTGAATGTCAGGTGAGCGATCTGGCAACGTTGTTAGAGGTCTGGCAACGTAGCGCTGTGTCAGGAATACAGGCGGAGGGATGCGCAGTTCGTGTGCGCGGGCTGCGCCAAACAGTGGTACTGCAGTCGTGAATGTCAGGTGAGCGATCTGGCAACGTTGTTAGAGGTCTGGCAACGTAGCGCTGTGTCAGGAATACAGGCGGAGGGATGCGCAGTTCGTGTGCGCGGGCTGCGCCAACCAGTGGTACTGCAGTCGTGAATGTCAGGTGAGCGATCTGGCAACGTTGTTAGAGGTCTGGCAACGTAGCGCTGTGTCAGGAATACAGGCGGAGGGATGCGCAGTTCGTGTGCGCGGGCTGCGCCAAACAGTGGTACTGCAGTCGTGAATGTCAGGTGAGCGATCTGGCAACGTTGTTAGAGGTCTGGCAACGTAGCGCTGTGTCAGGAATACAGGCGGAGGGATGCGCAGTTCGTGTGCGCGGGCTGCGCCAACCAGTGGTATTGCAGTCGTGAATGTCAGGTGAGCGATCTGGCAACGTTAGAGGTCTGGCAACGTAGCGCTGTGTCAGGACTGCAGGCGGAGGGATGCGCAGTTCGTGTGCGTGGGCTGGCTGCGCCAAACAGTGGTATTAGTGGTACTGTAGCCGTGACTGTCTGACATTGTGATGACGCTCCGCTGTGTCAGAGAGAGAGAGAGAGAGAGAGAGATTCTAATTTAAAAAATTCTTAATTGTGCCAAAAAAAATACATAACAGTGGTTGAAGCCCTAGACCTCACACTAGGATTCCCTGTGTCGTGGGGTCTAGTCTCTTTCAGTCCAGAAGACATAGTCGACACGGTTCAGAATTAATTTAATCAACGATGTGTTCTTTACAATGGTCAATGAGTTAAAAATAACAAAAACAAAAAACAGCAAAAAATATTGGTATCTTGTGTATGTGTGTGGGTGTGTACGTGGGGGGGTGTTGTGTGGTTTGTGTGTGTGGGGGGGTGTTGTGTGTGTGTTGTGTGGGGGAGGTGTGTGTGTATGTGTCCAGCCCTTATTTAGGTATGACCATTTCCCGGTTCTTTGCAATCGTCCTAAGATTTTCGCAAAGATGCGATTTGTCCGATTATCCTACGCTGGATAAATAAATAATAAATAAATAAATATCTTTGGGACATTTTTACACAGCACCATCTAGTCCCAAACTAAGCAGAGCTTGTGGTATGGGTACTAGACAATGGATATAATACGTATATACTTTTTTTTTTTGTAAATACATACTTATAATACATAACAACTCTTACATATAATTCTAATGGTTTTAACCCATTATATGTAACCGTTTTTATTTCTTTTACAGGTAGCAGCATGGGACGAGCACTCAGAAATGTGTTCAGGCTAAATGCGGCATAGGTATATTTGTAAAATAATTATATACAGCATAGTACGCCGCGCTGACTATACTACAAAAATATAAACTGGGTGTCAGGGAAACGCTTCCGAAAACGAAGATAGGTGATAGTACTGATACGAAAATGCGTTTTTTTATTTTTCATACGTAACCAGCTTTGGGCAGTTAAATAAAACTGATTTGCAAAAAAACCCCTTTTAATGTAATTCAAATAAAATATCAGCTGGCGCTAGGGGAAACGACATCCGCTCGCATACGCAGTCCGTGTCGTAGCGAGCGTAGGTAGGTTACGTTAGGTACGCGTGGCATCGATCCCGAGTTTTGTACGCTTTACATTGCGGGTTTGCAAAATACTAAATCACTAAAACAATGAGTATAAGGCTAATGGTTATTGGTATTCGATTGTGTTTAGGTAGTATAATAATAGCCTTTCAGTTTCGGGAGCGTTTCCCTGACCCCAGTATGAGTCGTACGCAGTTCCGACTGTACTACAAAAATATAAATGAGTATAGTACGCCCTGCCGACTATACTGTATATAAATATATGTTAGTATAGTTGTAATATATAGTATAACGCGGCGCTTGCGAGTCTCAAACTTAAATAGACATGCCTTAAATCGAATAGTGAATATATTATGTGAATCTCTATTTTAGATGAGGTGCGGTCGTTTTTATAAGAGAGTTTTCGTTTCCATATAAATATTTAAACGACTGAAGTTTTTTAAATCGACTGATTACAAAAATGTTTTGGGTTGAAATTGCGAGTTTTAAAGCTTTTGAAACGATCTCGTTTTTTTCGTTATCAAAATAATCGTTTCGAGTTTTTTTGAATCGATCTAATTATCGAAGAAAATATTTCGTTATTTTAACCCAAAGGCTTCGGTATTTTTAATTTTTGTCTATATTGAAGTTATATAAATCGACTGATTACAAAAATGTTTTGGGTTGAAATTGCGAGTCTTTAAAACTTTTTGAAACGATCTAGTTTTTTTCGTTATCAAAATAATCGTTTCGAGTTTTTTTGAATCGATCTAATTATCGAAGAAAATATTTCGTTATTTCAACCCAAAGGCTTCGTATTTTTAATTTTTGTCTATCTATATTAAAATCGAATGTAGTAGGCGGTTTTTTGTCATCAAATTTTTCATGATTGTTGAATTTTTTATTTCCTACAAATGTATTAAGAACGTGGAAATTATAAACATGTATATGGCAGCAATAAGGTAACAAAAGCGACCGTACCTGAATTTGTAAAGTTCCCCATGTTTATTTCTTATTTGATGCGAAATAACTTGTGGTTTAGACGTCTTGGCATCTAATGTAAAAATAAACTTACCCTTTCTGAACTTTAGATATTGTAATAGCGTTGTTAGATAATGTTTAATTTAAACCTACAAAGGAATCAAAGATCACATAAGGGCTTTAAAGATCCGCAATATCCAACATATGGATCCAGGATTTATTTCTGGGAGACAAGTACGGAGTACAGACAGGTAAGGATGATTTCCACCAAACGGCTGGGATCCGAACGGATTTTATAATCTTTCATCATCATTGCGGCCTTATAATACCCATTTTTGGGTGTAGGCCTCCTCCAAATTCCTCCACTCCTGGCGGTCTTGAGCTCTTGATATCCAATCCAGGCCTGTGTATTGTCGGATGTCATCCACCCAACGTTTCGGTGGCCGTCCCCGCGGTCTAGTGTGCTGTCGTGGTCGCTACTCCAGCAGTCTCCGCGTCCATCGTTCCTTGTCCATTCGAGCAATGTGTCCCGCCCATCTCCATTTTCGCTTAGCTATTATGGACACTACATCTTTGACTTTTGTCTTGGAGCGTATCTACTTATTCACTTATTTATTATAATCTTTAAACGATATTATATCGTGTATGGAGTATTTAAAGTCTATATTACCAAACCGCGTACAGCAGCTTGACCGCGGGTGTCTTCCACGACGCGCGATCGTCTTCGTTCGCTTGTCGTCGTATCCGATCGAATCCTTTCGGCTGTCGTCGCGTGCGCTCAAAGCCGTGGCGGGGCGGCACCACTCATTCTTGTGAAGTTTCTATGGCAGACCAGACTTAATATATTTATGCTACATCAGTATGGTTGTTATGATTATTTTCTTCTTCTAATGCAATAGCCAACAATAATGTCCTCCCGGCCGAATTTCGGTCACGGCGGCCAATCTCAATGGAGACTAGCCATCTGCGCGGGACATATTATAGTGCACAAGTGTGTGCGCAAACACAGGTGCACTCTCTATTCCCTCACTCTCATAATCCGATGGGACGGCAATTCGACACGACCGGAGAGAGATCAGGCGCAGGACCGACGGCTTTACGTGCTCCCCGAGGCACGAAGGGGTCTCGATGTGTAACGAAACGGTCACCCATCCACAGACTGACCGCAACCGCAAATAGCCAATAATACTACGTTCACTTCAACCATTTTCGAAAATTAGAACACGTCAACACGGTCAGAATGAAACTATTTAAGTAGGCGCAGAAACGGATACGTTCATTCGCAAGCGACGGTACGGAGCCGATCGTATGCGTCGTCATCCTGCCGGACGCGATCGGCTGTCGCCGCATCCGTTCGTATCCTTCACGATCCGATGCGATGCGAGCCGTTTGGCGGAAATCATTCTGTACAGTTCTACACAAAAGATAAGGCGTGTGGTGAATCTTCGTTCGCGCAGACACGAAAAGACGATCGACGAAAACACCCGAAACGTAAAAAAAAATGTTATCAACCTTATGCAATGCCCATAAGGTATTAAAATTGATTGCCGTGTCTTTTTCTATTTCGCTTACACGCTTCCGTACACTGCAAGTCATTGTAGTGGCAGCGGCTGAGACTTTTGGCGCGCAGCGATGGTGCTTCCTGATTGGATAACCAATTTCCCGCGTATTTAAATTGTTCATCTGAGCAGGTACATCGGTGGGCTACGTAAAATGTGTACTATTGTACGGGGTGCCTCTAGTATTGCTCTGTGTTTGGTATTAATTCTTTATCAATAACAGTATTAGTATGTCCCTACTTATGTACGCAAATAGAAATGAATGTTATTGAAGCGGTATTGTATTAATACCCCAGCTCCTTATTTGAACCGTATGGCGGGGGACGTAGCCCTGTCTCCCTCGTGGATCCGCCCTAGATACAACCCGTTGAGAAGCTCCATACATAATCTCGCCTACATGAAAGTCCCTAAACTGACGATGGACTTAGGTAGGCAGATGCAAGCTGAATATTATATTTTTTTTGTTAGTGTACTTTTTAAACAAATTAAAAGTTTTTTTTCATGAACAACAAAAGCAACTATTCTTTTAGAGTTAAATTAAACATTACCTATCAACAGGCAGTGTCCTAAAAATATATTTCTAGCTGTGTCATATGCCTAATGGTTGTTTGGTACTTGTAGTATTAGCTTAGAATATAAATATTTATTATGATTTCAATGACTACCTATAAATTATTCCTTTTTGTTGGGAGTTTTGAGTGGCTGCGTTACAAGGAAAATAGCAATGGCTGACAATGATGACGTCATTTGACAGTATCGTTACCAATTTCTATCAATATCAGTGATTGGTTAACTTTGTTTTGTTTTTAATTAGGAAGAAGTTATTTTATTTTATGGTGAAGAACATTTTTATTTATATTGTACTTTTAGCATCTTCTATAAAATGACGTTACTTGTCATGCCGGTTCCTGTGTTTCTGTACTTTATTGCTAAAATGACCACTATTATTAAGATCATAAGGTGCACCTAATGTGTTTTAATTTGTTCCTAAAGTTATAGGAAAAATATTGAATGAAACCTAAAAAATCTTTTTTTGGTTCGAAATAAAGACTTGAATTAGTAAAAATCGACTTCTCTTTCATGCCTTTAAGTTTTAACTTACACTTTAGTGTAAAAAAAAGCATAATAAGAATAAATTGACTGATTTTACAAATCTATCGAAATCAAAAACTTATCCTTAATTATAACTTTCAGCCAAGGAGCTAAACTTATTTATTTGTATTGGATGCTGAAACATGGTTATGGTTGGGTGTTTTAGTACACATGGCTACACATCAAGCTTTACATTTCCAGTATAAGCTAACCTCGCATTGTATAGGTTTTCCTTCCTTGATGTATAGCCGTGTGTACTATCACAATGTAATGCAATTTTATTTGTACAGTCGACGGCACTTCAGTGTAACAGTTAGATCTTGACAGCGTCTTTATTTCGTAAGCAGTAAAGGCCGTTTTCGTATTCCAAATGTTACAACTGAAGTGCGGTTGACCGTACAACAAATTTTAAACTACAAAATTAAATACTAAAAAGTGCGAATTGCTGGTACCCATCTAAAAAACTGTTAGTTATACGGAAATAGCAGTTTATTCTCCTTCGAGTACACTGGATTTGGTTGTGACACATCGACTTTTGATGGCTAGACTAAGCGCTGTACATTAGATGGCATTGTGATTGTTCATCGAGTGTTGACGTTGACCTTGATTGTACCAAAAATATAGAGACTTGAAATGTGCCGATAAATGCCGATCATTATTAATTTGTCGGAATGCCAGAATCACGAAATAAAAATTTACTTATTGAATGGAAAGGGTAAATCCCTGTATTCACGATAAACTTTTCTTGTGCAATAATCGGTCGATATTTTTGTTACAGCATTAATATTGCTGGTAACAACGCCAGTATACGAAGTGTTGCTAGCAACATGCTGACAGCAACTTTGATGCAACCCTGTTGCTCAACAAAAGTTTACCGTATAATAGTGGCTTTAGACACACCTAGCTCGCATTATTTTGTGTCACAATCAGAAAAAGTTTTACGTAGATTATAAATCACAGGCGTATACAACGTGTATCAGAAATGCGTGGTTATTTTTGAAGAGCTTATTCAGTGGATGCTATCGATCAACTTTTACTATTGGACCAACCCTGAAATCGCGAAAAAAATATCGGCTGATCCTAACATTTTGTCGAGCGACATCGATGATTTAGTAGGGAACAGCTGATATTTTTTTCGTGATTTCAGGGTTGGTCCCATAGTAAGAGTTGTTCTATGCTATGCCCTGAATGAGCTCTTAAAATATGACCACGCATTTCTGATACACGTTGTATAAGAGGGGGTTTGGGGGGACCGGACCCCTTCCCTTAGTCTACGCAAAAACTCTAATATTCGGTGAGTATCCATCTTTGTATCCGTGCCACCACAGAAATTCTGTGCGTGCCTCCCTCCACACTCACCTACTACGTGCGCGACGGTGCCAACCCCTCCACCCCCCATTTGGAAGCTGTAGCTACGCCCGTACATACACATTATAAGTGCCTGAAAATTATTATTATGGCTTTTTTTGTAAGTGGCTCAAAATATTTATACAATAATTTATAATACAAAAAAATACTGTGAGCGAAACAATTCACAAAGATTTGATCTATTAATTAAATTTGTCATTTTTGAGGATGTTAGAATCAATTATACCAAACGAAATAAAAGATAAGTTTTTCAGCCAATCACGTACCCCCACTATTTAAAATTAGGCCATTCCTAAAAATGCTATGTATAGAAACACTGTTAGATTTATTCATTATTTATGAGTGAACTCAGCTAATGTATGTGCGTTCTGAATTATGCCTAAGCTTAAATTGCTAATTATAATTGTTGGCAATAAAATATGGCCGAATAAAATATGCTTCCTACCATAAAGAATGTGATGCTTTAAGCTCAAATGAATGGAATTATTAACCTTTTGGACGGTTCGGACTTCTATAGAAGACAAATGTCACGACTTTATTAGAAGACAAATCAATGTTTTACGATTAGTTCGTAGCTTGGCGCTTTTATTCTTACTACGTGGCGCTCAAAAGGTGACTGATTTCCGTGTAGCATCGTTTTCGACCAAAATTTCTAAATACTATTTATACATAATTCCCGTTCGCCCTGTTTTCGGGTGTTTCTGTACTTATCCCGAACTGTCGATCAATCAGCGTTGTGAATTCCGTCATTATTATTTTGCTGTTTTCTTTTTCATGTAGTATAATTCAGAACAGTATGCCTGAACGTGTGTATTATATAAAATATAAAGCGATTATATAATAAGTTAGCGACTAGTACATAAGGTTAATGTAATTATGTGAAAAATTGTTCTTTTCGTCTTGAAATTAGAAATGGAAATCAAATTATTTTGTACTAATATTGTACTTGAGTATGTGTGATAGAGTTCTTAGACTTCAAACCGAACTAGCGATGGATTCTAATCCATCAGGGATCATTCTTTCGGATCTATCAGGACCAGGGGCTCCCAACCTTTTACCATAAGTCACTGCCTAAACTTTCTTCTAAATTACTACGCCCCACCCCCTTGCCAGTTAGGGTAAAACTTATTATATTATTTTTGTCCCACCCCCGTGGGTCACTCTACGCCCCCCAAATGGGCCGAGTCCCACTGGTTGGAACCGATGGATTAGATATTTTGATTACGTCAAAAACTGACAGTTCAGAGGGCCTAGTACGTGACACTTACGAATACTTTCATAGTTTTCGTGGACTTTCATTAGTAAATTTCAGTAGATCCTCCTCGTATCCGCCAGGGGCGCTACTGATTTATAAATAAAATAACGTTTATTAGCAACCAAATATGTTTCATAACAATGGAGCTCTGTCTCCTGAACTAGGTGACAACCTGTATCTCAGGAAACAGTGCCTTCCCTAAAACTAAGCTCTAAGTTTTATATTCGGTAAGAAGTACATTGCTTTTCATTTTTCATTTATGAATTAAAGTTGTCGAAAACTATGAAAGTATTTCATCCTCCTGCCCTTATTCCAATTTATTTGGGGTCGGCGCAGCATGTCTTTTTCTTCCATACATCTCTATCAGCCGTCATCTCCGTGTTCACTTACTTTTTATCCATATCATGTTTCACACAATCCATCCATCTTTTCTTATAGCCATCCACTTTCAAACACAACTATGAAAGTATTTGTAAGTGTCAAACTCGTACTAGGCCCCCTGTAGATATTACGCACAATTCTTGGGAACCTTTGTATTTTTTTCGTTTGGCTCAGTCTTAATCATGTAGCACCATTCTCTGGTTTCTCTGGAAAATTACTGGCTTCCCATCATAATTGCTGTTCTTTTTACCCGACTGCGCTAGTAGAAGGAGATAGATAGATAGATAGAATATACTTTATTTTACACCATGAAAATAGTAGTAAACAGGAACAACGTATAAATTATGGGTACATGGGCGGTCTTATCGCTAAAAGCGATATCTGGAGATATTAGGAGGGTAATGTTTCCTAAATAAATGAATAGAGAAAAAAGTGAGAACTCTTTCACATAGTCCAGTACGTAAAAACGATCGAAACATAAATGATAAGGATTTATTTTCTAGATTAATGAACATTAATCGAGTATTATATTGTAAAATAAAGAAGCGTTCTAATTTTCTACACATGTGCCGTGCCAAAATATATACTTTTTGGGTGGAGTTGATAATGATTATTGTCGCTAATTCCTATTCGTTATATAGCCGCTACTTTTTACACGATTTCAGGGTTGTTACCATGTTAAAAGTTGTTCTATGCTATAGTCATAACTTCGGACGAATAAAATAAGGCGGACGGAATCTCGGTAAGAAAAGATTAAAACACTTCATTTTTTTTCCTAAACCCTATCATTTCGACAGCATTGTAACACACCAGATGTATATTGTTATTTTATTTATCTACACTCGTATCGTAAAATTCGAATTATGAACTCGAAAGTAATGTCATAATGACATACTTTACGCACATGCACCTGTAATGAATTTAAAAAGTTTCATTACGATACAGTTTGCTGAACAAAACAATGTGGTAATTTAATTTTTTTTCCATAACCGCACACTTCAGCCCAACTAAGGAGTTTTTAATGCCACTTCGACCTAACCAAGGAGTTTTCAAACGTTTTTTTTAGCAGTCGTACAGTTTGGCACCAATGAGTACACAAAATTCAGGGTGGCGCCACTTGTCATACATTGAAAATTTTTATCGTTTAAAATCGCGTTTTTGGCAGAACCTTTGATTGTCATATTGCTTTTAATTATATTTAAGTGTTTACAGGCAGGCATATTTTTTGTATGATAAAACAGAGATTTGACGGAATCCTGACAAGGATAGAAAATTAGTACCGATTATAATGTTTTCGCCAGACTATATTTTATTATCTGTGTAGGCGCGCACCAGCGAACGTGCGCGGCCGCGCGCCTCGGCCTACTGGATTTGGTTATCGTTACTTGTAAATTTATTGTTATTGTTTACGTTATTATTATGGTTTTGTATGTCGAAAGTTTTATTCTGGGTAAAAATATCTGACTACAGCAGTGATACTGAACTGAGGAGAATATGACCCCGCCTGAATTTCTGGATGCAGCAACGTAAATGACGAACAATCTTTTATTTACCAGAGAAATCAAGAAAAACAAAGACAATGTTACCAAGATTTTGACTTTGGTATTTTATTTAAAATTGTGTGAGTGTAGATAAAAAAGTGTATGAAACTGACATAACTAACCCCTATTATGCAACAGTTTCATAAACTACTATTGTGACACTACTACAATGAATACCGCCACACGAGATTTCTTGCGTAATCGCGGCTTTTTGTATTACTATGGGTGCTTCACTTATTGTTTAGCGAGATTCCGTCCGCCATATTCGTCCATAGTCATAATAACTATATCTTTTGTAACATTTTTAGCCCAGTAGGCCAGTTCACATAACTAAAAAAGTGCAGTTGAAGTTATGTTTCGATCAAAACAATGCTTTTTGTATTCTCTAAAACCTACGGTGATCGCTGTCAGGAACGAACTGCAGAGTCACTGCAACTTGATCGGCGCGTCATGAAATTACGTGAATTAGGGCCCAGGACCAGGGGTGAATGTACAACAACGAATATTTTTTTACTATGGGAGCAACACTAAAATGGCGAAAAAAACTAGCTGTTACATCCATCCAAGTCTTCGATCGCTGGTATAGATCGTATATTCACTATTGTTAGAAGTTGACAATGTTGGCGATTCTCTTGTTCACGAACTAAACTTATTTTAAACTATCGCTCTCTTTTACTAATAGTAGATACAAAAAAGGGATGGCAACAATTTTAGAACTGTCAAATTAGTTTAGGTACGTGTTGTAATTATTTCTTTGTATTTAGTGGCACGTCCGAGAGCACGACTAAATTTGTATGGAAATTTTAATTCCTAAATATATATATAATAAATAAATAATTTGACAGCACTAAAATTGTTGCCATCCCTTTCTTGTGTCCACTATTAGTAAAAGAGAGCGATAGTTTTAAATAAGTTTAATCCGTGAACAAGAGAATCGATGCCAATGTTAAGCTAATGTTAAAAGGTATATTAAATATTATAAACTCCACCTATTTATCACTAGTTTATTTTCAAGAAACCTGAGTTTTTCATTTATTCATAGTTTATCTTAGACCTCAAGAATAGCCCATGAAAAGAAAATATTTTTGGTTTATTATTTCAGTTTACCGAATTATCTTTAAATCTTTATCAGTGATATGGGGCATCTTGTGTTCAAATTGTTTAAATACCTATGTTCAAATTATTCAGCTTGACTGTGGCGATACAGTATTCCTTTGATTGAACTCATATCCTCGCATTTAGATTATACGTGTCGTGAGCGTGAATGTATATTGTATTTTTTGTCCAAATACCTTTTTATGGAGGGTTTATAACAACGACCATACAACCAAATAGACGCCTAATTTTGAATGTAATGCGTACAATAAATTCTGGCACTAGCTCAGGCGGGTACTGCAATCCGATTGGCCCTACCAAGGCGGCTATTGGCTAATCACTAACACGGCAGTTTTGACGGCTCATGTAAGTGGTCGAAACTGATTTGAAGATTTCAAGTGGCGAATAGTGGCGACCTAGATTAGTGTAATTTCATAGATGTGTTGCAGACATCGGTCGCCTGTTATGAGGCGTCTGTGGGGTGTATGGACGATGGTTTATAAATTCAGCCTACAAACGAAGGCTGAAGTGCATAAAAATAATTTAGTGATCTTTGACCATTCAGTTTTTCGGTTTATTTGCTTCAGATAAACAACGACCTGTTATTATGAGATCATTGTTATAAAATGTCCTTCAAATTTCTTTAATCTATGAAAAGTAAATAATTTAAAACTGTACCTTTTCAACGTCCTTAGCGCCACGTCTTCTATAGAAGACAAAATAAAATATTGTATGGACATTAGTACAAAGTTATAAAGTCGTGGCGCTGTGGGCATGAAATCGTTTGTCTTCTATATGTGTCATTGGCGATCACAAACCAGTAAGCCTCAAGACGCCGCATAAACAAAGTTTTACGTGAGAACGCAGTCGTAAAATGTTGGCGGGGACCGGGGGGCAGACGGCGCGTTTTGATTGGTCAGCTCAAAAGTTCGGTGGTATAATTCCGTATGATTGGTGCCGCTCGCTGACAGACTGACGTCCTGATTGTCAGCGGGGCGTATAATATGCAGTGCTACTGCATATGTGTTGTGACCGGGGGTTTCCGGCTAATCGGCGTCTAGAGGTTTAATGGTCTGTGTTGGCGATGAAAAGATTAACAAGAAAAATCCATGTTTAAAAAAAAAAAACTGTTTTATTTATATTGCTACCTAGTTACTTTTAATTTAGAACTTGTAAGCTTCGTTTATTTTTGTTCGCAAGGCTCCATGGGTAGTTTTAATCTTAAGCCCCTTTACTATTCGCGCAGATAAAGAATGAGATTGAAAATGTCTGCATTTATATTTGCCTCTCTCTTACACGTACAGTATTGTGTGAGCGAGAGGCACGTAGAACAGTAGAAGTGCCGCCATTTTCAATTGCATTCTTTATCTTCGCGAGTAGGACTCTTGCGTCAGTAATGTCACAGTCTCGCATTAAAGACCACTTCACATCGACTCGTACGTTCATGTCCGTAACGCTAGTCACGTTTTTTGTTACCTTTATAACTGTTTATGTATTTTGTAACTTATGTGTTATGTAAGAATAAATCACTACTGTATTTGATTTGGTGTTTTATTTAGTTTGGGGGTCTACTAGCAAAATCGATAATTAATCGATACTTATATTCTGATACTTGTCGTGTCGAAACCTACTTAAGTAACGTCGATTTAAAGATCGTTTAAGCGAAGCAACGATAAAAAAAATGAAAAAAAATTGATTTGAATTGAATGCCAATCGACAATTTTAGTCTTAATTTTTTAGGTTATCCTGATCACTACACATTATAATAATACGTTTTGTATCGTACAAAAAGCGAAATTATCGTACGGCATCGCTGTATCGAGCATCCCTATCTCTTATTTCTCTACAGGGCGTTCCACGGATATGCCACATGGAGGGAAAGTACCTTGAATATTGTAGATGGAACATTTTACTGAAAGAAGATATTATTTGAATTTAAACTGCATTCATAGATATTTAAATAATTACATGGTTGAACCGGAAATCAAACCCGTTACAAGAGAAAAATAATCACCTGTAGCTTTCTCATACCGATCGAAAGGCTTCATCATAAGGATTATTTTTTGCTAAATAACATAGTTTCACAAATAAAAGGAAGACCATGAATTGCCGTCCCATCGGAATATGAGAGTGAGGGAATAGTGAGTGCACCTGTGTTTGCGCACACACTTGTGCACTATATGTCCCGCGCAGATGGCTTGTCTCCGTTGAGATTGACCGACGTGACCGAAATTCGGCCGGGAGGACATTATTATTAATATTATTTAGATTTATATTTCTATAATTTACTCAGGCAACTGAGGTAATATGTATAACTTACTAGAGTAGATAAGCTGAATAAAAAATATCGCGCAACTTGCTGGCCGCGGAGCACGCGCGCCGCGAGCGTGGGAGTGCAGGAGCTCTAAAACGTTACAAACATTTGATTCGAGGTGTCTTCTCTAGTACCTACGTAGTACATATTACCTCAGTGACTCAGTCAGAGATGAGCCTTGTCGATGTTATGTTATGCCTTTGTCTTGTTTGGCTTTTTGGAGTTCATTCTTTAGATGTACGAGTAGTGTCTGTCGAATTTCTGTCGTAACATAACATCACGCCTGTATTTACCAGAAGGGGTAGGCAGACCGCAGAGGTGTAATAGTACACCCACATTTCGCCAGTTATGTTATAGTCCCATGTAATAGGGGGCGAGCCTATTGCCATTGACCGGGCACAAATCCAGACTCCAGGCTGCTTCTAAGAATTTCCTAATGAAAAAACACGATAACACTGCCCGACCCGGGAATCGAACCCAAGACCCCACGCTCAGCAGTCGCCCTTGCAACCACTAGACCAACGAGGCAGTCAACGAATTTCTGTCGTACACTGAATTAATTTACAAGCCGACGAAACATTAGAAATCTGTAAGTATTTTGTATGAGAAAAATCGTAAAAAAATCTCAAAATAAACCCTCATAACATAACATAGCATCACGCCTGTATTTCCCCGAAGGGGTAGGCAGAGGTGTATTAAGTACACCCACATTTCGCCAGTTATGTTATAGTCCCATGTAATAGGGGGCGAGCCTAAATAAACCCTCGTCCTGGAGAATCGCGGATTACCTAACATTACCCAATCAGCGTTGGGCACACCTAGGTGTCGGTGTTGGTGGTAAATGCCGAGGTGATTAGAACTGATTTTAAAGAAATTTCGGACTTTACCCAAAGAGCTTGGATAATCCTAGGTACCATACCTGGATAAAACCATTATAGCATTACTTACCATGGGCGCCGGCAGAAATAATTTCCTGGTGGTGCAGATTTTAGTTTTCTTACAATCTTTGCCGTATATGATTGTTAATAAAAAGTTTTGAATTGTGTAATTACTGCCTACTAATTATTGTGAATAAAAAAATGATTTCCAACAGACGGCTTTTTATTTCAATAATTCCTGTTGATCCCGAGATTCCCAAGGGGTGCAAGTGCACCCCCTGGCACCCCCCTGCCGGTGCTCATAATACTTACAATATGTTAGTGAAATAACTGAAAACCATTCGTCAGTATGAACAACATTTACTGTGGGACTAACTCTGAAATCGCGAAAAAAAACTGCTTCCCCTACATTTTGTCGATTTATGTGAACACAAGTGCGTATGGCAGTGATAGCCTAGTGGTTGAACGCTTGCCTTTCATGCAGGAGGGTGCGAGTTCGACCCCGGCCCGCACCTCTGACTTTTCGGATTCATGTGCAGATTAGAATTTGATTATCACTTGCTTTAACGGTGAAGGAAAACATCGTGAGGAAACCTGCACACCAGAGAGTGCTCCATACATGGTGCAGTATCAATGGTGTGTGTAGTGTGTCAACCCGCACTAGGCCAGCGTGTGCGGTCGATGGCTCTTTATGGGGCGCCTGTGTGGTCAAATAGACTGTCAGGCGTCCGGCGCTGCAGAGCTAAGTTCAATAGCCTGCAGCGTAAAGTGGCCATTCGTATCGTACGAGGATATAGAACGATATCCTTCGAGGCGGCAACTCTCTTGGCGCGCTTTCCTCCTCTAGACATACTGGCGGATATGGACGCGAGGGTCTATGACCGGATTTGCGCTGTCCGCCAGAGTGGCGAGAGCGCGCCCAGTAGGGCGTTCGAAAGGTTGAGGCGGCAGGAGCGACGACACGCACTCGAGCGGTGGCGTGAGCGGCTTTTAGAGCCGCAGTATGCGCACAAGCGCGTGGTCGAAGCCATCCTGCCGTGCTTCGAGGCCTGGCTGAGTAGGAGTGAGCGCGTCACCTACCGCCTTACTCAGGTGTTCACCGGACACGGTTGTTTCGGTGAATACCTGAATAGGATCGGACGCGAGGCTACGGCAAATTGCCACCATTGTGGAGGTGACCAGGATACCGCCTAACACACGCTCGCGCATTGCCCTGCGTGGAACTCTGAGCGGCGGATCCTGGTTGACAAAATCGGGCAAGATCTCTCTCTGCCAGCAGTAGTGTCGGCTATGCTGGCAGAGACGACAAATTGGAGGGAAGTAGCCTCTTTCTGTGAGACCGTCATGGTTCAGAAAGAGGCTGCTGAGCGGGATCGAGAGAGGGCTGATCCTGCTCGGAGAAGGCGGCGCCGGAGAGGCAACCGTTCCAGCACCTAGCCCTTCCGGGCTATCGTCGTAACCCCCGCCCGATCGATTCGACTGAAGTGCGGGAGGCTTTCGAGGTCACGGGCATTCAGAGTTGGGGCTCTGATTGCCCACTAAGTGACTTCTAGGATGGCGGCGGCACGCTGTGGTCACGTGCCGCCATGTGCACCGGGAAGGACACAAGGAGACAAATAGTCTCCTTTAAGACGTGCCTTACAGGCGTAGCATAAGGAGGGCTCCGGAGGTATATTAATTTCCCGGAGTCTCCCCTTATTATGCTGTAGACGGCCACTGAGGGGGTTTTAGTGGGTAAGAATCCCACACACCCCGGCCTCCGTACCCCATGAGGCCGGTAGCCTTTTGAAGGTTTCCTCCTCGCAGCAAAAAAAAAAAAAAGGCCAGCGTGGTGGACTAAGGCCTTAACCTTCTCATACTGAGAAGAGGCCCGTGCCCAGCAGTGGGACAGTAATGTGCTGATTATGTATTTTATGTGAACGCAAATGTAGCTGTTTTTATTTCAATATTATTATTTTATTATTTTTATGTTTTTGTTTGAAGTTTTCATTCTGATGAGTACAGGAGAGAGGTTTTCAGTTATTTCAATAACACGTAGGTTTATTATTTTTTAAATAATAAAGCAGAATTATAAAAATAATCAATTTTAATGAGTCATATACACGCAACATTTAACATAAAAATTAACATTTATGTACTTACACATGTATTCAAAACTTTAATTGGACAATTATCATCTTCATATAGTTATTATATTGTATAAAATATTATAATTATTGCTACGGGCCAAAGTACTTTTTTTCTGGATGTTCTTACCTTAGACCAAAATAATAAGACAGACAGCGTGTAGAACTAGTGACTGAAGCCAGAGAAAGGATAGGTAGGTAGGTACCTAACTAAATAGTAGAAGTGTACTATTAGTATTTATAGTAACACATATGGTACTATTCCCTATTGACCCTATTCCGATTCCGACCGCAGTGTTCGCGAAGCGATCGCGTGCGTCGATCTAATTTTATTGGTCTGAGGTTGTTACATAATTACATATACTGCATATACAAACAATACAATGTAATACCACTAGTAAAACTGTGGTAATACATAGCACTACGCCTGTATTTGTATTGTTTTTTTTTATTATAACTGGGTGTACTAGACCTACATACACAACATAAATATATGTCAAAATAGATTTTTAATAAATACATAATCGAATGTTTGGCAATTTAAAAATAGCATAATAAAATACAAATTATACTTATTAATTAAATGAAATAGCAACTAACTTAAACATGATGACAACAGCACATGGTGATAATCTCTTAAAAATAACGATTAATATCCAATAATAACTAATATTATACATTGATTACAACGTAAGTTCAAATATACAAGAAATAAGGCACAAAAGAATCCTGACTAGGTGTGGCGTGTTCAGAAAGTCATTTTACAGATTGGTTCACATGCAAGTATCGTGCGCAAGGTTGGAGGAGGATGGGTAAAGGTGGTTTCACACCGGCGAGGCGTGGCGTGGATGGGCCGAGCGAGAATTGAAATTTGTATAGCTAAATTTAAATTCACGTCACGCCCATCTTTGGTCTGGATAGACGAGGACGTGCGAGGCGAGAATTAAAATATTTTTTGGTACAACATTAAACTTTATTGCTGCATAAATAGAGTATTTACTACATTGCAAAACGGTACATCGCGAGCAGGCGCGTGCCAGCGCCTGGTCGGCGCGTGCTAGCGATGTACATCTTTCGGTGTGAAAGGGTCAGCGAGATTTCAATTCACGCCCATCCCATCTAATCCTCGCCTCGCCGCCGCCGGTTTAAAACCACCTTAAGAAAGTGTAACATTATTAGCAGAGTTCAATGATATTTAAAAGTACATATATTTAAAGTTACTGAGCAGTTGATTTATTCATAAAAATGTTTAATTTAGTTTAGACATCAAAACTGCTAAAGTGTTAAGATTTAAAAGTAAACTGTATAGTAAAAACTTTAGTGTGATAATTTAAAGTAAAAAGCATGCGCGCGTTATAACTTGATTATAAACCTAAAAGCGGTGCAATAAGAGCCACTATACGAGCATGTGTGTTGAAAAAAAAACGGTATTTCGAATAGTCTGAACACGCCTTAATAATTAATAAAAAAGAAAGCTGACGAGAAATTATTTGGGTAAGAATAAAAATGATCGGATATAGCGGACTATAGCCGGCCAAAATCGATACATAACATTATACATTCAACAAATATACAGATTTCAAATTATTTAACGAAACACGACTAGACACCACTAGATGCATAATTTCAGAAATTCTAAGGCCGAGATAAATACACGCTACCTAGGCAGTATTTCTGTCGCTGTCACGCAACTGGCAAACTACAAGTGCAAGACATAGATGGGAACATGTTTTAGCTGAAGCACGTGCTGAACTGCTGAGAAGGTAATGCTTATTATGTATGCAGCGCAATAATAAATCTTTTTCTTTCTTTCTTTCTTTCTATGTCCAGTCACAAATAAACGTGGTACCGTAAAACGGGATACAGGGGTGAATAGGGACAAAAGTGGACAAGGATTTTAATAATGAAATAAGATAGTTTATTTTTATTAGGGTTCCGTACCCGAAGGGTGCCAAACGGGACCTTATTACTCTCGCTACGCTGTCCGTCCGTCCGTCCGTCCGTCTGTCTGTCACAGGGCTGTATCTTTTGAACGGTAATAGGTACCCGGTTATAATTTTCTCAGAAATTGTGTTGCTATGAGGTGTATCACGACAAATACTAAAAAAAGTTTAAAACTAAAGGGGGTCCCCATACAAGAAACCTCAAAAAACATGCTTTTTTTTCAACGTTTTTGTTCCTGCTCTATCTTCAAAACGGTAATATATACCAGCGTCAAACTTGATCAGATTATAGTGCATATTATATAATTTAGCAACAAATACTAAAAATGAGAAAAACATAGACATATGTGGTGGTACCTGCGTAAGAAAGACGTGCAAAAATTCATATATCGCGCACTGTACGTTGATGTCTTTTGATAAACTCTCATAAATTAAATCAGTTTTTATGGGTATCAGGTCGTTGAGAGGTACGGAACCCTTACTGCGCGAGTCTGACTCTCACTTGGCCGGTTTTATTATTATTTTTAACGCATGCGAAGCGAAATCTAACGATTTAAATTGTGGAAAGAAAAAATCGCTCACGAGCATCACATCATCCATCGTTCATCGTCATCCTGCTCGTGAGCGATTTTTTCTTTCCACAATTTAAATCATAAGATAATTTGTTGCCACAAAGACTTTAGAATGTTTACCAAATTATGGCAGAACATTTTTGTGAAGAAGTCTTTGTGGGCAACAAACTATCTTATTGCAATCTTAAAATAAAATTCTTGCCCAATTTTGTCCCTATTCACCCCGTTTTACACGGTACCTAAGTAGGTATAAGCTGTGAAAAGTTGTTTCATTCATCTGTCAAATGAAACAGAAAGAAAGAAATAAAAAAAAATAACAGTAATTAACAGTAGATAATTCATTGATTTATATGAGATAATTAGTATTTTTTACTAATCATAGTTTATACCACGTTTATTTGTAAGACCGTTTAATGTGTACTTGGAACTTTGATGTCGTACTTGTAGAGTTAATAATAGGTATATATCAAACACATTCGGTGGGTTTTTTAACTTTAAGTTGTACAAGTTGTCGTCCTAACATTGTAAAGTTAGAATTAAAAAGTAGTAGGTAAGCTAACCCTCAGTTGTTACTGAGATATATAGGTTCTGCTACTACCGTCTTTTAGAGAAATATGAAATGAAAGTTTTTCTTTAGATTAGTTACCAAACGTCAAATTGCATTCTGATTAAAATATTTATAAAATTATTTAATTTATCTTCTTGAATGCATTTAGAAATATATAAAGTATCTTAAAATCGAGTAGGTACTTATTTATGTAAAAACAACATTCTTTACATATAAAATTCATTATTGTGTTTCTAACAATCAGAAAATTATCATATCGTCGGCTGCAAGAAGTCATCTGAGGAGGTGAGGATCAAAAGCTCACAATCCACTTTTGGTTATTTAGTTTTTTTTTAAATATTTCTACCCCAAATGATAAAACACAAACATAAATACTACATGAACATTTTTGAACAAAATAAAGGTTAAGTAAATACCAAACAGCATACCGTTAAATGTTAGATAAGAATAGTTTAATTTTTATTGTTTTCTGACAACTTATCCAAATTCAACTCATACAATGCTCTACAGTTTTTTTTCAGTAAACTGACAATATTCAACAAATATTTTTTTCTTGTAATATACGAGCCACTATGTTCTTTGGTTTTTATTTCTTAAAACAGAATTATTCTTGCTACGTTATATATTATAGTAAAAATATTTAGCACCTTTACGGATTGACCGGTCATTATGTACAATTAGTAAAATATAAATGAAAATATTAAACATTCATAAAAAATATTTTATTAAAACTAACAAGATTGAGCAGTTTTTAAACTTATGTTGGCGCCCACGAGCGACATTTATGTCACATATGTGAGCTCATCTCTAGGTACCGGGTAAAACGGGTGAATAGGGACAAAAGTGGGCAAGGATTTTAACATTGAAATAAGATAGTTTATTGCCCACAAAGAGTTTAGAATGTTTACCAAATTATGGCAGAACATTTTTGTAGTCTTTCTGGGCAACAAACTATCTTATTTCAATGTTAAAATCCTTGCCCACTTTTGTCTCTATATACCCCTGCATTCCTATTCAACCCGTTTTACGGTATAATCACACTCAACTCAGGCCAATAAAATTGCACTGGCTAAGCGTTTGATCTAGAGTTACACCCTTTAGTCCGATTTACATTGGTCAAGTGTTTAGCGAAGTAAATAAGCACAGTGGGTACGGAAGGACAGTAGGCGTACACTGGTGTTGATTCTCTTGTTCACAAACAAAACTTATTTTAAACTATCGCTCTCTTTCACTAATAGTAGATACAAGGGATGGCAACAATTTTAGTGCTAAAGATTTAAATTGTGGAAAGAAAAAATCGCTCACGAGCAGGATTCGAACCTGCGACTCCTGGCTCAGTACGCCAGTGCTTTAGCCACTAAGCTACCGTGAACACTGCTCGTGGTATCGAAATTATCCTCCACTATACGTCTTTGGGTGACGTCAGCGATATCTTATTAAGAAACATTGTTCCTTAACCGACTCGACTAACTTTGCAGTTAAATCAAAGTCGTATAGATATGCCTACCCTTACTATATTTTTTTTTTTTTTTTTTTTTTTTTCTTTCCACAATTTAAATCTTTAGAATTCGCTTAGCATGCGTAAAATGCGTTAAAATAATAAAATAATTTTAGTGCTGTCAAATTAGTGTACATGTGACACTTCTTCGTATTTTTAGTCTGCACGCTCCGAGATCACGACTAAACTTTTATGGCAATTTCAATTACGACTAATTTGACAGCACCATAATTGTTGCCATATCTTTCTTGTATGTACTATTAGTAAAAGAGAGCGATAGTTTAGTTTGTGAATAAGAGAATCAACACCACTGTTGACTCGCTATTGTCTGATCGGTTGACACTGCTGTCCGTACCTACTGTGTATTCACTTAACTAAACACATGACCAAATTGGTGACTCGCCCGAAAAAACGGTTACATTGTCATTTGAAGGCCATTCCGTTTGTTGATAGCTATCTCTTTCTGTCACGTTACTGCTTGTGTAAGACAAAAGATAGACTCCAGGCGATTAGTTAATTCCACCGAGTCCGCTGTTGTCGATTGCAATCATAAACATAAAAAAATCTATGATTGCTATAATAAACAAAATTCGAGAATGACATTTTTATTAGGCCGAGTTGTCTGTGGGTATAGTATATTTATTAAAAAAGATACAGTATAAAGGTTATATTGTCGTCTAAAAATACAAAATCTAGCTCTCTAAATAGTGGTAAAGTGGTACTTTAAATGAGCGATAGCTACTTGTTACATTTTTGTACGAAAGTTTATAGTATGGATGGCTAGTATGGTGGCTAGGATAACATGATTGGTCAAAAATATGAAGTCAAGTGGAGTATCATAGCCGCTCACGTTATTCTTGTGATGATTACTCATTAAAATAAAATAAATGTTTACTGTACTGTCCGCATTAAATACCATGAGTAGACTAGTAACTAATGAAAAACTACGCATGTACCTAATTATTGTATTTTTTATATCTTTGTAACAGACTCAGGCTATTCCCAGCAATGTCCTTTAAAAAGTAGGTATAAATCTTCTAAAGTAAAATTGCGCGCCCCTTCACCATATTTTTCAAAGAATAATGTCATTATGACGACGTCTGTGGTCTAGTGGTTACAGTGTCGGACTGTTGATCACGAGGTTGTGGGTTCGATTCCCACAGGACACAAATATTTATGTGATGAACATAAGTGTTTGTGTTGGTCTGGGTGTTTCCTATGTATTATAAGGATGTATTTACGAAAAAAAAAAACAAGTATTATGTCCATTGTCTAGTACCCATAGCACAAGCTCTGCTTAGTTTGGGACTAGATGGTGTTGTGTAAAAATGTCTTAAAAATATTAATTAATTATTATTAATTATCGTACAACAAATTGGGTGAGAGGGGCAATTTTAGATTACACGAACCTTAATTATTAGGTGCTTGAATTTCGTTTAGAACGTGTACAGGGTGATACCATAATATTTAAACATAAACCTTAGTAATTCATCTTTATCCTTACAACTAACTACACAACGTGTTATTGAAATAACTCAAAACCTCTTAAGGGGTCATTGTACTCATCAGTGTGAACAACTTTTACTATGGGACTAACCCTGAAATCGCGAAAAAAAATCTGCTGATCCCATTTGTGATCACATAAATCGACAAAATGTTGGGATCAGCAGATTTTTTCTCGCAATTTCAGGTTTGTTCCCATAGTAAAAGTTGTTCATAATGGTGAGTAAAATGACCACTTTCAGTTTTCAGTTATTTCAAAAACACATTGTATACATAAACAGGGTGATTTATTTAATTGGAACAGAACGGGCAAATCCTAAACCAAAAGAGATACGGGAAAACTTCCTTTGGAGATTTTTTTCTTGTTTTATAAGTAAAAACAAATTGGCATAATTAGATTTTTGATCAAGTGCGAAGTTTCCTTGACTCGTTAGCTGCCATGCTGGCACATGTGCCTGACCCTAGCGGAGGAGGTAGATTTTTTTAAGTTAGGTTTAAAGAATTTTATTTCTCATAAGAACTCACAAAACAGTTCGCTTATAATGAGATGCAAAAGTACTTACAACTAAATTATATAATTTTAGCCTCTAGAGCGTTGGAAATGTTACAGTGTACACTCGACCAAACGGAATCATGACCCACCATAAGCTTAATTTTCTACAAATATTCTAATACAATTAGGTTGAATTTCGAAATTAAACTATGCGGAACGACAGTTGATTCGAAATTCAAAACGTAATTCCAGTTTTATAAAAACGTTATTTTTTATCCAATTATTAACCTATTGCATTCATAACAAAGCTCAAAATTACAAAGACCTCTGATCTGTATTAAAGCAGTTTCCTTAATATTCAAAATGTCCTAAATGCAGCAAGAATATTACTGTTTTGACAATTTCATACGAATTATCGTCTGAGTGGGTCATGATTCCGGTTGGTCGACTGTACATACATAATTCGCTCGGCAATCTAAGTGTAAAAATGATAAAGTTAGCATTTTTTACTCTAATCGACCCATTTTCGTAGAAGTTACAATTCGATGTATCGGTCAAAAAAACAGCACCAGATATTAGTCAAATTCAATAATAACTTTTCTAATAGGTACAAACTATTCGACAGCCATCTAAGTATGCGTCAGTCCCAATTAAATAAATCAACCTGTATAAAAACAGATAATTCCTTACTGTTATTACATAACACAACTTCGTTGTAACAAGTGTTGTTCGTTGTGTTGTTGTTGTCTATTTAGTATTTACAGAAATAAACACAGGTATATTCTACCGTATCTTTCGTAGGTACTTTGAAATCATGTTTATGGATGTAATTCACTCACTCACTGTTCCGAAATCGACTGGGAGTTATTATAGGTTGCGCTAGTCGGTCTTTCTTCCATTCAATGGCCGCTTGTGCACTACACTGAATTTTACGATTCATAGGTCCGATTTTTTCAGGTCAGATGTAATAGACCAGTAATTATGCCTTTGTGCACTATACGTAATTTTACTATCCGTAATTTTCAGGTTCGCAATATTGCACCATCAGTAATAATACTGACAAATGAATGGAGTAAAATTACGAACCTGCGGATTTTAAAAATCAGTGCACAAGCGGCCGAACTCTGTATGATGATTACCTTCCGTAAAACGGGGTGAATAGGACTGCAGGGGTGGATAGGGACAAAAGTGGGCGAGGATAAGATAGTTTATTTTATTATTTTTAACGCATTTACGCATGCGAAGCGAAATCTAATGATTTGTGGGCAACAAACTATCTTATGATTTAAATTGTGGAAAGAAAAAATCGCTCACGAGCAGGATTCGAACCTGCGACTTCTAGCTCGTACGCCAGTGCTTTAGCCACTAAGCTACCGTGAACACTGCTCGTGGTATCGAAATTAACCTCCACTTTTTGTACGTTTTTGGGTGACGTCAACGATATCTTATTATGAAACAGTGTTTCTTGTCTTTCTTCTTTTTTTTCTTAATAAGATATCGTTGCCCACAAAGACTTTAGAATGTTTACCAAATTATGGCTAAACATTTTTTGAAGTATTTTTGGGCAACAAACTATCTTATTTCAATGTTAAAACCCTTGCCCACTTTTGTCCCTATTCACCCCGTTTTGCCCGGTACTTTTTTTATATCAAATGGGCTTGCGTTTGACCACCTCACCTGATGTTAAGTACTTATTACTTCACTGTTTGATGCTGTAACTAAGTTTAAAAAGAAAATTTATTTGGAATATACAAGCGTCAAAACTACCGTATTTCAATACTAATTCTGACGCAAACTTGGGCGTAAATAAATAACGAATGGAATATGAAAATTGCAAAATAGTTACCGTAGAGGCATAGTTTATTTATTGAAAATTTCAAATAATTCTATTTTGAATTAATACATTTAGCAAATTTTTCATTTTATTACTATATGCTCAAAGGTCTGTCCACAGAGTTTTACGCACTCCTTTTCGTTATAAATCAATCAAAACGGGGGTGTGTAATTGTGCGCGCACTAGCGTCTTGCTGCTATTGGTATTTTTTGCTGTCATTGGGTATTTTTTGGATCTTAGTTGAGATAAAGTTTAGCTGCGCCTCTCAACGAGTTCGAACCGTCAACTAGCGCAACGCAACCTGTTATGTTGCAACATCATAATTTCTTCACACGGCAGTGTCGCAAACTGAACTGACCATTTGCAATTTACATACATCAACATGAAAATGAAAGCAACTTCTAGTTTTTTCTTCAGCTGTAACCCTTTAACTTAGTTTAAAGTCAGAGCCTATCTTTGACTCAATTATCTGCCTAAAAAAGGTAACCAAGTCGCCTTTAACAACCGTCTTATTATTTCCAAGCTTGGGACGTGTTAATAAATTGGTCCTAAATGACACCGTGATATTTACATCTTCAATTTATTTTGGCCAAGAGCGATAACACTTAAGACTGCCCAATAATATGTATTTGTATTTTGGCACTCCAAAACTGGCCCAAGTTTTGCGAATTCATAATAAACGTCATTATCAAAAGTTCTCCACCCCTCCTGTCGTATCACGTTGTTATTAGCTCGCTTTCTTGTCTATTTGTCTGTGCGGTACAAATTTTCCAATTGATTTAAAACTAATTTCCCCATGAGCTGGAGACTTAAAATATCAAAAATAGCTCAGAACTGGATAACCATGGTATAATAAGATGTTTCACCTCTTATTATACCTTGTGGATAACCATGTCATATTAACTCGCTTTTGTTTTAAAAACGTGTATTTTTTAAATAATTATGAAACAGTCATTTTGACATCGTCTTTTAAGAAAAAAGATCATATCATAAAATCCTTAAAACCACACATCCTATGGGTTTTTCCCATCTCATTTTCATTTTCAGTATCTCTATAAATGATTACCAAAAGATGTCACTCTTTTTTTTTAACAACTAGCGACCCATCCCGGCTTCGCCCGGGTGCATTTAAAAAAAAAAGTCTTTCATACAGACCTTGTCCTGACAGTTATGAACACAACACAACAAAAGAATATCAGCCAAATCGGTCGAGCCGTTCTCAAGTGATGCTCCGTCATATATGTGGCAATTAATTTTTATTTATTTAGGTAGATGCATGAACATGACATTGTTCTCTTTGTAACTGTAACAAAGACAGCCAAACAACAAATCTTTTCAAAGAACCATAGACCTCTTAAAAAAATATAAAGATAAAGTACAGGTCTACCCTCATTTTGTGCCGTCACAAAATCATAAAGTCGTTTCTTTATAAAGTACCTCCATATAAAATATTGATTACTTAAAGTTCCGTCTCTCTCATTTGACGATGAACACGACATTGCTGTCTCTTTCTAGCTGTTCTTCTATCTGGTAGGCTGACAGTCCGCTCTGGCAGCAGAGCTCGTCGAGGCAAACGAGGCCGTTGTACGTGCGCACGAGTGCCTGGCTGTGGTCGCTCAGGATTGATGCCGTGTCGTCGTTGTTAAGGGTTATTGGGTACTGGAAAAACAGATAATAATAAATAAATATTTTGGGACATTTTTACACAGCAACATCCAGTCCCAAACTTGGCAAACTTCACCGAGTCTTCTTCTTATCCTTTACCGCAAAGTCTGAAGACAAAGGTCTTCAACCAGTGCGCCCTGCCTGTCATGACTTACGGTACAGAGACGTGGACACTGACAGTTGGGCTAGTCCACAAATTCAAAGTCGCTCAGCGAGCGAGCTATGCTTGGAGTTTCTTTGAAGAATAAAATCCGTAATGAGAATAACCGGAGAAGAACCGGAGTGACCGCCATAGCTTGTAGGATCAGTAAGCTGAAGTGGCAGTGAGCTGGCCATGTCTGTCAAAGGACCGATGGCCACTGGAGCAGACGAGTCTTTGAGTGGAGACCGCGAATCGGCAAACGCAGCGTAGGGCGCTCCCCCGCCAGGTAGACGTAAAGAACGTGGCTGGGGGGGACTTTCCAGTCAGAGGACCAAGTGTTGTGGCGCAACTTGGGAGAGGCCTATGTCCAGCAGTGGTCTGCGATAGGCTGAGTTGATTGATGATCTAGTCCCAAACCAAGCAGAGCTTGTACTATGGGCACTAGACAATGGATATAATTTAATACTTATATACTTTTTGATGATATATAAGTGTATTTCTAATATAAGAAACCAACCAATATCAGCCACCAGTCTCTCTTAATAAGAAATAATTTCGATAGGTCAAAAACGACGCAATTGTTATACCCTATCGAGCGAAGTGATCAAGGCACTCCCAAATATATCCTGATTTAACCTTTGCCTGCATATCTTACTTTCCTCCAGACCAGTTACTAAAGAGCATGCAAGTGTTTGATTGGTTAGTATTTTTGCAAACCAATCACAGGAGTCTTGGAGGAGATAGTTACTTTGAGACAAGATCTTAACATCAGATTTGACAACAGATCAAATTGATCAGTCGTCCAGAAATCGGGGGTTAGTGTAACAACACTCCCACAAAGCTGATTCAAACCTGGGATTTGTGTGGTAATGATGTTTACGTAACATCGTGTAAATTCGTGTAGCTTGGAGAAGAGTCACACAAAAGAAGAACACTAGAATCTCCTTACCTTATACACTCTTCTGATGAGCCCTTCCAGCACTCCAAACAGCACGAGTTTCCTCTCGTTGATGGCCAACTCCTGAGGCTTCATCCTTCTGCAGAGATCCCTGATAGTGCTGCCGTACGACATGCCCGCGTACATGCGGAATATGTCGCTCACTTTAGGGAGCTGCCGGGCTGAAAGGCGAAAGAAAATGTTTAGGATCACGGACCCTGCTAAGTTTATAGACTTCGTGTAGTAATTTAAAAATTCTATATAATATAATTGCAGTCTGCAGAGCGTTTTCGGAAAAATACGTCGCAAACATAATCAAATAATAATTTCTTAGGTTTTCGCGATCACTACACATTATAATAAACCAAAGTTATTAATTAAACGATTTTAATTAATAAAAATTGTAGGTTAAAATATTTTTTTAGAAATATCTGTAAAGACGCTTGTCATCTTAGACTTCCTGCGACCACGAACGCTGCAAAGCTTTCGAAACGTCAGGAAAACCAATTTAAATAATATACGCTATTTAATCCGGTTAAAGTTTGTTTTATTATAATCACATAAAATAACATAACATAATCAGCACATTACTGTCCCACTGCTGGGCACGGGCCTCTTCTCAGTATGAGAAGGTTAAGGCCTTAGTCCACCACGCTGGCCTAGTGCGGGTTGATGAACTACACACACCATAGAGAACTGTATGGAGCACTCTCTGGTGTGCAGGTTTCCTCATAATAATAATAATTGTTTTTTAATCGACGTTATTCTGTCTGTCTGGGTTCAATTCCCGGGTCGGGCAAATTGTTATTGGGTTTTTTCATTAGGAAATTCTCAGTAGCAGCCCGGAGTCTGGATTTGTGTGCCCGGTCAATGGCAATAGGCTCGCCCCCTATTACATGGGACTATAACATAACTGGCGAACTGTGGGTGTACTATTACACCTCTGCCTACCCCTTCGGGGAAATACAGGCGTGATATTATGTTATGTGTTATGTTATGTTATTCTGTCGACGCCGGCTGTCGCTGAAAACCAGCGCTAAGGCTCTGCTCCGTCCATGTGGTACAGCAATATGCTGAGCGATGGCCGTTTTGCGCGGATGTGACGCATATCTTACCACACTTCTTGACTCTGTACCTGTATTTGTTCTGTGTTTTACTTTAGTTTTCTGGTAATTTTGTGCGTCACTCTTGACGCAAGTAAATATTTTTTCTTTCTTTCTATTTTAGAAAATAAGAGGGTAGTTGTTTCTATGGGTGGTGAAATGCACATTCACGTGGGATCAGTCGAATGCGAGCGGCCGTACAGGGCGGACGTATTGTATTATAGTAGACACACTTGACATTGACACAGTTGACTCATTTTGCTAAGAAATACCGTAGAGATCGGACGTATTAGCTTGTCCCATTATTTCGTGAATATTGTTGTACTTGTTGTAGTCGTGGTCGGGTAACAAGAACTTATTGCGTTCAATAATCCGTTAAACTTTTTTTCAGAAACTCGTATGAAGAAAAACATGTGTTTCTTACGTGATCTTGCGCAGAAGTCCACACACTGCCGTTGCAGCCCCGCGCACCGAGTCAGCTGTCTTAACTTAGGGGTAGCACTGTACACCTGAAAATTAACAATAAGTTTTTTTTGTAAACCCTAAAGTCTGACAGAACAATCCATTATTATAATTAGCAAAAAAACTGCTTGCTACCTATGAGACAATGTAAATCCAGGACTTTGTTTTTGCTGAAAACAATTCTGTTATATTGTTAGTCAACTACGAAAAGTTTTCAAGAAAAAATTGCAGACTAAAGTGGTGGAAAAAATATGTCAATAATATTCTTATTATGTGTTCTTCAAAACACACAGCGTTGGTTGAAGAAGCTGTCTTAAGATTTCGCCTTTTCATTAAATTAAATGGAATAACTCACCAAATCCTTTGTCCATTTATACTTTCCTTTCTTTCACTATGGCAGTAGTTTGCGCTTATCTATGATTGCGGCGAACTGTCATCTGTCACTCAAATATTTTTAAAGACGTTCAGACAGGGCAGGCCGAGGGAAAAATTATCACTTCCTCCTCCAGTGTACAAAGAACTTTTGTGGTGGCAGGTGGCAATAAGCCACAGTGCAGTACCCCTTCACAGGGGGAGAGTAATACACTTTCTGTCTACAGACGCTGCAGACAGAGGGTGGGGTGCTCACCTGAACGGGCTGTACTTGAAGGGAGCTTGGGAGCCACACCAGAGTCAGTGGCACTCCAATTTAAAAGAAATGTTTGCTGTTTACGGTGCAATCAGCCAACAACAAGCCAGCCTGCAGGGTGCTCATATACATGTTCAGTCAGACAACAAAACGCTGGTAGCATATGTCAGAAATGAGGGTGGAACACACTCCCTGGCGCTGCTAGACCTCACAACCAGATTAATGGAGCTAACGGATCGACTGAACATCACCCTTTCTGCGGCGTACCTCCCGGGGAGGTACAACGGTATAGCCGTCCGCTTATCACGAAACAGACCCGTGCCGGAATGGCATCTGTTGCCCCAGGCCTCGGGGGCCATATTCCAAAGGTGGGGCGTCCCAGACGTGGACCTTTTTGCGTCTCAAAAGTCGGCCGTTGTGCGACAATACGTCACCTGGGACCCAAAAGATGGCTTGGCAAGTTTCTGCGATACATTCAGTCAAAAGTGGCAGTTTCAACTAGCATGGGTATTCCCTCCGCCCAATTTAATACCACGAGTGCTCAGCCATCTGAACTCGGCAGAGGGAACATATATCTTGATAGCCCCACACTGGACTCAGTGTGCTTGGCTTCCGGACGTAAGGGCGAGAGCCCTCGAAGATCCAATACAGATTCCAGATCTATGCAAGAACCTCATAGACCTGACAACGGGCAAGAATCCCCCACAAGTGAACAAACTCAAGCTACTAGCTTGGAAAATTGGGGGTGGAGTAATCAGATTGCCCAGTGGTCAGTAGAAGAAAAAGAACTCTTAAAAAGTAGCTGGCGAAAATCTACACTGACAACTTATAAAGCTCCTATTGAGAGATGGATACTATGGTGCAATGTTCATGGTATAAACCATAAAACACCTGATGCCAAGGATGTAGCAAGATTTTTAGCTAAATTATATTTAGTGGATAACCTAGCCTACAGCACCATACGTTTACACAAATCAGCAATCTCCACATACTGTGCCATATCAACAGAAATTATGTCAAAAAACTTTTTTGTTCACCAAGTCTTAAAAGCAATATCCTTAGTTAAACCACAGCCTAGAAAACCACCGGTATGGGATACAAAATTACTTTTTGACTGGTTAATAAAGTCACCAGAGACTGGGACACTATTTGACATTACTAGAAGAGCAGCATTAATCTTACTTTTAGCCTCGGGCAGGCGGTTACATGATCTAACATTGCTAGATATCTCTGAACAAAATATGGAACAAACTGAGGAAACGGTAACATTGTGGCCTAGGTTTGGGTCAAAGACGGATACTGGAAACCACAGGCAATCAGGATGGTTACTTAAAATTCACCCTGAACCTAAATTATGCCCAGTAAGACATATAAAAGATCTTATAAAGTCTACACAAGATAGAAGAAATCAAATTCATGATTTATCCAGCTTGTTTATTTCAGTAACAGGTGTTATTAAACCTGCTTCAAAAACAATAATTTCTGGATGGATTAAGTCAATCTTTAAAGAGGCTAATATTGAAGCTTCTCCGGGAAGTATCAGATCTGCTGTCGCATCAAGAAGTTGGCTAGAAAATAGACCATTAGACGAAATATTAAAAAGGGCAACTGGAAGAGTAGCGAAACCTTCAGAAAATTTTACTGTCGCCCGGTGATGAGAAGGAGCGATAAGGGGTGTCAGGATTTATTATATGAAAATTTTTCACATATATGACTAAATGTTAATTTGATTGATCTCACTGATTGCTTTAATTGTTTGATAAGAATTATTATTATTTTGACTATTTTTTGTTGTGCTTAGAAGAGCACTTTGTTTTGCTGAACAAGTTGTTAGTAGATTCTAGTGTATGTTTCCTAATTAATAATTGGATTGATATATTTTTAATAATTTGATTTATCTAGAACATCTTATAAAGAAATATTGTTATTATTTCTATCTCTTTGAAATAAAAGGAAGATTGGTACTTTTGATTAGTTCATTAGACAACATCATCCTGTAAATTAATTTCAAGCATTATTTCACATAGCGTCTATATCTTTTAGATATTCTTTCACCAGCAGATATCAAACAGGTCTTCAACCAACGCTGTGTGTTTTGAAGAACACATAATAGAACTGTTTTGCATAAAAACAAAACAGATATTATGTGAATGAAAAACACACAGCGTTGCAGCAAGGTGCTTGCTGGTGAGTTTTGAAGACTCTATGAGTGACAGATGACAGTTCGCCGCAATCATAGATAAGCGCAAACTACTGCCATAGTGAAAGGAAGGAAAGTATAAATGGACAAAGGATTTGGTGAGTTATTCCATTTAATTTAATGAAAAGGCGAAATCTTAAGACAGCTTCTTCAACCAACGCTGTGTGTTTTTCATTCACATAATATCTGTTTTGTTTTTATGCAAAACAGTTCTATTATTTATTGTCAATATATTATGAAATAATTGAAAAATTCATTTACGTACAAAGGCGAGCAAATGATTGATTGAATGAACTATGAAAATGAGTTTTATTACAGTACATAAACCTTAGAGTGGGCTTAGAGCGATAGAAAATAATAACGTATTTTTCTTCCAGTCACTTCCGGCAGTTGCGAAATCCACTTCCTGGAATGTGCTATAAAGGCTCGTACAAACCAAAAGCAGTTTAGTAGCAGCGCGGGGCATGAGCAGCGAGGAGCATGAGCAGCGCGTCACACGTCACTGTCACGTCACGCTTTAGTGAAAAGGTAGGCAGTTTTAAAGTGTTTTGGAGGAGGGCCTGCCATAGAATTGCCTTCAATATGGCATGTATCGGTTGTCAAACAACACAACTGCTTCGTAATCGCTTTGACGTCACACTGACGCTAACGCACCGCCCTGTCCTACTAGTGCTGGGCTAGGCTGTAGTGATACAATACAATACAACCGCGCCGCTCCTACCTGCGCGCCGCGCTGTCTAGTCTGTCACCGGCGGGTCCAGAGCAGGGCAGGAGCGGCGGAGTTTGCCAGCGGGCCCGCGCTAATATTTGGTGTGTCGTTTTTCATATCGTTCCTTGTATTACAACCTCCGCGGGCCCTCCTTCAACCTGCGCTGCTACTGACCTGCTTTTGGTCTGTACGGGCCTTAATAGGTACTGTTACCGATTTAATTACTTACAGCACAGTACTGGAAGATGGGCACCAGCGTGACCACTCCATAGTAGACTAGATTCTGTACGCACGCGCGAACCAGACTGATCTCCACGTCTGTGAGCGCTGCTATCTTCGACACGTGGTTGAACCCGTCTATGTACGGCAGGATCTGTAACAAGGAGAGGGTTCACTGTTAAAACTGGATGTCTACATCTTATTAGACTGAGTATATCCATGGAGTTTTTTTGCCGGCTCTTCTCCATAGGACCATCTTTTTGGAACCGTGCAACTACATTCATAATTAACGTTTTGAAAGTGCATGTAAATGCTTATTCGAATTAAAAACTTTTGACTTTGACTTTGACTGAGAGCCAACAAAAAAAACCACCAGAAAGTGGAAAAAGGAAAAGATGATCAATATGATTTTAAACTCTCTTTTTCAATTATTACAGTTGATTACAAATGGTGTTACTTATTCTTTCGATATTTTAATAAAAATCTTGTTAAAAAATTTAGTTTTTTTAATTTTCGTTAAACAACTTATTTATAAACAACTTTTTTTGTGTTTAAGATGCTTCTATAGACTAGTAATAACCGTGTTTTCATTTATTGTTGTATTGTCATATCCACGTTGTATATTGCACTTATTTAATTACGATTGACGCACGTAGTTACAAAATATTTAATCAAATATTGCTAAAACACCTTGATAATTTAAATACAGGGGCGTAGTTACCGCCGTATCAATGATACGGGGCCCCTGAGCAGGGGCCCAGACGTTTTCCACAATCTCAAATTCTTATTGATAAGAGGCCTGTAATGAATGAAAATAATAGTAGTTTTTAGTCTATAGCAATTAGAACAAATTAATCATTTGCATAAAACATAACCCCCCCCCCCCTTTGGGCATCGCCACAGTCGGGTAAAAAGGGCCCCCCAACAAATTTGGATACAGGGCCCATTTAGGTCTAGCTACACCACTGTTTATATATCACACTTTTGTCATAATACTGATAATATAAAATCGTTGCAGAATATTATGCGACCTACTTAATACCTATAAACTACATAACTACATAAATTATCTGTTATCTACGAATGCACTTAGCACAGCTGCCCGCATCTAATAATGGATCTGATCGGCAGTCGTCCGTCCCAATTTGCGCATAGCAACATCGCAAGCGCATCTTGTGCAGGCAATCGGCGCCCGCGCAACGTGAGTTTATATTCACTATTAAATATTTTAATGCCTTTGGTTTGTATAACGTCAAACTTATGCCTTGCCTGATATAAAGAAATTTTATTTATTTATTTATAAATATGAATGTTTGTGTAATTTGTGACTAGTAAATATTTTAATGTCTTTGGTTTGTAGGTAGGTATAACATCAAACTTATGCCTTGCCTGATATAGAGAAATTTTATTTATTTATTTATAAATATGAATGTTTGTGTAATTTGTGTTACATGTGTACTCTTCCTTTGGATAAAAGCAAACTCCAAAGACGCCAAGGGTTTCCTGTTTGCGAAACAGTCCAATGTCGTTATGCATTTGCAAGTCGACAATTCATGGCTCAAAGTTCACGCATATGCGTGAAAAAAAAAAAAAAAAAAAAAAAAAAAAAATGGAAATAATCTGATTAATTTTATTATATATATAATAAAATTAATCAGATTATTTCCATTTATAGAAACACATCACACGAAATAAAAAATAAAAATAAAAAATGGCTTCAACCCTTAACATATGACGAAACTGAAAATATGCTAGTAATTTTATCATAAATAGTTAATGTAACAATATAGAATCTGAATAAATGGTTACCACAACACACGCACACTTACCCCCACCACCCTACACACTCACCCCATACACACATACACATCATCCTTTACTCAAAAACACCCTACCCATCCACTCTCCCAATCTCAAACACATACTTCGCTTGTTGTTGTTAACGTAAAATAACTGAAATGTCACGGTTGTATTATAAAACTGAAGCCGTAGAAACTCCCGACTCCTAAGATACAGGTCTGCGTACCTAGTTTAGGGGCCGGAAAAATGACATTAAATCTTGATCTTGACTTGATTGTACAACCTGCTGTTGTTCCTCGTGCTCTGTATTGTGTTTTAAGTACAAATAAATAAAAATACAAATACAATGGGATTTAAATTATCGTGGAAAGCAGATGATGCACAGACAGACATCGTTGTTCTAGTTTGAGCATGGCAACAGCATGCATCTGTGCAGTCACCGGCACGGCGCATGCGCGTCTTGATTAATACGATTGTTTACTGTACTGGTTTGATATAATCTGACTTTTTGATAAATTGTATGCTGTGCACACAGACAGACAAATATAGATGAAGTGCTGCGAACAATCATAGTGAAGCCAACAAAACCGTGCTTTTCCGTGTATAAACCAGCGCTCGCGCACACACATGTACCTCAAACCGTGCTCACCGTTCGCAGTACACATGTCGCGGCATCGTCCAGTAATCAACTCAGCCTATCGCAGTCCACTGCTGGACATAGGCCTCTCCCAAGTTGCGCCACAACACTCGGTCCTCTGCCTTCCGCATCCAGTCCCCCCAGCCACGTTCTTCAGGTCTTCGATCCACCTGGCGGGGGGGCGCCCTACGCTGCCGTTTGCCAATTAGCGGTCTCCACTCAAAGCCTCGTCTGCTCCAGCGGCCATCGGCCCTTCGACAGACATGGCCAGCCCACTGCCACTTAAGCTTACTGATCCTACAAGATACGTCAGTCACTACGGTTCTTCTACGGTTATCTCGTTACGGATTTTATCCTTCAAAGAAACTCCAAGCATAGCTCTCTCCATAGCTCGCTGAGCGACTTTGAATTTGAAATGTTACAAGTGGTTATAAGTGGTTAAAAGGAATCAATCACTTAAGAGCTATCGAATCAATCTTGGTCCCGCCTTTGACCGTACACTCCTAGCATAGACAATCAATATTGTTTTATCTGTACCTAGTTTTATGAGGTCAATGTTTGTTAGAATAACATTTGCTAAGGCACGATGGATTTGGAAAAGGTTACCGAAGTTGTTTCAGTAAGCAAGTATTGACTGTAGTAATGGTTTGTTTAGGAAAGAGCTACCAATAATATATAGCTTTAGCGAGAATATTAGGATTTTTTTTGGTTTTTTTACCCGACTGTGCGAGATCAAAGACAGGGTTATGTTTTGCACGCGTTTTCTATGTATGTGGTGATCCTTTATACCATCAAATCATCCCAATAGCGGGATGGATTTTAATGAGTGAGGTGTCTATTAACTTGGCCAAGTAAACCGTGTGATGGTTATGTTATAGGTTTGGTTATAGGCTAGGTTTTGTTTGATAAAACCAAAATGGCGGCCGTGAAATGCAAAAAGGCGGTAGAGACAAACAATAAATATCGATACGCAAACGAAATTATCACTGAATAGGTCTTTTAAAATAAACATGATGTTTCTTTGACCATTTTACAGTCTTATGCTCCGTTTAAAAATAACGCAACCTAAAAGTTGTGTATGATTTAGATTTCCGACTATAAAAAAATTGTTCTGGTAGATTGCATGAGGTGTTTGTCGATTTGTAAGATATAGTGATGATATTTTATAGGTGTATTTATTTATAGGCCAAATCAAGAAAAAAAGGAAAGTGTTTAAGCCAAACCTAAAAAGTTAATAAAAAACAAAAATCAAAAGAAAAACCGAATGCGTGTTGCAGCAGTCGCAGTCGGGTTTAAACTTTTTTATTTATGGTATACGTAGGTTGGCGAACCAGTGGCGGTTCCAGGGGGGGGTCGTAGGGGTAATGACCCCCCAAAGTCGTACACGTCAAATTGACAAATCTCCTAAAAATGGACAATTTACAAAAATATATAAAATAAGTTATTGACTTCCTGCTTAAACGTCCAAAAAAAAACGTTCCTGCTTAAACAATGAAATCAAAACTAGGTAAGTACTACCTACTTACTCAAACACGACATCACACGGCATATACTCGTACGTCAAAAAATACCTAAAATTATGTTAGAGTTTTGTTTATGTACTGAAGTTCAATTTACAGCATAGGTATTATTTTGCTCAAAATAAAGTATGAATGATATTTCCAGTTTAATGACAAATAATATCACATACGACGGCGGTAGTTCATCTTGTTGAACGGTTTGCGCTACTTTACATGAGCCTGCCGTCGAGATTGAAGCTTTGGCGGTGAAAAAAAAAATTCACGCTCGCTTCGCTTGCGCTTCTTCATTAACGTACATAGCCTACAACTCCAAAAAATATACTTAAATTGAAGTCAACTTTTCGCATAAATATGAAACATTCGCGCTCGCTTCGCTCGCGATTGTTCCCAAAGTTCGTTTCGTCTTTGTTGACGTTCATTTTGTAAGTAACTATTCTGTTATATAATAAACTAACTCCAAACTTTACCTTGTCATAGCGAAAAAAAAAATTGCCCAATTTGGACCTTGAAACTGTACGTAAGACAAGTTGACCCCTCCCAAAATCTTGGGCTGGAACCGCGCCTGCGAAACGAGCCACACCGCCCACAATCAAAATCAAATTGCGTCTTTATTATTTGTAGACTATTAAGTATATGGCCAACCTTTCTACGTACGTAGGTACGTATTATATTCACATGCTGCAATTTGAATCGCTTATTTCCCGAAAAAGGGTAAGGGGTATTTGTGTTTACTTAAATCGATAAAATATAGGGACCACCAGATATTTTTTTCGCGATTTCAGGGTTGGTCCCATAGTAAAAGTTGTTCATAATGATGAGTACAATTACCCTTTTTCGGAATATAACATAACATAACATCACGCCTGGATTTCCCCGAAGGGGTAGGCAGAGGTGTAATAGTACACCTACATTTCGCCAGTTATGTTATAGTCGCATGTAATAGGGGGCGAGCCTATTGCCATTGACCGGGCACAAATCCAGACTCCGGGCTGCTACTGAGAATTTCTTAATGGAAAAATCCAATAACACTTTGCCCGACCCGGGAATCGAACCCAGGACCCCACACTCAGCAGTCGCGCTTACAACCACTAGACCAATGAGGCAGACATTTTTGAGATTTCGGAAAATAAGCGATTCAAATTTCAACAGTAATTAATAGGTAACTCGTATAATTATTTACTGACATATTTTCAAGTCAAAATAGGTAGATATAGATATTATTATGTGTAACGGTTTCGATCGTATGATTTTCGATTATTCATAGATTTTCCTTATTTACTACTATGTAAGTACAGTAGGCAGCTGTTAAAATAAATAAATAATTGAAAAATTAACCATGTTTATTTACCTAAATTCTGTAAGTAGGTAATTCTGCCGTATTGCCTTGACTCAAGTGACCTATGGCCGGTTCCAATAATAGACTGTGGGTTATCATACAATAGTCCGACCTATCCGAATGTACATACCGAAGCTACTCATTCATTTCGTCAATCTAATTTATTATTAAGGGCCCAAATTGATAATCGACTATAATAAATACATTTTTGGTTAGAAGCTTGTAACAAACGGAAGTGTTTTGTTTTGACAACGTCTGTGGTCTAGTGGATCGAGAGTCGGACTGCTGATCACGAGGTCGTGGGTGTCGTGGGTTGAACCCACAGGACACAAATATTTGTGTGATGAACATGTGTTTGTGTTGGTCTGGGTGTTTCTTATGTATTATACTTACAATACATAAGAAACACCCAGACTACTACTACGACAACTTTTTTTTGTTGTAAATACATTTAATACATATATTTACAAAAAAAAAGCATATACCAGGCCCCTCAGAAAGTATTGCGAAAAAAAGTTTTTATATATGGGAGACTGGCCAGTTATAATGTTTTTCGAAAATATGATTATTTATAAGTAAAAATAAGTAAGTTCCAATTTCAAAATTTCCCTCCACATTTTTTGCGAGTTAATTCAAAGTATTGTGTCTCACTGAAATATGGATCTGCGCCGGGAACATTTTAGAGCTATGATTTTATACGATTTCAAGTGTCGCCTGAAACCGGATGAATCGTACGATAGACTTCAAATGGCATTCATGGATGAAGGCCCTTCCAAGGCAACCGTGTATCGTTGGTATAACGAATTCAAGCGCGGTCGACCAACTTTGGGGGATGACGAAAGAAGCGGTCGCCCTTTGACGGCTGTTACCGAAGAAAACGTGCTAGCAGTGAAAATTTTAATCCAAGACAATAGGCGAATTACATATCAGGAGATTCAACACATATTGAAGATTGGATCGGGAAGCGTTCACGAGATTCTACACAGCCATCTTCGCGTGAGGAGGATAGTATCACGCTGGGTGCCGCACAACCTCACCGATGCTCAGAAGCAGGCCCGGGTGGAATGGTGCCGTGATATGCTTAACAAATTTGAAGCAGGCTCGTCTCGGCGTGTTTACGACATCGTTACAGGTGATGAGTCCTGGATTTATCAATACGACCCAGAAACCAAGCGCCAGTCGACTGTTTGGGTGTTTCAAAATGAGCCAACGCCTACCAAAGTGAAGCGATCTAGAAGCGGGGGTAAGATTTTGATCGCTAGCTTTTTTAATTTGACTGGCCACTTGGTATCAATTCCCTTACGGGATCAAAGAAGCATTAATGCCGAATGGTATACTACCAAATGTTTGCCAGAAGTTTTCTCTGTTAAAGCAACAAGCGACCAAACACAGGGCTCCGCGGGCTACTGCTCCACCACGACAATGCACCTGCGCACACCGCACTCAAAACGAGGGACTTCCTGGACAGCACGCCAGTCAAACTCCTGGGTCACCCTCCTTACAGCCCTGATCTAGCACCGTGTGACTTCTTTTTATTCCCAAAAATAAAAAATCAGCTCAAAGGGATACAATTTTCGTCGCCGGAAGATGCGCTGGCTGCGTTCGAGCAGGCTGTAAACGAGGTGTCTGCGGCGGACTGGAAAAAGTGTTTTGAAAACTGGTTTAGGCGCATGAATCTTTGTATAGAGGCTGGTGGAAAGTACTTTGAAAAGATTTGATAAAAATATATGTACGTATAGAACAATTTTTTTTAGTTTCGCAAAACTTTCTGAGTGTCCCACGTAAGTATTATATCCATTGTCTAGTACCCATACTACAAGCTCTGCTTAGTTTGGGACTAGATGGTGCTGTGCAAAAATGTCCTAAAATATGTATTCATTTATTTTTATTTATTTATTCCGTAACAAAACTTATTTTAATCTATCGCTATCCTTTACTAATAGTAGATACAATAAAGGGATGGCAACAATTTTAGTGCTGTCAAATTAGTGTAAGGCGGCCCGGCCCATACACCTACAATATAACTGCGCAATATTAATATTGCACAATTGTTATTGTATCGTCCCGATCTTCATTTGTCTTTCAATCTTACTCCTACACATAACATAACATCACGCCTGTATTTCCCCGAAGGGGTAGCCAGAGGTGTATAGTACACCGACATTTCGCCAGTTATGTTATAGTCCCATGTAATAGGGGGCGAGGCTATTGCCATTAACCGGGCACAAATCCATACTCCGAGCTGCTACTGAGAATTTCCTAATGAAAAAACCCAATAACACTTTGCCCGACCCGGGAATCGAACTCAGGACACCACGCTCAGCAGTCGCGCTTGCGACCACTAGACCAACGAGGCACTCCTACACGCTCAATATAATTGCGCAATTGCAAACATTGCGCAATTATATTGTAGTTGTATGGGCCGCCTTTCTTCGTATTTTTAGTGGGCACGTTCAGAGATCACGACTAAACTTGTATGGTTTTAATTCAGCCTAATTCGACAGCACTAAAATTGTTGCCATCCCTTTCTTGTATCTAAATTCAAATTCAAACCATTTATACCATATATTTAGTAAAAGAGAGCGATATAACCATTTATTTAGTAAAAGAGAGCGATATTTTAAAATAAGTTTAGTTTGTGAATAAGAGATTCAACACCGATGGATGTCCTTAGAACTTTATAACAGAGGGTCTACTCGCGTTTTACGAACGACAAACGAAGTACGAACTTTCGTTCCGACTGATACCTACACAATAAAGATCCGCACATAAAAAGGTACAATAAATATAAACTAAGGTTTATAGTCGCATACAATTGATCGGAGATCAGAGAAACAAACGTCAAAAGACAATCATCGCATGCGATATGGGAACGATGGTTGACCGGAGTAGAAAATTGTGCGATGATTCGTACGATTTATCGAAAATCGTCAAACGGGAGTAGACCCCCTGGTCGCAAAATCGCAATCTAAACCGCTGCCGCGTATATTTTGCGCCAACCTTCGTACACGTGGAGCGGTGAGCACGCAACAAACTGCGCGTGCGGCGAATGCAATTAACAGCTTTATTTGTTTATTTATAGTATTGTTATGGCTTTATTTATATTGTTATCTTTGCTTTAAGTGATTAGGAACTCATGGCAAAGTGATTACCGTGAATATTGGTCGCGTTTTTCGTGAAAGACATTGGAAAAACTATACTTTACGTTAGTATAATAAGTTTATGGGAAAAACTGCAATTCGAATGAATAGTTCACATTTCTTACAAGTTACAAGTGATTCATTTTTTCGAACGATTTAAAAATGGTCTGTGTCATCAACATCTTTTCGTTCTATCACACTTACGGTCAAAATTAATATCCAATCTATCCACGATTTACCCTACTAGAGATAGAAATTTGACATATTTTGTTTGGAGCTTATGTCAATTTTCTATCTCTAGTAGGGCAAATCTTGGATAGATTGGATATTAATTTTGGCCGTTAAATGGCCAAACGAAGTTTGATCAAACTTGGCATAGAGATAGCCTGAAATCTGCTGCTGAATTGTTTAACTTGAGATTTGTTTGGAACTATATTTTGAACGTTTTAATTACGGGAGTTGACCTTCAGATAGAACAGAGAAAAATGTTGTTTTGTAACGGTCTTAATAATTATATCCTATCTATCCACGATTTGCTCTACTAGAGTTACGGCCAAAATTAATATCCATTCATAAGCTCCATACAAAATATGTCAAATTTCTATCTCTAGTAGGGCAAATCGTGGATAGATTGGATATTAAATTTGGCCGATAGTTGACATAATTAGTATGTAGCTTAAAATTAAATGATGTCTTTCTATTTCTGGTGGAGCAAATAGCAGAGTTCTGTCGTCGCCAAAAAAGAAATGTCAGCGAGTGGTTTGACCCGTCCGAGTTTTGCACTTCCGTGGGTCGCGACCGATACGACAGACGCGCACGTCCGACGCGCTACGGCGCTTACGGCTGACGCGACACTATACATGCTGAAATTTTTATCGCTTCTATCCCGTAAAGGGGTCATTGTAGTCATCATTATGAACAACTTTTACTATGGGACCAACCCTCAAATCACGAAAAAAAAATCAGTTGTTCCCTACAATAGTGTTCACTTAAATCCATAAAATGTAGGGACAACTTTTTGCCATTTCAGATTTGGTCCCATAGTAAAAGTTGTTCATAATGATGAGTACAATGACCCCTTTTCGGGAAAGAAGCCATTAAAATATCAACGTGTATAACAGTATTTAAATATTGAAAATATGTATCGGCCGCATGTGTCGCGGGTTTCGAGAGCGTCGCCATACATTTTCATGTTTAGTATTGTCGCGTCAGCCGCAGCATCGGGCATACGCATTTGTCGTTTCGGCGGCGAACCATGGAAGTCCATAAGGCCCGCCGGGTATTGAACCCAACCTATGATATGAACATCATTGCGCGGATGGTTTTGTAATAGGTATGTAGTGAGTAATGCCGCACCGCATACCGTATATTGGTCCCGTATATTGGTTACAAAAGACATAAACGCGCCATCTGGCACTCTGGTTGAGCTTCGTTTAATTCAATATACTGCGGGCTACGCCTACGCCGACCATGTCATTTCTTCCCGTGAAAAGAAGCATCTAAATACAACGATAAGTATATAAAAAGAGCGCCATCAATCTGGTGAAAACTTAGTTAAACAATATTTCACTTGGGCTTCTGTTGCAAAAAGTGTTTGTAACCAACGTAAACAATAATTTCAATCTGCATTATCACATAGGTATACGTCACCAGTCCAGTAGGACCAGCACTACCAACACGTTTTTGATAAATGAATTTATGTCCAAATCTAAATAAAAGACACCTGTTTCCCACCAAATATATCTAAAAGACGTGTCTAAATTCACTGGACATTGCGATAATATAAGAGTACCTACCACATAGAACAAATGACTCACGTGTTTTTGTAAAGTGCGAGTATTTTGTTTACACATTCGTATTGTTATTTTTATTATTACATTGAATGTGTTTGAGTGCTGTGTTTTATTATCGTGAAAAATGTGAAGTGGTGTAAAGAAATTGAAATTTTTGAGGAAGGAAGGATAGCAATTGGAGTACGTATTAGTTTTTTTTGTAACGAATATGTCTATTCAATTTATTTATTATATTCTTTATTGTACATACACCAAACGAAAACAAAGACAGTAGTTTACAGATAGATTATGTAAGTACAATAATGGGCGGTCTTATCGCACAAGCCAATCTCTTCCAGACAACCTTTGGATGGACAAGAAGTATGGGAACCGGTCGTGGGTAGTTACGGTGTAAAAGTTTCGTACATAATATATTCAAATATAATGTTATTATTTATTTATTTAATTCTTTATGCACAACTGGGTACAAAGGCGGTCGGTTTTTCTACTACTTTCTTGTCCTGTGTAGGGTTGCCATCCATTCGGGTTTCCCCGGATTTATCCTAGTTTGGACGGCGTTAGGGGTTGCCCTCCGAGGGGTTCCCAAGAAGTGCCCGCTCGCCACGCAGCGCTGGTAAAAAAACACATGTTTTTTAATTTAATGGTGTCCGGAACTCCGGAGGAAAACCCTGGTTTCGCCCAATTATCCGGGGTTTTGGAAGGCTTTGTCCGTCTACAGTTTAAGTCATAGCAGCCCTAATCCTGTGTGATTTTATCCTATTCTAAGATGACTCCTCTCCAAAACTTGAACAGGTTTCCAAACAGCAAAGTATTATCACATGAATCAAAATCTATATTTACCTACTCATGTGGTTTTATGATTCGCAACTCAGTTCACAGTATGGAAAGGTGGCGTTAGTTACACCTTGATATAAAGGCGCTGCCTCACTGCGGTAATTCCATTGACAATTCAATGGGTAATTCGCGTATAATTTTGCAAATTCTCCGGAACAAATCAATATAATTTGATCTGTACCGGTGAATTTGTTACATTACACGCGAATGCGCGCGGTGAGAGAGCTCCCTTGTTATGTTTCTAAAGGCAAGATTCAAATATTTAGTGTTCCGTAAGAAAAAGGTAAAAAAAGGAACACTTATGGTGCGATTCCGTCCGTCCGTCTGTCACAGCGGTATATTTCAGCAGCGATTTCCGTTCCTCTGGGCTATCGGTCTAAAATTTGGAAAAGTTTTAAATACTGCTTACGCATTCCTACGAATCATACGAATTTGCGCATCCTAAAACAATTATTTTTGTTTTTTTTTCATGCTGCGTACTTTTCGACTTACAAAAAGAAAAAAAATATCAATCACTCACAATATCATTATCTTTTACAGTCAAGTCCCAAACAACACGCAACTCTGTAAAAGATAATGATATTGTGAGTGATTACTGCGTGCATCGAAACGATTTTAATTAATAATATTGTACGGTACATTAAAATATTTTTTATGAAATATCTGTAAAGACGCTAGTCATCTTAGTCTCCCTGCGACCACGATTTCAGGCTATCTCTATGCCAAGTTTGATCAAACTTCGTTTGGCCATTTAACGGCCTAAATTAATATCCAATCTATCCACGATTTGCCCTACTAGAGATAGAAATTTGACATAAGCTCCATACAAAATGTGTCAAATTTCTATCTCTAGTAGGGTAAATCGTGGATAGATTGGATATTAATTTTGGCCGTTAGTATACCTGCGACCACGAAATGCTGCAAAGCTTTCGAAACGTCAGGAAAACCAATTCAAATAATATACGCGACTTAATCCGGTTAAACAGATTAGATTTATTCGTTTTTTTGTGTTTTCGTTTACGAATACCATATCGTTCTGAAAATTACATAAATCTCTGCAGGAAGTTTCACTTACAGCCACTTGTAAATCGTCGTCGACTAGCTGATTGCACATTTCTATTAAATATACTACGTAATGAAATTGATTGCCCAGATCTTCTACAAAAGCTACGATTTACGGCCAAAATTAATATCCAATCTATCCACGATTTACCCTACCAGAGATAGAAATTTGACATATTTTGTATGTATATATATATGTATAATCGTGGATAGATTGGATATTAATTTTGGCCGTTAATGTTCCCCGAAAAATCATCATCATCATCATCATTTCAGCCGAAAGACGTCCACTACTGGACATAGGCCTCCCCCAATTAAGGGGGGGATATGCCATAATCGCCACGCTTGGCAGGCGGGTTGGCGATCGCAGTTGGTTGGTTAAATACTCAGAGAACGCTGTTGCCCATCCTCTGGTGAATCCCTTAGTCGCCTTTTACGACACCCATGAGAAGAGATAAGGGTGGTGCTATTCTTTAAGTCCGGCATCACACGGACAATGAAAAATGATGATCCCCGAAAAATGATTAGGTTCAATCCACCTATCTCCATCCCCTTTTGTTCCACGAACTATAGACAAAATTCATATATCGTGCGGGCGAGCAAAGACTTTAATGAACTTTGTAAAGAGTTCTCATTTGACCCATTTACTTCAAAAAGCTCTACGGTACGCAATGTGCTAAACCTTGACTTCTTTAGAATGACTGAATAATTAATATTCAAGTATTTTATGCAATATTTTTCAACTCTAATCAATTGTAGTTATTGTGCTTGCTAGTGATCGTTAAAATCAGTGTTAATTTATCCCTTTACTATCCGTGGAAACCTGTAATTGGATTAATGTAACCTATGCTAGCTGCTTATTAATTTTTATATAGCTGTTGGTTTTCCAATTATAAATAAATAAATAAACTTTGTTTTATTATCTTTGTTTGTTTAATTCTGACATTAATCTACACTGTTCTCACTTTTGTTGTATTGAACAATTATTTTAATAAAAAGAGTATATCCATGAGGTTTCTTGCTGGTTCTTCTCCATAGGACGGGACCATTTGAAACCGTGTAGCTAAAGCCTTACGTTGCACAAGTGCCTGTAAATAGGTGAAGGTCTATTTGAAATAAATACAATTTGAATTGAAATGAAAACACCTGTCAATATCAAAATTACAAGGTTCAACTGTTAAATGAATAGAAACTAGCATTTTTATCGTAATTCCTAAACATAGGGTAGTGGGGCAAGATAAAATTAACTGGATTATTCATGTTTTCAATCCAATTCATTTATTAATTTGCACGAAATATTGTACATATGTTGTTACAATGCAATAGTTTGTCCAAGACATATTCCACCCATTCTAGAGGCATGCAAATTTATACAAAAATATCATCATCATTACAGCCGAAAGACGTCCACTACTGGACAAAGGCCTCCCCCAATTAAGGGGGGGATATGCCATAATCGCCACGCTTGGCAGGCGGGTTGGCAAAAAAATCAAACAATAATAAAATAATCTTTTTTTTTAACATTTAAATTCTGTGAATTACAATGCACCTCTATATTTGCAATAATGACAAGCGCTCTTTAAAAAAAAAAGCTATGGAGTAAAAGCTATTCCCTCTATCAGCCAATCCCGCAACGCACGGCAGAATTTTCTGCATGGTTAATTCAGAAATCGATTTAAGCAAGGAGTTGTAATGAGTGGTGCCATATAAGCACAGCTGCGTCAAATGAAATGGGTTAAAAACAGCTCTAATATTGTTGACTGTGATATCATCATTTCCGTGTTTTTCAGACATATCGTCATTATTGTAACCGTCAAGAACGTGTATCAAGGGCGTCAATATGTTCCTTGATCGTAAACTTTGAGTACATCAACTTAAATGTCGTCGGGTTACTGCAAGAAGTAATCTACTTTCATAAAAAAACCGGCCAAGAGCATGTCATGCTTAGCAAACGAATCAAATAGAATATTCAAAATAGTAATGGTAGTATGGTGTTATCAAATAGAAGGCTACCAAAGGAGCATTGTTTACCAAGATAATTTTTAGGGTTCTGTACCCAAAGGGTGCTAACGGGACTCTCGCTACGCTGTCCGTCCGTCCGTCTGTCTGTCACAGGGCTATATCTTTGTAACGGTAATAGATAACTAGTTGAAATTTTACAGAATATGTGTTACTATGGTGCCTATCACGACAAATACTAAAAATAAAAAAGTCCAAAACCAATGGGGGATCACGACAAATACTAAAAATAAAAAAAGTCCAAAACCAAAGGGGGTCCCCATAAAAGAAACCTTGAAAAACATGCATTTTTTTCAACGTTTTTGTTCCTGCTCTATCTTCAAAATGGTAATACATACCAGCGTCAAACTTGGTCTGATTATAGTGCATACTATGTAGTTTACCAAAAAATAATTCATAAAAACATGGCAAACGTAGACATATGTGGTGGTACCTACGTAAGAAAGAGATGTCATAATTCACATTTCGCATACGTTCGTTGATGTCTTTTGATAAACTCTCGTAAATTAAATCAGTTTCTATGGGGTATCAGGTCGATGGGTGGTACGGAACCTTTACTGCGTGAGTCCGACTCACACTGGGCCGGTTTTTTATAAGATCCTGGCTGCGAATCCCACAAATATTTCAGTCCAAATTCAGTTAGAAAATGCTGAGAACTTGTAAAAGTACTTGTGAAATTAATAAGAAAACAAAAGTTGGTTGTTCGTTCACCTCTGAAAGTATTCCTAGCCACTAAAACTGAAAAACAAGCGTGTAGGTACCACTAAAACTGAAAAACAACCGCATTCTTTACATACCTATCTATATAAATAATACAGTGTGTATTTTACACAACTGATTGGACACTAAAAACGTGGTTTTGATGTTACGTTCATAAATAATTCTAGAAATAATCGTGAATTATAGATATACATTCGATTGAATCGAATTCCATAGCGATACTAATAGTACGTTAGTACTATTAGATATTCTGTGCTAATAGTAATAAATAATATAATCGGCCATCATTGTGCCGATAGTCGTAACGGCCAATGGTCTCATAGCCAAGAGCCTTGACCAACATCTTAAGAGGCTCTCGTTAGGTGGCTGGGTCAAGGGCCAGATTCAGAAGGTGTTCAGAAGGCGGTTCTCCTCGACACGGCACGTATTGTGAGGAGGTTCCTTTTTCTGGGGCCCTAACCGCCGGTAGCTTGGACCCTGCTCCCTATGACGGTGGAACACAATTTTTTATATTTTTAAATGTTTTTTTGTTTTTATAAAAAATATTAAAAAATGTATTTAATAGGTAAGTTAAGAACTAAATAAAGGAAATAATATAATATAACAGTGAAGCGTGTCGACCTTCACTCGGGTATTACAATTATATGCATAATTCTATTGTTTATTAGTTTTAAAGCAGAACAGCTGAGTTCAGGGGTTGTCGACATTTTTTAAGAAAAAAAATATATATTTTGCAACCTGATATCGGTTTTGTACCGATCGTTAGTAGCCAAGTTCGCATCGCAGTCGCGAGTTTGATTCCCGCATGAGGAATTCTTGTTGAGGTGTTTTGATTTTTGTTTAGAAAAATAACCTTTGTAAAACTTAACTTTCAATGTGTCAATCATAAATAAAAGATACATATTATAATAATTGAATATTCCTATCTTTGTTACGGTCATGGAAGTGACACTTTACGAGTATAATCTGTGTTAACGTATGAATTTAAAATGATAAACTTGAGCTCAATTAACAGTTTAGTAGGGTCAGCGTCAGCACGTACATTTTTAACAAGGTGACGTAAAGACCCTAATCATGACGAACGGTGGGCAGTCAGCTTGATCATGATGAATGGTATTTTAAGTACACGGAATTTTTATAATTTCGCATCTTTTTGTAGTAACTTCCTTGTTAATTATGTTATAAACAGGAGCTTTCCCGATTATAATACACCTTTCAGCGTTAAATTATGTATATACAGCCAAAAACAGGTTTCTTCTTTGACGGGGTAAAACAGGTTTTTGAAAACCACTAACGCAATATTCGAAGCCAGTCTTTTGGCCTAAAAATCCGCTTAGCTGCGTGCCTTCTTTTGACACCTTTATTAAATAAGTTACACATTTTGTAAGCATTCGTGATTTCAATTTGTAAATTTTATTTGACTCTCGTACCCAATAGCGAAAAAATTTTTTTTTACTAAATCAACTCAGTCATAGATTTAATTGTCGTCATTGGCTTACAGCCGTTTTAATTAAAGTAAAATAAATGAATAAAAATAAATGGAAATATTATTTTAGAAAATTTTCTCCATAAACAGGTACATATTCATTCATGCTTTAATTGCGTACCTACCGATTTCTTTTGTACCTCGAATACTGTGAAACGAATTTTCATAATAAAATACATGAAAGAGAAGAACTAACAAATACCATACCAAACAAACAATAGGTTCCAAGATTAGTTCAACCAACCAAATTTATAAAGGAAAATAAAGGTTAAACAAATAGCCATCACTCCAGACAGAGTCCAAACTCATTGAACAACACCCACTTGATAACATCAAACAGTAGGTTAGGTACCTATATAAAATAGCAAAAACAGGACCAGAAAACAATAGAATTTGTTTATTTTCCCTGTAAAAGCTTATTTTACTCGTCTTCTCTTTTTAGAAGAGGTTTTTGATTACTGACCGGGGACTCGATACGTCTAAACAGCCACTTACCATTTACTAAACTAATTGAGTAATTGTTTGGACAGTGACTTGGACGCACTCTACTAAAGTCACGTTTACAGCTCAGTGGTTCGTATACTTGTAGACTGCGATGATCAAATGAGCATACTAAGCTACTTGTACGAGATTTGATGAATATTTCATTATCTATCTCATTGATTATGTGATGAAAATGCGCCTTAAACTTTCTTGATGTTCTTTGCGAGACAGATCCAAAGTTGGATTGTTGAGAAACAAAGAAACAATAACAAAGTTTGATGTTATTTTCTCAGAAGGAACTTTACAGCCCAGGAACCTCACTAGATTGTTGATACGGATCCCGTATTATATGGCCTGTATATTCTTATACAGAGAAGAAAACTGGATCAGTGAACATATGATGAAAACAAAAAACCCATAATATAATACAGTATTCCCAATTTCCATGGCACAAGCAATGTCTATTTATTTTGATAAATTACATTGTTGTGCCTGTTAGTAAATAAGTAAATAAATAAAGATGTCTGTCGTGAAATTACTGCTAGATTTATGTCAATTTTCATATCGTCTTTTGTAAACAACTCTATAACTTTTATGTGTGTATTTACTAAAAGTCTCTTTTTATTCATTCAAGTATTATATTATGAAAGTATCTATAGTTTCAATATTCATATAACCATTTGTAATCTTCGATTCTGCAAACTTTGGAGACTAAAAGTCTAGACTAAATCTGGAAACCTGATTCATTCGGGGAATGAAATAGGTATTCAATGTCTGTCAAAATCGTTGTAATATTCATCAGGAATTATTTATAAGGATATAAAACAACCGTCCGTGGTCCGTGTGGTGCCGGACTTAAAGAATAGCACCACCCTTATCTCTTCTCATGGGTGTCGTAAAAGGCGACTAAGGGATTCACCAGAGGATGGGCAGCAGCGTTCTCTGAGTATTTAACCAACCAACTGCGATCGCCAACCCGCCTGCCAAGCGTGGCGATTATGGCATATCCCCCCCTTAATTGGGGGAGGCCTATGTCCAGTAGTGGACGTCTTTCGGCTGTAATGATGATGATGATATAAAACAAGTCAAAGTCAAATAAAATTATACTAAAATTTATTCATTTGAATGTAGCATTAACAATAGAAATGAAAAATTGTATAGACGCTTTCGATTCTTAATTTAGATTTAACAAATCTAAATTACAATTCTAACAAATATGATTACTTAATAAACGTACGCACATAGGCACATATATACCATTATACATAACATACTTATAAACACTATAACATAATATCGCACTTTTGTATTAACATGATTCATCGTACAAAATTGAGTAGGTCAGTGTTTAGGCAGTAGATTTTTTCTATGATAGCAAAAAATATTGCTGCGAATACATGACTTGCTATAAAAAGTGTTAATGTAACAGGAAGTATTAAAAATTATAGCCCAACCACGTTTTAAATATGATACGATGTAAACAAAACCTTTACAAACACGTGTAAAAATCACAATACGCACTAATATTACATTGATAAGTACAGTTTTATCACTGTTTTTTTACATTCACCCAATTAAAAAAAATGCGTTGTCTAAGTAGGTAATTCCTCTAATAACATAATAATAATAAAACAAGTTTAATCGGATTCGGAACCTAAGATACCTAATAATAATAATTAAAGGCATTTAGTAAATTAAGAAAGTATTTTTTTTCACATCTATCTAACTTATGAACATGAATGGATGTTAATTAACCTTCATCATCATCATCATCATTTCAGCCGTAAGACGTCCACTGCTGGACACAGGCCTCCCCCAAGCATATATTAGGGGGATATGCCATAATCGCCACGCTTGGCAGGCGGGTTAGCGATCGCAGTTGGTTGGTTAAATACACAGAGAACGCTGCTGCCCATCCTCAGGTGAATCCCTTAGTCGCCTTTTACGACACCCATGAGAAGATATATATATAATTAATAGGTACATAATTACCATAAAAAATTGGGTCTTTGATCAACTTAGACGCCATGGATTTTTCCTCGACCTCTTAATATTCATACATAGCACAATGAATACGTCCCCTCCTACGAAATATTAATAATGACAGGAAGATCCCGATAAAGCAGGTGACGAGTAAATAACAATGATATTATCAACGGTTGAGTGCCCCTGCAAACACAGACATCGACTGTCGCCAAGCGGAGTTTATACGATTCTATAAATAAGAGGGCGATCACTCCACGGCGGCGTTATATTTAGAGAGACTTCTTCATTTAGCAGGGTTATCATACGGATAGTAACGAGGAGTATGTTTTGATATGAGCTATCATAGACTTTGTACGGATTTTTCAAGTATGTTTGAAATTCGGTACTAAATGACCCAAATTAAGTAGTGGCAAAGCAAAATGTTCGTTAATTAAAGATTTGTGAAAGAAAATACGAGCTAAGAGCACAAGTCTTGGCCACAGAACTCATAGTTTATCTATGACTTGTTCTTTTTTTTAAATGCTTGTTATATTTTGATTTAATTGTGCGCGACAAGTCCCGTAAACTTAGTTCAATATCTCTGACTTGTTTATCTCTACGTTCAATATTACGAGATCTACGTGAGATTCGGGAGATATCACAACTTTATTAACGGATACACGAGACTTGGCTGACTGTGCACAAACAATGCGTGTTGATCAGTCTAGCCTGTCACTCCGCGGGCATTTCATAACCATCCATCAACCTGAAAAAATAGATCACCGTGGACTTGTTGCACTCGTTGATGACGCAACGCAGTGATGCACCTTGCACAACTCACTACTTTTTTTTGCCGTGGGGAATTCCTTATGGAAGCACTCCGCCCGGGGTAGGCGGAGCCAGTGTCGGATTCTTACCGACTAAAACCACCACGGTGTTCTACCTTAGCTGGGGGTGTGGGAACCCGTGAGTATTCACACAAACACCCCCGACAGGTCCCGGCCCACCACAAGCAGGCGAGCCCCTTCTCCCCGTGCACCTAACGTCGGCCGCACCCTCCTCGGTGGCGCACACGGAACACTGCACGCCACCTCACCTTACGGGCTTTTACCAGCTGCGCCAACTACGTCAGCTGTGCCAGCTACGCCAACTGTGCCAGCTACACCAACTGTGCCAGCTACGCCTGCTGCCTGCCCAGTGGCAGGCTGAGTGCACACCGGGCCCGCGCCCCTGCTCCTCCACTGTGCTCTCTGCTGTCATCAGAGGGACACGTGGAGCAACTTCCCACTAGCCCACATCGGGCCCTTCCCGTGCCAGAATATTCGCAACAGACAATAAGATAAAGGATTCTATTGCCCGTACCCAGGATGCACCGGACTAAGCACAAGCAGCGGTCAGACACACGTGGAGGTTTTCTGGCCAGCAGCCAGCACCCCGCACAAGTCACTACCTACCTATAATGTTTGTTTTAATATCAGCAAGCAGCCTGTCGACACAAAAACCCTGGAAAACAACAAATATCTGCTGTTGCCTACATTTTGTCGAGTTAATATGCGAACATGAATTTATGGAGCAGCATAGACTTATATATTACTAGTACAGCAGCAGATTTTTGACACATTTTGGGTCACTGTGCCAGCGGAGTAAGTAAGCATTAGGCTCAAACCAAAAGAATAAGACAGACGGAGCGGGTAGAACTAGAAACTGAAGCCAGAAAAAGGAAATGGCAAGAGTACCCACTATTCCGCCCAGTGTTCGCGCGCCGCGACTAATCCTAAGAGCGTCAATCTTCTTTTGGTCTGAGGTAGTAGGTATTATAGTGGGTAGGTAATAACAAAAGCACACAAAGCACGAAACTACAGTCGCAATGGAACTCTCAATTTCTGTGTGGAAGAGAATTATTCTAACTAACCATATAAACATTATTACAACACTCCTACACTACCAGCCATCTGTCTATTTTAGTACAAGATTTATATTTTTATAACATGTGTGACAGATGAAGCGGGGCTGCGAAGGTCGACTTCATAATCCAAGGTTGAAGAAATAATCTTGATTATTATTTATTGTAATGATTGTTTAGGTACAGTCACGATCCTTCCCGGTGATACATTTTGTCGACAAACTCCCTTGAAAGAATCCTGCTACATTACACGTAACTACTAGGGCTTCTCAATATCGCCTTTTTTCCAATATCGGAATTGGACCCGATATTGACCTCAAAATATTGGAATTCCGAGATTCCGGTATTGAGACACAATATTTTGAAATACTACCAGGACTTGGTATATAATAAAAACCTAATATTGTTTGTAGAGTAAAAAGTGGAGATTATGCCTAAAGTGTTGCTTTTGAAAACTAATGGGTCTTTATGATCTAATAAACCTGTACGGCCTGTCATCATCATCATCATTTCAACCGAAAGATGTCCACTGCTGGACAAAGGCCTCCCTCAAGCATCGCCACAACGACCGGAACTGCGCTTTCTTCTTTCTTTCTTATCTGCGCGTACGCGGTCGCCACTTCAGAACTTAACTGCCCCATCGGCCATCCGTTCTGCGAGCAATGTGCCCCGCCCACTGCCACTTAAGTTTGGCAATTCTTCGGGCTATGTCGGTTACTTTCGTTCTCCTGCGAATCTCCTCATTTCTGATTCGATCACGCAGGCACACTCCGAGCATAGCCCTCTACATTGCCCGTTGAGTGACTTTGAGCCATCTTATCAGGTCCATTGTGAGCAACCACGTTTCAGTACCGTGAATAATTACTGGCAACATACACTGGTCAAAGACTTTCTTCTTGAGACACTGCAGTATTTTGGACCAGAAGATATTGCATAGCTTCCCGAACGCTGCCCAACCGAGTCGAATTCAACGATTGACCTCTTTCGCGAAGTTGGACCTACCTAACTGGACAGTTTGTCATAGGTCTTTGATTAGTCAAAGTCCTAGGTATACATAATCGGCAACAACTTCGACTGTAGATTTTACGATATTTACGGAAATGGGTGCTATATTGGAATTCGACATAACCTTTGTCTTGTCCATATTTCCACTCTATCGAAAGCTCTACTGAGGTCATCGATCTTTGTACTGAGGTCCTCTATGATCTCAGCTATGACTATATGCTGTCGGCAAACCGAAGGTGAGTGATATACTTGCCGTTTATGTTAATGCCTAGCCGTTTCCAGTCCAGAAACCTGAAGACATCCTCCAATGCAGCAGTGAACAGTTTCGGAGAGATCACATCTCCCTGTCTCATACTTCGATGCAGAAGGATAGGTTTTGAGGCTTTGTCCTGTAATCGTTTTCATACAAACACTTTAACACTTTGATGTACCGATAGTCAATCTGGCACCGTTGACTGTAGTACAGCCCAAGTCTCGGTTGAATCGAAGGCTTTCTCATAGTCCACAAATGCTAAACAAAGAGGCACGTTATACTCTTCGGTCTTTTGTATTTTATAACCTGCCGCAGTGTATGTATGTGGTCTACTACGGTGATAAAGCCTTTTCGTAATCTGGCTTGTTCTGGAGGCTGGAAGTTGTCAAACCTACGCGAAAGACGGTTCGTAATGACTCTCTAAAACAGCTTGTAGACGTGGCTGAGAAGTGAGATGGGCCTGTAGTTCAAAAACAATAACAAAAATTGACATTAATAAGGGAACAAAAACTTTATAAGCAATAAAAACAAAAGCATTTTCTCACTAGCACTTTCTGGCCAGTCTTTTAACTCTGCCAAGTATCAATATTCAACAAAAATAAGATTTATGAATGGAAAATACATTACAAATTAAAAAGTTTGTTATAACATTTGAGGCACACCACTAGTCTTTGCTTAAACAATAAATAGCTCTCGGATTTTTTGATGTTCTCATACATTTTCTGGAAAATATCGAGATATCGGAATTCCGATATTTTACTTTCTAATACCGATATTATATATACGTAGAAAATGTAGCCAGATTCCGATATTTCGAGATAAAAATGGTGCTTGTAGTTTGTACACGGTGAATGTAATTGGAACATGTAATGGTACGGGCTACATGCGCGGGCTACACGCGCGGGCTTATGCCACAGTATGCGGCCCACACAGACCAGTAAGCCTCAAGACGCCGCTTGAACAAATGTAAAATGTTGGCGGGGACTGGGGGGCGGTCGGCGCGTTATGATTGGTCGGCTCAAAAGTTCGGTGGTATGATTCCGTATGATTGGTGCCGCTCGCTGACGGACTGACGTCCGATTGGCGGCGGGGCATGACATATGCAGTGGTACTGCATATGCGTTGTGACCGGGGGTGTCCGGCTAATCGACGTCTAGAGGTTTACTAGTCTATGGCGGCCCATTTCACAACACAATGCACATGTACATTAACAAGTGCCTCAACATGCGCATATTACCAGCGCCGTATTGTGCACCAATACGAAACAAAAGACAACAGCTCTAAACATGACAAATATAGGTACTTATTCCTATCTCAAAAGTGGAAAAATCCATCCAGACAGTTTGACGATACAGAAGTAGGTATCTAGGTATAATAAACACATTTGATCCCCGATATGACTATCAAATAGCCTGCATTTGTGGAACAAATTCTCCTTGTTTATCTAATCTTTGTAGAAGACGAACAAGATAAAGATTTCGTGCTAAATAAATATTCATTATTTTCGTTGATACCGGATTTTCCAGGGAGTTTAATGACCTTTTGACATAAAAGGCTAGTGGAAGTCACGATTTTGAAAGGATATAAGGTCATAGGTAGTAAAGTTGCCACAGAAGTCTAAATAATAATGTAGTCGCCATGCGGCCGGGCAGATTACTGGTAAAAGTACCTAATTAAAAGTTAGAGGTGATTGTTGAATTAATCATTCAAATCAGGTAAATGATAATCACCATAATTAGTGCTGTATATGTCTAGTGAAAATTTTTTAATCGCTTATAACTTGGACATTTTATTGGTTTTTTCACTGTTGCTTATTTACTTGAAAAAGTTTCGAGATTTTTAATAAAAACTAATTTAAAAAAAATATTCACCTTCCCCATTGGGCATTGTGTCACACCTGCCTGTCACTGTCATCCCACGCAACGCAACCACGCTCCTCCCGGTGAAACATCTTATTATACCATGCTTCTCACCAGTTCCTAACACACCGTTCATTCCTTCACGGCCTTCACCACGATGTCACGATTAGAAATCATCAGATGAAATCGTGAAAAGCTACGAGCGAGCAAAGAAACAAAAACATATCATAGGAATCAGCCATACGACACTTCCTTGTAGGTATCGTTTGTTCCTGACGAATATTAATACATGTTATGTATTCTATTGCATACACGAGTGTCTCGATAGTCTACGAATGCTATTATCCTGCCATTTATAATAATAAATCTGTCTGTCTGTGAATCATTGTGCATTGAAGAATAATTTATTTCCACGTGTTTATTGTTCCTTGATACTGAATAGATTTATGGACACGTCTGGTTTATCCTATACTAGATCACACCCGCGGCTCCGCTCTCGTGGTATGTCGATAAAAAGTATCCTATGTGTTAAGTAGGACATGGTTTATCTCTGTGCCAAATTTCGTCCAAATCCGTTCAGCCGTTTCAGCGCTCAGACTAAAAGAATATGACAAACGGAGCGCGTAGAACTATTGACTGAACATTATAATAAAACAAGTTAAACCAGATTATATCGCGTATATTATTTAAATTAGTTTTCCTGACGTTTCGAAAGCTTTGCAGCGTTTGTGGTCGCAGGATGACTAAGACGACAAGCGTCTTTGAAGATATTTCTAAAAAAAATATTTTAATCTATTGACTGAAGCTAGAAAAGGAATACTAATAGTAGATACTATTCCGTCCAGTTTTCGCGAGCCGCGATCGGGAGCTTCAATCTTATTCTTTTACGACCGAAATTAATATCCTATCTATTCACGATTTGCCCTACCAGAGATAGTTTGACATAAGCTCCATACAATTTTTTTATCTGTAGTCGGACAAATCGTGGATAGATAGGATATTAATTTCGGTCGTAAAAGATAAGACTGTGGGCAGAGTATACTCTACTAATCCTTTGGGCGAAACCGCGCAACGCAACAGCTTTTGTTTCTGCAGTTAGAAACAGTGCAATAAAGCATTTTTGCGTGTTTTTCTTACAGTATTTACAGAAACAAGTCATAAGGCGTACTGAGAAGGGTTTTGAAATGCCCTGCACTCTGGTGCAGATTGTTGGCACACGCGCCCCGCCTACTGGCATTCTATCTATTTCTGTACTGCATACCTTACGCAAAAATGTAATACATTAAGGGGCTCGTAGCGAAGCAACGACTGCGCGGATTGTATGATCTGCAAGGTTAAGCTGCACTTGCCGCGGTCAGTCTGTGGATGGGTGACCGTTTCGTTACACATCGAGACCCCTCCGTGCCTCGGAGAGCACGTTAAGGTGTCGGTCCCGGTTGTCATACGAACATCTATGGCAGTCGTTACGGGTAGTCAGAAGCCTGAAAGTCTGACAACTGGTCTAACCTTCGAATGTCAGTATTACCCAGTAACTGGGTTGCGGGGGTCTGATGGCAGTCGCTCCGTGTAAAATACTGATGTTCAGCCGCATCTGGCTAGACTGGAAGCCGACCCCAATATAATTGGGAAAAGGGTCGGAAGATGATGATTTTGAATAGGCAATAATAATGCCACTACGTATGTGTACCTACATTTATTTAATTTGCATACGTAAAACGCAGATAACTATTCTGGTCCTTGTTTTATACGCATGCTTAGACCAAGAAAAGTTGTAAAAATCATCAACGCTTGCGCAATCATTGAGTGATATTGCGTCACAATCTATTTCCTAGCTAGAGTAACAAAATGACGGCCTTCGGATAACTAGTGTAAGGGCCAGCCATCGTCGATTCGCTGTGGTGCTGTAGGGCAACCTTGGAAAGGGACTGGCACACAAAACGAACGCTTCAAAGGCTCGAAGCAAGATAGTTGTAGGTACGTTCACGATACTTCGTGATGGTGCATTTTGTCGACAAAATCCCTTGAACGAAACCTGCTAGAGTACACGCAGCTACCGCTACCATTGACCATTGAGTGCAAGCGATTTTAGCCTTAGTGGTTGTTCACCGGAATTATTTCTGAAATTCTGACTGTAGGTACCTATCTCGAGTTGATTCTAGAGTTCGCTCTCAAAACTATGATGAACTATGACTATCGTGATAACTGATTGTAAAAATAAATAAATGATAAATTCAGTTGATTAAACACACACATTTAAATGCCAAGAACATCTGTATAGAAGAGTAGTTTATTTTAGCCGAGCTATTACGATTTTGGTCAAGGAAGCTGCAAAAATGGGCCCTACTAAGGGCCAAGTGGCGCACCCATCAGTAAAAAAAATAATTACTCGCCGAGTACATAACATAACATAACATCACGCCTGTATTTCCCTGAAGGGGTAGGCAGAGGTATAATAGTACACCCACATTTCGCCAGATATGTTGTAGTCCCATGTAATAGGGGCGAGCCTATTGCCATTGACCGGGCACAAATCCAGACTCCGGGCTGCTACTGAGAATTTCCTAATGAAAAAACCCACTAACACTTTGCCCGACCCGGGAATCGAACCCACGACCCCACGCTCAGCAGTCGCGCTTGCAACCACTAGACCAACGAGGCAGAAAATGGTGGTTTATATGAATTTATTAGTATAGCTATTAATCCTTACCAAAATATATTGTTTTATCATCACAGGTATTTAAAGGAGATAAGTATATTTTACCCTTTACAGCAACTTTATTGGTAGTATAGTTCAAGAGATACTCAACCTATAGGCCTACCGCAAATTGCATCTGGCCCAGCCCAGCCGGCTACGGCTGCGCGTTTATGTCTTTTGTTCGCGAAAGCTGACATTGTCATGTGACTTAATTTTGAATTATCTCTTGAACTATACTACCAAAAAAGTTGCTGTAAAGGGTAAAATATGTCTCCTTTAAATACCTGTGTTGATAAAACAATATATTTTGGTAAGGATTAATATCTAGCTTCTGAAGTTCTGAGTATCCCCAGTGCCATACGGGAAGGTTTTGCGAACAAAAGACATAAACGCGCAGCCGGCTGAGCTGCGCCAGATGCAATTTGCGGATAGGGCGAATCGCTGCATCCCCCACCACCAAATGATGGTGGGGGACCTTCGGGATCGTGGGTGCCAATAGTAGGGGGACTCGTGGTATCTATTAAGCGACCCTGGGGAGGACAGCAGCACGTGGTGGTCGCGTGCTGCTGTTGGGGAAACCTTGTTGTTTCCCCGGGACGTGCTAAAGGCGTAGCACTGGAGTTCCCGGAGCTCCTATATTTTGTGCAGAGGATGGCCACCGTGTGGTTTTAGTCAGTAAGAGTCCGACATACCCCTCCGCCCTCTCCAGACGGAGGGTATCCATGAGGATTTCCAAGACAAGAAAACAAAAAAAAAACAAAAAGGCCTGTTGGATGAGTCATGTCATCACAATCGGTTGAGTAAAACCGGAGATACAACTTGACCCCTCTGTACTGTACCTACTACAAGTTCCTAAAAAAGCGTGTGATGAAGATTTCTGAATCCTACGTGTGTAAAGCCGGGCAAAAGCGTAATGAGCGTAAACGTAAAATATAATTTTCGCGTTAAATATACTTTGATATTTTTAGGGTTCCGTACCCGAAGGGTTCCAAACGGGACCCTATTACTCTCGCTACGCTGTCCGTCCGTCCGTCCGTCCGTCTGTCTGTCACAGGGCTGTATCTTTTGAACGGAAATAGGTAACCGGTTGAAATTTACTCAGAATATGTGTTGCTATGAGGTGTATCACGACAAATACTAAAAACAAAAAAAAGTTTAAAACCAAAGGGGGTCCCCATACAAGAAACCTCAAAAAACATGCATATTTTTCAACGTTTTTGTTCCTGCTCTATCTTCAAAACGGTAATATATACCAGCGTCAAACTTGGTCAGATTATAGTGCATATTATGTAGTTTCGCAACAAATACTAAAAATAAGACAAAAATAGACAAATTGAGAGGTACGGAACCCTTACTGCGCGAGTCCGACTCGCATTTGGCCGGTATTTTTTGTTCACTCACATAGACTACTTGTTTTGAATTATAGAATTGAAAAAACAAAATAGATTAGAGGCGAAAAACAAAACGTAAACGTTTTTTCTGGAATTTCGTCTCTTTATAATGTTAGTAGATAGCTTAGGTAGCTTTATAATATTATCATTATTTTATTCTTATGGTGTAGGCTACGTTGACGCATTTAATTTTAAACGCCAATTTTAGTTACAATACGTTTAAAATTAAATTGTTCACCTATTAAGAAATATAAATAGGTTTGAAGAATGTGATCTAATAGCCTTAAATGTGGGCCATTCTGTAAAAAAGCTATAAAACTCAATTAAGAGAACTGGGTTGTCCTGAATTGTTGTAATTATATGCTGGTATGGAAGTATACATTCTATAACTTCCCGTGCTGTTTTCATAACCAACTTAATTTAATTAATTTCCTCTTCTTTTGTAAAAGCAAATATTTATAGCAACTTAATTGAAATCGAAAGTTCTGGTGTTCAATTAATAATTTTGTCAAACAATGAAATCATGATTAAACTTTACTGAAGCCAACTTAAATAGGTATGATATGGCACAATTTTAGGTCAACATATATTGAATTTTAACATAATCAGCCCATTACTGTCCCACTGCTGGGCACGGGTCTTTCTCAGTATGAGAAGGTGAAGGCCTTAGTCCACTACGCTAGCCTAGTGCGGGTTGGTTGACTCAAAGACATTTCTATACTAACGTCAGTATAATACCTTTATGGGTTGACTACACCCACCATCGAGAACTGTATCTGCACTCTCAGGTGCGCAGGTTTCCTCACGATGTTTTCCTTCACCGTTAAAGCAAGTGATAATCAAATTCTGATCCGCACATGAATCCGAGAGTCAGTTGGTGCGGGCCGGGATCGAACTCGCACCCTCCTGCATGGAAGGCAAGCGTTCAACCCCTAGGCTATCACTGCATCGTTCGTTCGTTCGTTTAATTAATTCATTTTATAAAGGCTGTTATAATTCAAGTCAAGCAAACTCGTCTAAAACCAGTTTTGAATAATCCTGTTATGTTTAATATGTCAAGTGTCAAAACTTGGATAAACAGAACGAAATGTTTGATTTGATTTGAATACTTAGCATGTTTAGGATTAGCGCCGCGGCCGGTGAGTGGCGCCATCCGCCTATTAGTGATGTGATTGCAACATTTACATAGTCGACTAATATACTCGCTACCGTTTATTAATCGACTAACAAGCAATTAATAATAATGAACAATAATAGGTTGCATGATAATTAAGCAGCTTACTGGTTTCCTTTTGATTAAGAATACCGACACATGATTGTTTCTTCAGCGTGAAATTAATTTTGTTTGACAGTCTCAAAACAAAGAAAGGTTTTTATGATGTCTTTTCTCGAGTTTGGAATTCCTTGATAGTTAGGGTAAGAATATAATGGGACTGAAAAACCGGGACATTACGGAGATAAAGATTTAATAATATCGTCAAGTAGTATGAGTATGTAGGAAGTATTTTGATCCAAAAATGAGGACAAAATAACAACCTCAAAGTGAAATAGAACAAAAATATTTATTTTAAATGGGTTGACTTTTACGATTTGCGCAGCAATGCACTAGGTATCGGTATTGTTTATGACATTTCATAATCACCGTACAGACAGTTTAACGTCTTTTTTACACCACACAAACCACACATACACACTTAAGTATCGTTTAATCCACTTTAAAAGATATTTTTATCTTGATTTATAAGAATTTTTCGTGAGCGTCCCGTTCTTGCATCTATTAATTGTTTAAAAACATTACAAAAAAAAAAACAATAAACCTATTTACTTTTACGGACGTTTTGAATATAGTTTTTTTTTTAATTCAAGGTAGCCTTGAAGCTGGTTTATATTATTCGTAAACACGTAAAAAACTTTGTAGGTACCTAAAAAGAATCCATTAAATTGCTATTTTTGTTTTAACGGCAAGATTAACTAATGAAAACGTGACTATTTTATATAAAAGACGTGACTAGATCGAACGCAACGAATAACACTTTTTTAATATGTGCTATTAAGTAAATAAGAACTGTATTAAAGCAACTGAATACTAAGTTCCAAGTATTATGTTAGTAGTTGTAGTGCTGGATCTACGTGCAAAGGCTAATGTCAAAACACCAAAATATATTGGACTAGAGGTCGCGCGCAGCTTCGCCTGTGTATGGGTCTTTATCGCGCATCCCTCGGAAACTGTTTGTCTTCTCGGGATAAAAAGCAGCCTACGCTCTTCTCATCTTCAAATTGAATTGCCAACATTTTTACTTTGTACCTAAAAAAGTAAAAATTTTGGCAATTCAATTTTTTTTACGAATGGTTCAGAGTTTTAGTTATGAAGAGACAAACAGACAGACAGAGTTTTTTTCGGATTTATAATATTACTAGCCTATGGCCGCGGCTTCGCTCGCGTATTATTCGGCTTATCACAGAAAGATGTTACCGTGCATCCTACGGGAACTGTTTATTTTCCCGAGATAAAAAGTAGTCTATATGTTAATCCCGGTTATGGTATATCTAGGTATGTGCCAAATTTTATCCAAATTCCTTCAGCGGCTAACGTATGACTGAGTATCGAACATCCAAACATCTTCACAAACTTTCAATTTTTTTAAATAATATTATAGTAGGAATAAAGGTAGCAATGATAGCCTAGTGGTTGAACGCTTGCCTTCCATGCAGGAGGGTGTGAGTTTGATCCCGGCCCGCACCTCTAACTTTTCGAATTCATGTCCGGATTTATATTCGATTATCACTTGCTTTAACGGTGAAGGAAAACATCGTGAGGAAACCTGCGCACCTGAGAGTGCTCCATACAGTTCTCAATGGTGTGTGTAGTCCGCCAACCCGCACTAGGCCAGCGTGGTAGACTAAGGCCTTCTCGTACTGAGAGTTCCCGTGCCCAGCAGTGGGACAGTAATGGGCTGGTTATAGTAGGAAGGATATATCAGTGTTGATTTCATAATTTCCATATAGAATTAAGTTAAAGCGTTTAATATGGAGATTTGGATTTAAAAACTAGTTTTTATCCATTATATGATTATACATAACATACAATAACAGAGCAAGTTTTATTATTAGTCCATCTGTTTTTCAAAAATCTTCCTCCTTCATCATTGAGACTATTTTCGTTTTAGTATTATTTATTTTGTTCATGTATTGTTAGCTTGAATTTCGCATGGTCAAATTTATGACTATGATGAACGACAGAATTTTAAATTGGTCTTAAACAATACATGAGTATACCAGTTGCTTACAGATTTGTTCGATTTAACGATCGGTTTCGATGGTCTGTTTGACGACCGATAGACCCGATAGTACATAATTCCGTTTGACAACAATCACTATTTTTTTTTGGTAGACTTTATCATCGATATTGAAAATCCTGATGAAGACAAAGGCACTAATGGGTTTTTGGGAAAGACCTTCAGCTCTCTAGTGTTGTACCGACCTCACCCTGTCAAAATCTACTTTCCGATTATTCGACTAACGGTTCTTAATTTCTATAGATTGTATGCATTTTTAGCAGAAGCTTTAATGCAAACAACAGTCAATCATCAACATAAAACGCTTGTATGCGTAGGTGACAAACACAACTAGAACAAATGAATGATCAAGATAAATAATGCTATTACTTCAATTATGCAAATTAATGACTATCTAGACAAACTAACTCTTAATAAACACGTATCATGATGTCACGTTGGAGACGAATGTAAAGCTTCCTTATAGGCTATTTCGAAGCATACGGGCTACTTTAAGGCAATAGTACGCAGACAGTTTGATTTATTTAAATTATATTTTTATGGTAACTTGTTTCCTGATATGCCTGCAACTTCGCGACGTGTTGTAAGAAAATGTACCTACACAATAGCCAGTGTATATTTATCAATATACACTGGCGTAGCAGATAACAATATAGGTACCTAGTCTACGTGTCTAGACAATACGTTTTATTTTATTTGAAGATGGGTCTATTTACTAGAGATTAATAAGAACAATAAATAATGTTTGTTGTTATTCGTATTATATGTAATCGCTCGTCGCTTAGAAGCTGCTGCCGAATTGCGTAACTCACTCACGATCGCAATCAACAGGATTTCAATGTTCATTGCTCCGTGTGTTTTGACAATTCGTCTTATCGGCAACTACGTACCACGCAATGAATATTGTTGTCATTTCAAAATGAAAGCTAATGTCAATGTGAATGCATTACACAATTACTCCACTGCTTTTATACGTTCATCACGAACCAAAGTAAGTATGCCATATTTAGGTTATCAAACAATTCAAATTATAAACATGACATGAGAGTAATATTTTGGTCGAAAAAAAGTCAATTTGAGATGATATTAAGTTCATTGAGATCTTGTACATTAGGTATGAAGATATTGAGATATCTGTGATGTAGGTACATAGTTTTATTTCCAGGTGGCAATTTTTAGGCAACTGAAAAGTTGCCCATCTGCTTGTATGCAATCCCAAATTTAGGTTAACCACGAGCAACGGCTCATTACAACACATAGCAACAACCATATTTATTTTAAGCGACACGTCCGACATACGAATTATCTTTTATTATCATCACACATTATAAGCCGACCGAGTTTAGAAGAAGATTTTTAATGTTAGTTAGGAGGTTAGGAACATGATATTGTTTTGAGCAATCAATTTGTAAGTAGGTACGTGCAAACGTGTTTACAAATAATATATCTAGCATTGATAGTAAAACCAAGTATTTTACGCAATTTCAACAATAAAAACAACACAATTTTGTAAATACTAACCAGTTTATGATGATTTTTATGGATTCACAAATTCAGTGTTAAAATAAACACACTGTGACGTACTAATGTTTACCAAAACACGAAAAGCCACACCAAACATCAATATTATCTTTAGTGCCTTTCCCTTATTTATGAATATTAATATGTAGAATTTTTGAATTTCACTAATTCAGAATAAAAAACACACAAAAAATAAAACACAGATATATTAATATTTATCAACATACATAAAACCCACACCAAAGATATCATTTTTAGTGCCTTTTCCATTTATGAATATTAAAAATTGGCATTCAAGTCAAACACACCATAACACTGGATGAATGATTTGGCTTTTTTTTTTATTAAAAACCGAACTGTTTTTTTTTCCTTGTTTATTTCGATGTGGGCGATAAAAATAAGCTTTGGCATCATTTACCTATACAAATCTCCTTTTACAGATATAAGAGTATGTTGACGACATCTACGAGAGATGACGGGAAATTACTTCTTACTTTCTAGCTACTGTTCAAAATGTTGGCGGATTTATAGGTTACGTAGGATGAAAAATATCTATCTATAGGTGGTACCCTTATCTCTTCTCATGGGTGTCGTAAAAGGCGACTAAGGGATTCACCAGAGGATGGGCAGCAGCGTTCTCTGAGTATTTAACCAACTAACTGCGATCGCCAACCCGCCTGCCAAGCGTGGCGATTATGGCATATCCCCCCTTTTGGGGGAGGCCTATGTCCAGCAGTGGACGTCTTTAGGCTGAAATTATGATGATGGATAGGTGTTAGGAATTATTTTCACGAGTAGCCCCGTAGGTTTGCAGAGAACTACACATAGAGCAAGAAGAGAAGAAGGTGCATATTCTAGAGGTGCGCTGTGCGATACCTTCTTGAGCTAAATAGCTATAGTGAGATTAGTGAGGTGCAAGTGGCAATCTACATTTAGTCGAGTTTTAGTTTTCGTAACGGAATATCGACTAAATAGCAGTCTGTTTCCATAACGAGTAGAAACAGTAAACATACTCTAAAATGAGTCGGATTGTATGCGCCGGCGCCTATTGACCTCGATACGGATACAGGGCCATTAATTTGACGAGATATGGCCCCAGGCCATATCTGCTAGTAACTACGGTTTATCGGGTGCCCACTTCATTTTGTATAATAATTATATTATTATAAACAATGGGCTGTGATAAATGTGGTTTGCAGAAATAAATGGTTTCCTTAGCGTTATTTATTGAGAAGTTAGGAATGATTAATGTTGAAGATGATTTTATATCTTGCAGCAGGGTGTTTATGACGACCTCTGTGGTCTAGTGGTTCGAGTGTTGGACTGCTAATGATGAGGTTGTGGGTTCGATTCCCACAGGACACAAATATTTGTGTGATGAACATGAGTGTTTCTGTTGGTCTGGTTGTTTCTTATGTATTATAAGTATGTATTTACAACAACAACAAAAAGTATATAAGTATTATATCCATTGTCTAGTACCCATAGCACAAGCTCTGCTTAGTTTGGGACTAGATGGTGATGTGTAAAATGTCCCAAAAATATTTATTTATTTTATAAGATGTTAAACTGTATAAGAGTACTAGAATTCGAAACCCGAAGCTTGAAGACATTATTTTTAATGCTGCTTTTCTCTGCTCATTCATCATCTTCATTATTTACTAAGACCTCTAGCTAAGGTAATTCACATCTACCTACTCAGTTGCTCAAAAATGTAACATAATATAATTTAATTTGTATTATTAATTATTATTAGATTTAATATATTAAATATCTATTTAAATAGGTTACAAACTAAATCTAGTTTGTAAACTTTTTGTTTTGTTTGCTTATTTAAGTGGAGAACAGGTTGGTTACAATCGTTACAATCAACCAAATCAAACCAACCTGCTACAATCGTAACCAACCTGTTCTCCACTTTAACAAGTAAGCGAACACTATCCACTCAACACTTATCAATATTCAATATCTAATACTTACTCAATCCAAAACATCAAAATTAAATACACTATAGTGTGCCTAGTGTTTTGTTTTTTGGAATAATTTATTCATAGTTACGTTACGAAAAACTAAACGAGGTACCTGATTCCTGAATAATTCTTCCGCTAAAATTGTGGCATTGTACTGATTCCACAGATCATAATTTGTTCTTATGAGAAATAGTGGCTTAGCTTAGGTGCGTGGACGATTCGAAGACCACAGTCTAACCCCTTTTTACCACATAATAACACTTCCTGAACACTCAGAAAGTCAGAACTATGTTGGATGCGGCAACCTAACTTTCTAGTTCTTTACAGAAAAAAACAGATTTAACCTGTCATGTTCTATCTGGCATAAATTAATAGCTCTATAAAATATCGATGCAATCATGAAACCACTAGCAGTGTTGTTTTAACAAAACGTCTATCCATCGCATAAAACTAATTAAATCAACAGTCCGTCTCTGGATTCTGCTCAAGCAAGTCGATTTCGAAACCGTACTGAAAATAAAACGCATCGACTGACAACCGTTAGTTTTGTTTCTCAGCGTTCTGTAGGGCTGCTGCGATAAGTACCGGTGCCTCCATCTTCTTGTCTATTTCCTCCATTTAGAGTTAAAAAAAATAAAAAATTAACAGCTATATGTTCGTAGATGGTAATTTTAGTTTAGATTTATTGGTAATACTAATACGTAAACAACGGAACTAAAAATGAATAACACTACGACGGCTATTATTTATTGGTTAACAACAACAAAATCAACAACATAACATAACATCACGCCTGTATTTCCCCGAAGGGGTAGGCAGAGGTGTAATAGTACACCCCACATTTCGGCAGTCATGTTATAGTCCCATGTAATAGGGGGCGAGCCTATTGTCATTGGCCGGGCACAAATTATTATTTTATTGGCATTTATTAGTTAGTAATTAATTATTAGACTATAGTATATTAATGGTTGTAATGTATATGATTAGATAATGCAATCTAGTCGTATGCAATATCAGTCGCAGTTACATTGTTGGTAGTTTGCAAACTGCGTCACGTACATGTGCCGTACAGTTTAGTATTTTTCTCAGGCGCGTTTTCCTGTAAACACAAGTTTGGCATCCCTGACCGGTGCGCACGCGTCCGAAAATATTCTGTGTACAATATCAGCGGAGGTCAACAACCTCTTTATCGGCACGCAGCGTTTACAACTTGTTGTGTAGTTAGTTACCTTATTATGTAGGTATATCATAGTTTATAATGTGTCTACAAAATTATGATCTGTAAATCTAAACTTTATTGCTGTTATGTACGAGGCAACTATGAGTGAAATAGTGATGCGGTCAAATAATAAAGTAACATTATTATATTATCTGTGGTAACATTGTTAGTTATAAATGTTATAATGAGAAATAATTTATTGGTACTTATTATGAAGTTAGTTAGATAGTAAATGACAAGGGAATCAAGAATAATTAAAACAAAGCAACATACAAATCTTATAATAATTTCGCATGAATAGTTTATAAAAAATCTTGGAAACCTTACTGTTCTGCTTCAATGGCTACCAAACTATCTAATTTATGTATTTATATATGAAAGTATTATAATCGAGGCGAGGTACTTGTGTTTGTTAAGCCAACCACTAAACTGTGAAATGGCTGTGAACATTAAATATAAATATTAATTTCAATAGATGCTGATGTGTTTTTGTTATTGCTTCCATTATTATAAGATAGTTATTATACAGGGCAAGTTTTTAAAGACCAACCAAATTTTAAAATTGAGATTATTAGGTCAAACCGAAAGTGCATTTTAAAAATTATAGTAGTTATTATTTTATTATTTTTAACGCATTTTACCACGAGCAGTGTTCACGGTAGCTTAGTGGCTAAAGCACTGGCGTACTGAGCCAGGAGTCGCAGGTTCGAATCCTGCTGGGGTGCTGGCCAGAAAACCTCCACGTGTGCCTGACGGCTGTTAGTCCTTCTGGACACGTCTGGAGGGAACGGCAGTTGTTTGGCCGGTGCATCCTGGGCACGGGCAATAAAATCCTTTCGAGGGATTAACTTTCGGGGGATTTTATTGCCTGTGGCAAATATTCTGGCGCGGGAGGGGCCCGTTCTGAGCCAGTGGGGAGTTGCTCCACGTGTCCCTCTGTTGCCAACAGAGGGCACAGTGGAGGAGCAGTGGCGGGCCCGGTGTACACTCACACTGCCACTGGGCAGACAGCGGGGGGACTGTCTTTCTCTGCCCCCGTCGATCTCGAAACCCCAGGAGTGCCCGCTGAGTAGTGTTCTCGCGTCTCTTGGGACCGAGGGTCTTGGCTTCACCGCCCGGACCGCGAGGAAGAAAACCTCTTTAAAAATTACGGTAGGTAGGGCTTGTGCGAGCAGCAGACGCGGGGTAGTCTGCTGCCCGACCAGCAGTTGGCGTGGCTGGCACAGCCGGCGTAGTTGGCGCAGCTGGTAAAGGCCCATGAGGTGAAGGTTCGAATCCTGCTCGTGAGCAATGTTTTCTTTCCACAATTTAAATTATAGTCAAATAAAAAAAATATATAATAAAAACATTCATCTGCAAATGTCCAAAAAATTTCTCAACTTATAAACACGCGATAAGGACAATGACCTCGCTCGCCTATTATATCTATGAAATTTGATAAAACTATGACATATAAAAATAAACAGAATAAAATTGACAAACTTTATCTTATCTTCTTAATCTTAACTATTATAAAATTGTAAACGTCTGTTTGTTTATTTGTTTGTTTGTTCCAGCATCACGCTAAAACTACTGGACCGATTTTGATGATTTTTTTTTTGTTTGAAAGCTGATGATCTGACTTAAAAACTGGTATGGGTTTTGAGAAAGAAAGAAAGAAAAAAGAAAAAAATTAATTCGTGGGTTGCGTACTCACCCGACAGATCGAAGCTTCTATGTACGTTGGAGCGGAGTGGAGTGGAGTGGTCAGGGGATGGGACTGGGGATGGGACTGGGGACGGGACAGGGGACGGGACTGGGGACGGGACAGTGGACGGGACAGGGGACGGAACATGGGACGGGACATGAGACGGGACATGGGACAGTACAGTGGGACGGCACATGGGACTGGACATAGGATGGGACATGGGACAGGACATGGGACATGGGACGGGACGATAGTGATATAGTGGGACAGTAGGATAGTGGGACAGTAGGACAGTGGCAGTGGGATGTTGGGACGGTGGGACAGTGGGGTAGTAGGGCAGTGGGGCAGTGGGACAGCGGGGCAGCGGGACAGTGGGCCAGTGGGGCTGTGGGGCAGTGGGGTATCGGGGTAGCGGTGCATTGGGGCAGTGGGGCAGTGGGGATGTGGGGCAGCGAGGCAGCGAGGCAGCGGGGCGGGGAAGCGGGGCAGCGTGGCAGTGGGGCAACGTGCCAGCGGGGCAGCGGGGCAGTGGGGTACCGGGGCAGCGGGGCAGTGGGATAGTGGGGCAGCGGGGTAGTGGGGCAGTGGTGTAACGGGGCAGCGGGCAGCGGGGCAGCTGGGCAGTGGGGCAGCGGGCCAGTGGGGTAGCGGGGCAGCGGGGCAGTAGGGGAGTGGGGTAGCGGGGCAGGCAGTGGGGCAGTGAGATAGTGGGGCAGCAGGGCATTGGGGCAGTTGGGTAGCGGGGCAGCGGGGCAGTGGGGCAGCGGGGCATCGGGGCTGTCGGGAAGCGGGGCAGTGGGTTACCGGGGCAGCGGGGCAGTGGGGCAGTGGTATAGTGGGGCAGCAGGGCAGTGGGGCAGCGGGGCAGTGGGGCAGCGGAGCAGTGGGGAAGCGGGGCAGGCTGTGGGGCAGTAGGATAGTTGGGCAGCGGGGCAGTGGGGCAGTGGGGTAGCGGGGCAGCGGGGCATTGGGATAGTGGGGCAGCGGGGCAGTGGGGTAGCGGGGCAGTGGGGCAGTGGGGCAGCGGGGCAGCTGGGCAGTGCGGCAGCGGGGCACTGGGTTACCGGGGCAGCGGGGCAGTGGGGCAGCGGTCCAGAGAGTCAGAGGGGCAGCGGGGCAGTGGGGCAGCGGGACAGTGGGGCAGCGGGGCAGTGGGGTAGCGGGGCAGTGGGGCAGCGGGGCAACTGGGCAGTGCGGCAGCGGGGCACTGGGTTACCGGGGCAGCGGGGCAGTGGGGCAGCGGGACAGTGGGGCTGCGGGGCAGTGGGGAAGCGGGGCAGTGCGGCAGCGGGGCAGGCTGTGGGGCAGTGGGATAGTGGGGCAGTGGGATAGTGGGGCAGTGGGATAGTGGGGCAGCGGGGCAGTGGGGCAGTGGGGGTATCGGGGCAGTGGGGGGCATCGGGGCAGGCTGTGGGGCCGGGGATAGTGGGGCAGTTGGGTAGCGTGGCAGCAGGGCAGCTGGGCAGTGGGGCAGAGTGGAGGCGGGGCAGCGGGGCAGCGGGGCAGTGGGGCAGTGGGGTAGTGGGGCAGTGGGGTAGCGGGGCAGCGGGACAACGGGGCATCTGGGCAGCGGGCAGTGGGGCAGCGGGGCATTGGGGCAGCGGAGTTGTGGGGCAGCGGGGCAGTGGGGCAGCGGGGCAATGGGGTAGCGGGGCAGTGGGGCAGCGGGGCAGTGGGGTAGCGGGGCAGTGGGGCAGCGGGGCAGTGGGGCAGCGGGGCAGCTGGGCAGTGGGGCAGCGGGGCAGCTGGGCAGTGGGGCAGCTGGGCAGCGGGGCAGTGGGGCAGCGGGGCCGTGGGGCAGTGGGGCAGCGGGGCAGTGGGGCAGCGGGGCAGTGGGGCAGCGGGGCAGCGGGGCCGTGGGGTATCGGGGCAGTGGGGCAGTGGGGCAGCGGGGCAGTGGGGCAGCGGGACAGTGGGACAGTGGACTGGACTGGACTGACGTGGGTTAGCAGAATTTAACGCGAGCGGAGCCGCGGGTAAAAGCTAGTTAGACATAAAAACATTAGAACTGTTTTCTGATTCGATTATAATATATTCAAAACAAAATAGACTAAAATGTCTTCTTTATAGCGTGGCCAGCATCAAAAAAGAAATTCGGACCGGCAAAAATGTCAAACAACGACAAAGGAAAAAAATTAATGTTATGCATCCAATTTACAAACTTCGGTACCTACTTCGTCGATTCTCAGAAGATAAAGTGCATCCAAGCCTACTTATGGACCAGTCTTCAATGAAATGAAAATCGTGATTCGTGACTACCCAGCTATTATTATAGAGTAATTTTTTTCTTATTGATTTGGACGGTATGGATAAATAAGTAGTAATAGTTTTATGTTCTGTGCTGTTAGCATAGACTTATATATTACTAGCTGTGCCCGCGACTCCGTCCGCGTGGATGTCGGAAAATAACATCGTGTCATAATTATGAACACAATATCTTCAAATATATACATATAAGCGCCTACACAGACGATTACACTATTTACCAACCATACTATATTTTGTTTTTACAACCAACCGGCTAAGGTGATGGAATTTCATGGAATTAAATTCCTAAATTCCCTCATTCTGAGAAGACGCTCGTTCCCAGCAGTGGGAAGTAATTGGGCTGATTATGTTATTCTATAACACTAACCACATCTCTTCTTATGTAGATAAGAGGCCTGTGTCCAGCAGTGGGACTGTAATGGGCTGGTAATGTTATGTTATTCTAGAATACTAATAATATCCAGTTCATTAACTCTTCTCATTTTGAGAAGAGGGCCATACCCAGTAGTGGGACAGTAATGGGTTGACTACGTTATGTTATTCTATATTTTCTAGTTTCTTAACTCTTCTCGTTCCGAGAAGAGGTCCGTGCCCAGCAGTGGGGCAGTAGGTAATGAGCTGATTATGTTATGATAATCTATTACACTAACAATATCCAGTTCCTTACCTCTTCTCATTCCAAGAAGAGAGCCATGCCCAGCAGCGGGACAGTGATGGGCTATGTTATGTTATTCTATATTTTCTATAATACTAATAGAATCCAGTTGTATTTTTAGGAACCTGCAACCTGCATCCGACCAACAATCATGACCTCTACTTTGTATGCAACTTAATACAATAGAGGGGTCAAGCTGTATCGATGGATCTACTCAACCGATTCAGATAAAACATACCCTATATTTTAAGTTAGACTAATACCAATACAAATGCTAAGTTTCATTACGATCCGTTCAGCCGTTTTCACGTGATGAGGTAACAAACAGACAGACAGACAGACAGACAGACAGACAGACAGACATAAATTTTTTAAACGATTGATTCGTGTTCTATAGCTTATTTCTAGTCCCCTTAGCCGGTTTTCGCGAAAAAAAACTCAATGTACAGACTTTTCGACCTTTACAGTTTTATTATAGTATAGATAGATTGTTAGCCTATAACTTCCCACTTCTGAGCAATTTCTTTTTATGTTTTTTTTTACGCGCGTTATTCTTTTGTAGTAGAAAACATCTCTATGGTTATGGTTATGGTTGGTTCGAACAGCCTTTCAAATTACAAGCTTTCGAAGTTCCTCGCCACAGTATTTGCACCACCCAGCGGTTAACTGAGTAGGTAGAGGTACCTATGATTAAAGAGTAGTAAAACATAGTTTACATTATTTTACATATGAAATTATCAGGGTTGTAGACAGCAAGTGCAATGACCTCGCGTAACATATTGGCACAACTGTGCGTATTTATCACACATTGTTCCACGACACTAAAATTAAACTTTAGTACGACACGACACGCAGCGAATAAATGGCGGGAATGATAATAGTCATAATGTGACCAAAACAAATAGGACGCATCTGTTTTCGCTCTGAACAATTTAAAATTGATAAAGTAAAACAATACTGAAATTAATTTTTTTATGTTTTATTAAGAAATTTCAAGCGTTTTGCGATTAGACAGCAGTTCCTCTGCACATACTATTTTGTGTTATTCGTAAAACGTATGTATGTCTGTTCTAAATTAAAAAGTAGTATTCCACTCAGTTCATGGTTACGGATAACTTTTTAACGGATTTATTTTAGTGTTGGAACATTAAAATCTACTAAAATTTTATAGTCGAGTTGATCGGCACTCGTGTTGTTTCTGTATTTATTTTTAATATTTCGTCCAATGTTAGAGCCAATTTCAAAACTTATTTTGGCTAATTGGACAGATAAGCTCATAATCGACTAAAACTTACGCAAGATTGTAACAGTAGAAATAATTTTGTGATCATAAAAAATATTGTTTGTTACACACATTCTGAAAATTCCTAAAAACTGATATACTTAACTCAATACATATATTGATAACATAACTTATTCGTGGACACAAACACATTCATTACTAAACAAACAGTCTTTCTGGAGAAACATTGTTTAATAATGGACACTAATTGGACCAATGGAAACAAACAATTCTGTTTATTGTTTGTAAACAGATTTTGACAGTAATTTCCTTATCTTGTTGTTAGTTAATATAACTTTAGAAATCCACTTATTTATTATACTAACTTATTTATTTTATTTGTATTCTTCTGCCTAGATACACTTACCTAAACAAGATTATAAAAAGTACCACAGATAATAATAGTTACTCAAAACAGTTTATCTCGTTGATTTCAATAAGAACCTGAGTACATGGAAGTAAATAGCGTAGGTAAGTTTTAATACTTTTTACCAACTAAAAAACCTAACCTAGTTACATCTGAGCTTTATGACGTCACGCCCATTTGAAGACGTTACACGTTACACATTTTGAAAGGGGAGGCACTTGTTGCATCCTACATTATTACCACGTCAACAAGAAACAGAATATCATCAAGTGACTCTTTAATCTTTGTTATGAGCTTCCCATTACTGGGTGCCTTAAGGCACTGCCTCAACTAGTAGCTACAGTCCTAAGAGGAAGGTAGATTTGATATTCTTCAAACTTCATAACAACCCACAAAAAAAAGGGTGCATAAAAAGAGCCCCCAGCGACGAAACATAATCTGTTCCCTGAACTATCATTCATATGTCTGCTTCGTGGATAGTGAACTTGATAAGCACGCACTATAAACTTATAATTATAACCACGTAATCATCATTGCAGCCGAAAGACGTCCACTACTGGACATAGGCCTCCCCCAATTAAGGGGGGGATATGCCATAATCGCCACGCTTGGCAGGCGGGTTGGCGATCGCAGTTGGTTGGTTAAATACTCAGAGAACGCTGCTGCCCATCCTCTGGTGAATCCCTTAGTCGCCTTTTACGACACCCATGAGAAGAGTTAAGGGTGGTGCTATTCTTTAAGTCCGGCACCACACGGACTACACGTACTTACACGTAATAGCTTCAGAATATCTGTACTACATCTATCCTACCTGGTTTGTCGTCAGGTCCCACTGGTCAGCTACGAAGGAGTGCCTGCTGTACAGGAACACGGGCACCTGGTGGTCTTTGACGGGAGTAGGATCGCTGTTCACCCTGACAACCGTCAGGTGAGTGGTAGTTGTTCCAACTGTGGACAACAAATTCAGTTGGTTAGAAAAAAAAAAGAAAATTACCCATGGCGAATTCAGGACATCATAATTTCAGCCGAAAGACGTCCACTGCTGGGCATAGGTCTCCACCGAGCATGTTGGGGGGATATGCCATAATCGCCACGCTTGGCAAGCGGGTTGCCGATCGCAGTTGGTTGGTTAAATACTCAGGGAACGCTGCAGCCCATCCTCTGGTGAATCCCTGAGTCGCCTTTTACGACACCCATGAGAAGAGATAGGGTGGTGCAATTCTTTATGTCCGTGCCGGACACACGGAACTGGCGAATTCAGGTAATCTTTAGAAACTATCTTATGTGATGATCCATCTCAGACCAAATGATTGTCAGCAAAACAAAACTAAATCGTCAAACTACTTTCTCCGGAATATATTATTGTGGCCAGCAATGTTTCTACTAATTCTACTACATACTAGAGAAAACATGCAATACTTGATAAAATGGTAAAAAAAAAAACATGCTTTTCACATTTTAACTGCAAGCGTGCGTGAAGTGCGAAACAATGATAGGACAAGAACATATCGTGAGAAAAAAAGTGCGGTAAAACAGTCGTTGCTAAGTGCACTCTCGGAATCGGTAGTGAGGCGAATTATTGTGCTAATCGATGCGAATACTCTGTACTTCTATAGTAGTCGATTGGGACATTAGTAATTTTTTCGATGTACATATATGAATGTTTTGTCAAATAATACATTGGTATTGCGTGAACCGATTTTTTTAGACGCTTGTCATCTTAGTCTTCCTGCGACCACGACCGCTGCAAAGCTTCCGAAACGTCAGGAAAATCCATTTAAATAATATACGCGATGTAATCCGGTTAAACTTGTTTTATTATAATATGGCTTTAAAAATCTAACATTTGTGTATTGCGATTGCGACCAAAATGTTTCCTATAGAAGAAATTTTATGTATTTTTAACCTACTTCAAAAAAAAGGAGGAGGTTATTTTATATGTAAACGACATAATTCGCGATGTAAATCCTAATACGTAAGTGGTACTCATTAGCCCATGACATTAACTCAAATAAGCGTGTCAATCGATTTAAAAAAAATCCTTTAGCCCAAATCTCAGATGCCCAAATGTAAATTTCTATTCAAATCTGTATCGAGCAAGATTAAAAAAGTTTTTTTTTTAAATAATAGACGAGTTTAAGGCGATAAGAGATCGTAACGCAGTATGAAAGTTCAAAAATAGTTTTTGCGATAAACATTGGTTGGATGCTAATTACTATACAGACTGAAGCGACAAGAGAGTTCAATTAACCGATTAAACTGTACAATAATAGCCCATACTTAATGTAATAATTACTGATTTTATAACATTATTTATTAACCTATTGGTAAACCCCTTTCTATAATTTTATTTTAAATGCTTCCGTTTGTGGAGTATGCAACTCAGTTTGATTTAATTCGCGTTAAACAAATTCTAAGTTACTTCGTGTGTCAAATATTGGGAAAACAAATAAAATTCTGCTTTATAAAATACTAGGTTTTGTTCACGGCTTCGCCCGCGTATAATTAGGTTTATCACGCGCATCCCTCAGGAACTGTTTATCTTACCGGAATTAAAAGTATACAATGTACATCTCCAGGTTCCAGGCTACCTCTTTGCTAAACATTACGATCTGTTCGGTCAATCGATGATCGGTTCAGAGGTTTAGTCGTGAAAAAGTAACAAACACACAGACAGTTACTTTCGCATTTATAATATTAGTGTGGATAGTGGATATTACTTCGTCTTTTAATAAAATTTCGTACATATCGAAGTACGTGAGTCATTGAGTTTAGTGATAACAAGTGGAGTCCAGCTGGCTCAATAATTTATTGAAAGCGGAAAATCGATTCAATTACTGCAATTCTATGTACAAACTATGAGCCATAGCAAATACTTCGACATTTTTAGGGGACTTACTTTATTTATTTATGGAATGTTTTTTATTTTTATTACTTAATTTTTTGTGGGAGGCCCCCACAAATGGCAAAGGCCAACGCGGCAGGCCCAGACGGAGATGGCGGGATGAACTGGACAACTTTCAAAAAGACTAGTCCTTATTAGCCACAGACAGAGAGAGGTGGAAGGAGAGTAGGGAGGCCTTTGCCCTGCAGTGGGACTGTACAGGCTCTTAATAAATAATAATAATAATTACTTAATGATTTTTTTCTGAATTATCGCGAAACTAAACGTGAAATTCTAAGCAATACAATAAAGATTACAGCGATAAACAGATTACGGAAATTATGGACATTGGATAAAAAATCGAGGGTTAATTTGAAACAGAATCAAAACAAATCTATATTAAAATACCCTCACGTATTAAAAATCTAAGCTCATTTAATGCATTCAAAACTGAGCTAGCACTATATGTAATTTCAGACAACTCTTTTGTAAAATAATAAATGCACTGAATGGGTACACCAAAATTCATTGAAAAAAAATAACATTTTTAAATTCGACGAACTAAACCATCATAGCTTAAGTTAATATTGTTCTCAAGTAAGTGACTTTGTGTTTTTATTGAGAATAAATTTATTTAAACCTAGAATGACCCATGCCCGGCGGGTTATTGGCAAGTCAGGTATTTATAACCCGACTCGACGAATAAAATTAAAAACTGGTTTGAATCCATACTGATAGGTAAACATAATTTTTAACTTTAAAAACCACATTCTATTTCATCATTTCTATCATTATCTAGATGATGATAGAAATGATGAAATGAAATCATTCTAACGTTTTAAGTCCTGATGCATTTTTTTATCCTCGTCTCTAGTATTATCCGATTAGGAAGACATTCGCGTCACTATAATAAAAACTAGTATCGTGTATTGAGAAACTTTCTTGTGAACATTAATTACATTGATGAGTTTTGTTTTTTTTTTGTTTTTTTTTAATGTTTTTTACATTGATCAGGGGTTCCAAAAGTTTATTCAACCACGCCCCTTGCTATTACAAAACACGAGAAATCTGCGTTTTAAGCTACTTTTTGGCGTCGTAGTTCTCAGTAATAGATATGTTTATTTAAAAAAAAAACCTGGAGTATGATAGTTTTATTCATGTTGTAGTTACAATTTTTTTTATAATTTTTATTTATTTCGTCTAAGACTAACAATAACCTTTTTTCCCCGTCGCTACGTTGGTTAAAAGCTAAGATGAGATATTTCAACGTCCTGGATGTCGTCTCAGTTATCTATTTTTTTACCAGAAAATTGGTTTCTTAAACCTACATTTTCTCCTAAAATAAATAAAAATACTATATAAAAACATACCACATAAAACTTCAGACTTTTGCCAAAAAAATCTAATCATAAACTTAAAATGAAAAGACTATTAGGTATACTTCCTTGCGCTCGCGACGTGGGCTTTGTACCATACGATCTGGGCTCAGTATCGCGATATCTAATTTAGCCATGGAAACTTCTATAGATCTTTCTATCGAATAGAATGAGAATGCAAAAAATCCACTTCTCGTTGCCGTTTCCGTCAAAAAAATGTAAGAGGGCTCTTAGAATGAAAATACTGCGCCCCCCTCCCCATCGCCGCAATTTTATAGTTCTTACAAATTATCTTATGTCTGTTTTTAACGCCTAGCCTGCGCCCCCCTTTACCATGTCATAACGCCCCCCCCCCCCACTTTGGGATCCCCTGGCCTAGACGGTTTTGATCGCTTTTCTCACATAGATCAGCCATTGTTAATACAGAATGCATTTCTATTTATTTAGAGATGGATATTGTGCGGTTTTTATTTTATATTTTATTACCTGACGCCCGCGACTTCGTACACGTATTATGTCGATAAAAGGTATTGTAGACGTTTCTCGAATCAGACAATTCCTGCTAATTGACATGAAAAATATATTGTAAGGCATGATTGAGCAAAAAATGTTTCACACAATCGAAATATCCAAAGAGATTAAATATGTAGGTATTTTAATGTCTTTGGAAATATCACAGTCTAAATAAAGTGCCGAATTAGAAAAAAAACTAATACCACCCAAAAACCAACCAAAAACAGATACTATATTATATGATATATCACACACATCTTGTTGTAATGAATGTCGACGGACCAAGCGGTGTACAGAAAATCCTAAACTGGTTTATGTTCTACACTGTATCTGCCAAATGAATGTATTTTTTTTGTGGAAGATAAATAAATATAGAGGCATAGAAGGAATAAGAAAGTTACGCGCATCACATAAATAAATAGTAATAAAAGAGTCAACTGGAAAGTGCTGCAAGCTGCATCCCAAAATACAGTCGAAATAAAATAGCAAATAACTTCCATCCGTGTCTAATTTAACTATTCATTACTCCAAAATAAAATGAAAAAATTAGGACACTGCTATAATACTCAAACGACAGACTGCTACATTGCAGATAATAACAGACTAACTGTGACTGTAGTTGATTGCCTGTAAAACACTCTTGTTATTATTTATGCTTGTATGTAAATCACTTTTCAACTGGCATTTATTACAGTAGAGAGAAGAATTGTGTAGGAATTGTCATGATACATTACGCTATAAATAATAAATACATATAATTTAATTAGACAGTTCTTAATATTGTCTGTACATTTTAATGACGTTTATAAGAAAGAGATAGTTATAACGTGATTAAAATTAGAGAATCGACCTCATTGTTAGTAACTATACCCGCGGCACGCTATGATTGCGTTTTTGATATTTTCCAATAGTGTTGTGACATATTTCAAATTATTAGCGATTGGGACCTGTAATGCATTCACATTGACATCAGCTTTCATTTTGAAATTACAGCAATATTCATTGCGTGGTACGTAGTTGTCAATATGACGGATTGTCAAAACACACAGAGCAATGAACATTGAAATCCGAATGAATGCGATCGCGAGTGAGTTACGCAATTAGGCAGCTGTGGGGTAATTGTGTAATGCATTCACATTGACACCAGCTTTCATTTCGAAATTACAGCAATATTCATTGCGTGGTACGTAGTTGTCAATATGACGGATTGTCAAAACACACAGAGCAATGAACATTGAAATCCGAATGAATGCGATCGCGAGTGAGTTACGCAATTAGGCAGCAGGTTTATTACTATGACCAACTCCAACTAGCTATTATGAATAATATCTACATAAAGTAAATAATTTATCAAATTATTCAATAAACAGAACTTCTAGCCATTTTATTTAATCGTTATTTAATCAAATTTTCTGTGACATACATAAAAAAAACGGTAGAAATAAATAGAATTTGAATAATATTCAAAATTCCAAAAAAAAAATCTGTAGCTGTGCATCACTATTGACAATAAAATACGGGAATTGTTCCTTCATACGTAGCTGTCAATATTTATTATGGATCTTCATGAGCACGCAAATGTCAAAAACGCCATTGTCGTGTAGTTCTGTTGTTCCCAGCGAAGATAATAATTTTATTTCGTAGGCAAGTGTCGTACAAAATTAATTCAGAAACGTGGGCAAAAGGATCTTCCCACGCGCTAATAAAAGCATAAATATAGAAGTTTACGCTTCGGCTAGTGTTCAAAGACCTTTACTCGAAAAATGTGATGTAGCTGCTTTAGCTGGCACCGAAAGGACGACGTTATTTTTTGAGCCATCGAGAACGTCGTTTAGTTGACACTCCTTTTGCGTCGAAAACAACGTCGTCTTCTGTCGGCTTCGTCGGCGCCTAAAGATGACAATAACTTTAAATATAACTTTGATTGAAAATTAATTTCAAATAAGAATATTATTTACAACTAGCCTATTCATCTTCCCGGGATAAAAAGTAGCCTACATGTTAATGCGGGCTATGTTCTATATGTATGCAAAATTTAATTAAAATCCATACAGCAGTTTTGGCGTTACAGAGTAACAAACATCCATACATCCTCGCAAACTTTCACGTTTATAATATTAGTAAGATTAAGTAGGAAGAAAGTAGGATAATTTTACGGAATAATTTTATTTCTACCTCAAAAGTAAAGATCTCCGGTCAATATTATTATCTGCAGAAATATAGTTTATCCTTACCACAGTAATTTATACATAATTCCATGTTAACAACTTTAAATTACGCAAGAGATATCTCAAGTAGTTACTTAAATATTTACTTTACATGATACAAAGTAGGTATTATTATCTAAATAATATTTTACTGTCAAGGTTAAGATTTGGAGATAGTGTTACCCTATTATTATTATTTGAGGAAAGAGGTAGGGTCTTGAACGCCCCTAAGTCACTGCGACCTAAAAGATCTATTGTGACGCCTCTTGCAGCATTACAGCACTTCCCCAAGCTGCAAGTCTATCATAAAGTCGACTATGACCTTGGGGGAGGAGGATTTGATCTCCTGCATTGAGATGACGTGGCCTCCAAGATGCTGGCTTCTGATGTGGTGCACTGCATCACATTCGCATAGGATATGGATGGGCGTCTCATCCTTTTCGCGACAAAACCTGCAAACTGTGGTATCACTGAGGCCCATCCTGTGAAGGTGTTTGTTCAGCTTGCAGTGCCCAGTAAGGGTTCTTGTCAGGATTCTTATCTGATTTTTGTTCAACGAAAGCGCTTCTTTCGTAAACCTTTTTTTGAAGCCCACAAGTAGCGCTTTCGAGTGTTCTTGGCCTGGGGATTTTTCCCAAAGGCTAATACTTTGGTCAGTTCCCTAGTTTTTAAGGTAGGCTGTAGTGGTGCATTTAGGAATGCCACAGATTGGCTCCGGGCCCACATTGGGGCTTTCAGCACCAGCTCTAGCCAGTTCATCAGCGGCTTCGTTGCCCCTAATGCCACAGTGTCCAGGTACCCATCCTAGTGCCACCGAGTTTGCCGCTCCTAGTGAGTTTAATAGTGTTACCCTAACGTAATAATTGTAGTTTGCAAATAGTCTATGATATCAATAAGTAGCAAAGCAAACAAACCAAAATGTTATCGCATTAAAACAAGGTCAGATCGTCCCTAATAATATTCAGCCACATCTGGTTACACTGAGGTTACACTGAACACACTGGTACAGCCGGCCACACGTCAGTGGTAACACTTGAATTACGAAAACAAGGGTGGTTTTCGTAATAAAGACTGCTACGAAATAAAGACGCTGTCAAGGCAAACTGTTACCACTGTATAGTATTATATTATCTGTGCCACTGTTTTGTTATCTACTGTACATTATTACATTCCGGCACCCGTACGCTTCACACTGAAACACAGTAATGCAAGCATCAGTTTGGCGGCAGAAGTAGGTACGGTGGTAGTGGTACAGCGACAACACAGCCCCTGTCGCTGTAGTGGTAGTACTTCCCCCGACGTGTTACTTCACAAGGAGCTCTACTACTACTAAATTATGTAGGAAAATTTACTACGGCAAAATTATGTAGGAGTAGGTCGGAGAATTTAATTGTATAAATAAATCACTATCTCTGAGTGACAGAGTTTCGTAACTCCAGAGATAATGATTTAAGTAATAAACATATTATTATAAATTGTGACTTGGAAATGAGTGCAGAAGAGATTAATAATAGTCGATGAAGTGTAGGAGAACAGCGTCAAAAAATTAATAATGTAAAGATATGAAAAACCACCATCATGCTAAAATAGACAGTTAGTTAGTTGTTTAGATATTAGCATAGTCACTCAAAACTGTACATTTTTATCATTTACTGATCCATCCAATTTCCAAAATAACCTGTCTAACCTGATAACAGATAACAGACCGCCAGACAATTACATCGTGTAATCACAATATATGAAAAGGTAACAGAATATCTACTGCATACGGTGCCTGATAAAAAGATTATGAACACTCATTCGCGAAACGACGTCTCAGCAGTTATAGCAAATACATTTCATATGTGATAATATATTCATTCCAGAATCATGCCAACCACATTTTAAATCACTAAAGATTCTTACGTTTACTTCAATTTATATTTATGAGGTTGCGGTATTTGTCAAAACGAATAGACAACTCTTTGGTGAGCTAAAGTCGAAGAGAAATAAACTAAAAATTACAACTTTACCCCACACAACTGCTCTCTTCGACAAAAGTTTCTTTGGTATGGCCTCAAAGATTTATGACAAAATACCACTGCACATCCTACGCACTCAGGAACATAAGTCATTTAAAAATAGCCTTCGAGACTTCCTCATTGAAAAGGCGTATTACACGATCCAAGATTTCCTCAATTCATACTAACATAAATTTTGGTAATAATAATAATATAGTATTAATTAATCTGATTTATTGTATTAAAATGTATTTAATTAATTAATTGAATGTAATGCTTATAAAAAATGACATGTACCTAACTTATTAATTTGATTTATAGTGATATTATTGTATGCCGAAAAGGCAGGACATAGTGGAACTGAAATTTTAATACTATCATCTGTACTTTGACCTATGCTCACAATAAACTGATTTGATTGATTGATTGATTGTGATTATCAGACCAGACAACGTGGAAGCTTCAGCCAGCAATTAAATTGTGCAGCTTATCGAGATGGTTTTTTTTTATAGTATAGGATGGCGAAACGAGCTAATGGCCCGCCTGATGTTAAGCGGTTACCTTTACCCATAACAACTTCAATACCACCTAGACTGTTACCTAAATGGTACCGCAAGTCGGTTCACCAAACTGAGACACGATGATGGAAAGTTTCATGTGATTGTAATTTCACCGGCACCCGTACCCTTCAGAACGAAACACAGCAATGCAAGCATCACTATTTGGCGGAGAAGTAGGTACGGGTTGAGAAGTAAAGAAGGAAGCGAAGATCCGGATGCATAAGGCACAGATAAAAAATCATTGGTACAATGAAGAGGTGGCATACCCAGCAGAATTCGAACAGACTGATAAACATGATAATAAACTCACCCAAACGTCAACTCCACTTGCATATAACATAACCGAGGCTCACACGACACAGATGCATTGCTTGCAGTTTGTATAAATTCGATTACTAGCTCCGATTTTCTCAGCCTTTACTTAACCGGAACGGAAGGACTAGAAATGGCTGCAGCAGCGCAACCTACCTATCGTGACAACTATGGAAGTATGGGCACTATCCTTTTCATGGGAGAAACTACTTATATCTAGCATGGTTTAGTTGTTTGATTGAAATCACGTAAGGAAAATTGTAGTGATTTAAGTTTGTCTTTTTCTCAGACTTTGCTCCACCGGAACAGGAGGACTAGAAATGGCTGCAGCAGCGCAACCTACCCATCGTGGCAACTATAGAGACTATTCTTTTCATGGGGGAGACTTATATCTAGCAATGGCTAAGTCGATTGATTGAAATCACATATAGAAAATTGCAGTGATTTAACTGTCAGAGAATGAGAATGCATGTTTTTACACATGTTTTTCTATGAAATTTCATTTCATTTTTCATTTCTTTTTATAAAGCTTTGCACGGTGTATAGGCACTGCATATACATGTTCAGAGGTTTCAATATAAAACATAATAAAATGCGTGTTATCTTGTGTCAGATTACGGGTTATCGCTACTCTGATTGCAATGTTTTACCAGTAATTAACTTGGCTAGATTTTTCTGTTATCTCCTGTGTTTATTAAAGCGTTTTTGATCTACTTTTTGGTGCTTAATGAGGATTTATTAAATCCTCTTTACATCAACTAAACTCTAACCTAGAGCATATTAAAGAGTCTCGAACTTTAATCCATTAAATATATATGCATTGTTTGACTGTTACAAACGGTGGCTGAAGGTGAATAAGATAGTTATTTTTTCTTAAAAGTACTATCTTTTTAGTAAATATAATATGTATTTCTGATAAGATTTTATACTTATACCACGTCCACAACATATTGCTTTAAAAATAATCATTTGTAATAAACGTTAATGTTGAATGAATCTTAGAATTAATTAACATATTTATCGATTAATTTCTTTGTTCATGACTAATGACTCACCAATTTGTGTTAACAAATTATTATTAGTCATTTTATAGATAATAAGCTGAGTTATTGTTTGTCGATAAAACTTTTTACACTTTTAGAAAATTACAAACCTTTTCTACCTATTTAAATGAAAATCACCTTTATTTCAACATTTTACCGACTATTACAGCAAGTTGGAATAGAAACGGCCCAAAAATCGATCCCTGGGGTACACCCGCCACAGCAGGGTGGGGTTAGTATTGCAGAGACTGGCCAAAACTACAAACAAGGACCTGAAGTTAATTTCTAAACAACTGTAGACACAGACTTAAGTGCACACTAAGATCTAAGCGCTAATTAAGTAAAGTTTCACTTGAAGACATAGTCAAATGCCTCTGTCAATTCTGATAACGCCTCAGTCACCGTTTGTTAGCACGGCCACAGTCCGCGAAGCAGACACAAGAGTTAAATAATCGCAGTGTTCTATATGCAGGGCACTGCCCAGGGAAAAGGGTTTGTTTAGGTTAACTTTTGTCTCTGTATTAAAAGAGTTCAAATAGATAACCGGTTTGGATTCTTCTAGTCGGCTCGAAACATTCACTCTTAGCAGCTGGAAGCCCGACATTTGACCTCAAAGACAATAGACAGCCTTCAAACTAAATAACTCGAATACATCATTTATTGTAGGTACTCAATTTACATTATTTCCTAGTTTTAACATTTATATATTAAACACTGGACTAATAATCATAATACAATATTATATTAATATGTAAAAAAAAAGATCAAATTTGTTGCTATTAAATATGCAGGAATGTAGAAGAAACAATTCTGGCGGATGGAGACCTTCGGGAGTTTGGGACTATTCGGATACCTAGTTATCATCTGCGCAATGTCTATATGAAAAAAACATGGAAAAACAACAGGCCTATGTAAGAATCGTAGCACGTGGTCTCATTATTAACTTGAATTTGAATTAGTGTTAAAATAATTCGCATAATAAATAAGGATAAAGATAACATTGAACTTCATAGTTAACACGTGGATAGTGACGATTAGACCCGGAATATTCATACAATAAACTTAGTTTAACATTCGTATGCTAATTTATTACAAGGATGAGTGATTACGTGCCGGTAGTAATTTATAACTTGCATACATAATTATTATTGTTTGGTACCACACGAAATTGATGACATAGTAAAAAGGCTCAGAATTCAGATATTCTAAATTCTATGTCATCATCATCATTTCAGCCGAAAGACTCCATCTACTGCTGGACATAGGCCAAGCCATAGATTTAAAATAAACGTGGGCCAAGCGTACTGGTAATGTTTGAGGGGATATTCCATAATCGCCACGCTTGGCAGGCGGGTTGGCGATCGCAGTTGATTGGTTAAATACTCAGAAAACGCTGCCCCCTGTCCCTGTGCTGTCCCTTAGTCGCCTTTTACGACACACATGAGATGATGAGAGAGGGTGGTGCAATTCATTACATCCGGCACCACACGGAACAAATTCTATGTAAAAAGTTATCATTTAGATTTTCGTAGTAGACTAACGGCCAAAATTAAGCTCCATATAAAATACGTCAAATTTCTATCTATAGTAGGGCAAATCGTGGATAGATAGGATATTAATTTTAATAACACATAAGTCATCTTTCCCATTATCGACATATCGACCAGTAATGGGAGGACTATGTTAAATGCTAAGGCCTACTACAGAAGGAGAACGCCTATAAATATATCCAATGAGAAGTTTATATTAATTGCTGCGTGTTCCAAGACAATTTCTTAGGTTCCCTGGAGCATTGATGCTTTCATAAGTTGGTTAGGTCCCATCCTAATTTATCCATGACTCTTTACATAAATTCAGATTTGATGAAAGTACCTATTCAGTTTCTCTACGTATAGTTACTACTACAAATCCGAATTGTAACAAGTATCGACTTTTGAGTCTTACACCCATATTCTATGTGGTTTCCTCAAACGTTTCTAGTATCCACTCAACCTCACTCAATACAATATTTCCTCCGTGGTTTTCACAGTTGCAAAAAATCTCAGTCACTTGATAGTTTTCCTTACTCAAGGTGAGGGAGAACTCAAGGTACATCGCGACATTTGCGACCAACCTTAAGGCTTCCTCGAGACTGGAAAAGTGTCATTTGCGACGTGATTATTGTTGTTTCTATTCTGAAAAATGTCCGGTTTTGACGAATTTATGGAATACAATGTACCATAGAATGACTACATGATATGTACCCAGACCCGTACAATTATCCGTCGCGGCATTATTTATTTCCTCAAGATACATTGAGGAAATGTCTAAGAATACTGATTTCGATATTATTTGAGGAACCAACGAAGAACCCTTGAAGGCATCCTTGACCGAGTTTGAGTCTAGAAACGTTTGAGGAAATAACTAAGAATATGGGTGTTAATCTAGTTTGTTTGTTTGCTATATGTAGATTTATAAATTGCTGCTAAGAACACCTTTCTTTGTTCAAGCAATTTTATTTGTGTTACTAAACACGTTTGTGCCTCGGTGCTAAAAGAACACGACACGTATAGTGAGCAATTTCTCGGCCAATCGCAGTAAAATACTAGATAGGTATTACAGTAATACCAGCTTACTGTGTGCAGGTTACACAGGGTATCAGCTATTACAAGTGTTTTTATTCATGAAACCGTTCAATAATTTCAGATTTTCCTTGGGAATTGTGTAAATTGCTAGCATCCGCACTTGCGTACGTGCTAATCAACGCTAATAAAACACTCAAAGCGCGAAAATCTAATAAATATACGAATTTCTTCACTTGTGGCAGTTCTTACATCGAACTATTAGCACTTTTGTGTACGGTCGACCGCACGTCGGTGGTAACACTTTGACATTAGCAGCATCTTTATTTTGTAAGCAGTAAGGGCGGTTTTCGAATTGACGTTACCACTGTCATGCCGTCGACTGTACGTACATAGATAAGTTTACGATGAACAAGCAACTTAGACAAACATGCAGCTTACGGCTAAAATTAAGACGCTGACAACAGCCAAATACCCCAAATAGGCTTCTTTTAAAAACATTTTTATCTGTATCTATTCAGTTTGTGCCAGTGATAAAAATATATGTTAATCTTGATCGTATTTCCTCAAACTCTATTGCGCCCAAAACACGTTTTCTTGAAGTTTTCTCGATAGAAAAGAATTGTAAAATAACCTCTTAAAACATGCTTTAAAGCAAACAATCTCTATTATTTACCAAATATTAAAATGAAATTAAGAAAACATTTAAGAAAGACTATAATCTAAAACATAGTTGTTTCTGTTTTTCAAATAAGCTTCTAGTTTTTTATTTAAAAAATATATTGCTAATTTTCATTCAAATTGAGCGGCGCACCCGACGTCCCTCCGCTCGTTGCCTCTCTTTCAGTTCTGTACGAAACGACAGTGACCGCAGAGGTCTGATTTTTTAGGTGTTGTCAGCCTCTTAATATCGTATGTATCCACGATTTGCCGTACTAGAGATAGAAAAACTAAATAAACTCCATACAAATTATGTAAAATTTTGTATGTCTAATTGGGCTAGTAGGGAAAATCGTAGACAGATAAGGTCATTTATTTAAGCCGTTGGGCCGTATGTCTGTCGCAGTTTAATTCTGGATAAAACTATAGGTCTTTCAGAATGAGGTTTTCGTTGTAGTTACTAGACTGGATTTGGTTGTAGAGCAAATAGATTAGCATAGATCGCTTCAATCAACAGAACTACGCGAGAAAATATTATCATAATTATTATTAGCGCCTCAGATTACTGAATTAATCTGAGACTAGCGCACACTAAGGCCTACACCGCACTGCGATTTTTTTATCGCTAAATCTGTAACACACGGAATTATATGCAGGTGCCCGCAATCGAGGCAGTAGGTGAAACAGTCAGCAAATAAAAACAGCGTGATGGCGTGAATAAAAATCGCTATGCGGGCTTAGCTTATGAAGCTAATTCTCGTCTTCGTGAAATAATCTCTACATACTTATTCTCTGACCATAGTCGAGAGTATTTTGAAGTAGGTTCTAAAAAAAATTTACCAAAAATATACTACCTACTGTCCCGTTTAGTGGAATCACATAACAATGAAGTTGTTGAATTAGAGATTCTATTAATATAACGTTAACTAACTACACTTTACATAACACGGGTTCTAGAATGGTTAATTGATGTGATTATGTTAACGATCCAAGCCGACAACTGTTACTATTTGCTGTTATTCATTGGAAATGTTCCAATATTTACGTAAACAATAATGGCTCTGGCTAGAGTAGGTACCTACCAACACAAAACATTGGACTCATTTCTTTCTTTCCAAGACCGTTTTGTGAGTAAACTTACTTTTTGACGTAGGAATGGGGAAACCACGCCACGTCCTTTGGTAAGCTTTGGTGGATTTGGGTAACTATTGGTAGATTATCTTTTTATCTTATTAAATAAATAATTCGTTATATTATTATTCTTTATTCTACACACATATTATATTCATTTATATTACAGTTGGAAAGTTTATGTACATCGGCGAGCTTAACTCAGAAAGGAGTTTTCTAACAGCAAACCTTAGAGCGTTAGAGAGATGTTGATATTAGAGGACAGAAACAAGTGTACAACATAAATTAAACCTACTTATTTACATACAGTACTAGCTAATAGTAATATAAGTAATATATAGATAACATAACATAACCAGCACATTACTGTCCCACTGCTGGGCACGGGCCTCTTCTCAGTATGAGAAGGCTAAGGCCTTAGTCCACCACGCTGGCCTAGTGCGGGTTGGCGGACTGCACACACCATTGAGAACTGTATGGGGCACTCTCAGGTGTGCAGTTTTCCTCACGATATTTTCCTTCACCGTTAAAGCAAGTGATAATCGAATATAAATCCGCAAATGAATTCGAAAAGTCAGAGGTGCGGGCCGGGATCGAACTCACACCCTCCTGCGCGGAAGGCAAGCGTTCAACCGCTAGGCTATCACTGCTTTCTATATAGATACTTAAGTATATATAATAGATACTTAAGAATATATAGATATTTGTATAAATCTAAAATTAGAATATAAAAGTTTAATAAAATTAAATTTGGACAGTCGACCAGCTAAAATCGCTTCGACTCGACTGCCTCGTTGGTCTAGTGGTCGCAACCGCGACTGCTGAGCATGGGGTCCTGGGTTTGATTCCCGGGTCGGGCAAAGTGTTATTGGGTTTTTTCATTAGGAAATTCTCAGTAGCAGCCCGGAGTCTGGATTTGTGCCCGGTTAATGGCAATAGGCTCGCCCCCTATTACATGGGACTTATAACATAACTGGCGAAATGTGGGTGTACTGTGTACTATACACGTCTGCTTACCCCTTCGGGGAAATACAGGCGTGATGTTATGATAAAATTGGCGGGATTTTTCGAAAATAGATTTGGTTTATCGAAACAATCTGTAGTATTACCTAATTTGATGAAAAAGTTTTTATTAATAGACAGGTATGTACCACGTTTTTTACAAGAAAGAGACTGTCATCCAGTTCTGAGCTATGTTTCAAGTTTCAAGTCTCTAGCTCATCGGGAAGTTAGTTTAAAATCGATTGCAAAATTTGTACCGAACAGACAGACAAGACTGACTGAAAGCGAGTTAATAAAAATGTGGTAATGAAAATAGAGACGAGTTTTTTATTATTACGGGTCATTTCATATGCTTAGGTTCATTCGCATGACACCAGATCCAAGAACAAAGAACCACGCATGTTTCTTGTTCGAATTTATTATGTTCATTCAATTGTATTAACAAAAAATTTCATTTTGAAATACTTGTTCGATGTGTGGGTAGTCTTTAACTGCATATATAATATATATTTATGACGTAATCTGTCTGTCATATTTTAGGCGAGCACGTAGAAAAAAAAAACCGGCCAAGAGCATGTCGGGCCATGCTCAGTATTATAGGGTTCCTTAAGTAGGTGTACAAACGAATCAAATCGAATATTAATCATGGCTATTTTAGTTTTTGCAATAATCGGCAGCATTCGCGACTCAGAGCGTGTTGTTAGTAGCGCCATCTAGCGATAAATTCAAGAAGCCAAATTTAAGAAGTCTGATTGATGTCAAAGTTACTTTTTGTGATTTTTTCAAATAGAAAGTAGCTAAAGGAGCATTATTTGCTATGATAATTTTTCTCTAAGGTCAATGACCTATGAACTAGGACGTTTTAAGTATTTTTCGGTTTTCTGTCTATAACTCAAAAAATTATAATCACATTATACTCGAAATAATTTTAAAAGAGAGTTTTCACAAAGGTCTATCAATGTGGAAGATTATAAGTTTCTACGTTGCATAGTTTAGAAATGGCAGGGGGGGGGGGGCACATTGCAAGCCACTTTGGCGGGCTATATTTCGCAGATGGTACACCTGATAAAAAAGTGGTGTATGAAACATTACCTTCATTTTAGTAGACCTATTCAATGATACCCCACACGATGGGGTGCAGCGAAAAAAAATATTTTTTCCCCATTTCACATGTATGGGCGCCACCCCTAAAGAACGTAAAAACTATTTTTTTATTCTTTTAAAATTGAGATCTATATGCAGACTATTTTTTAACAAAATTTCATTTACTTATGTTTATAACTGTAGAAGTTATTAAGCTGTAAAGGATTAGGACAGACGGACAGACGGACAGACGGACGGACATGACGAAACTATAAGGGTTCCTTGTAGGACTTCGGAACCCTAAAAATTACAATTTATAAATCGGGTCTGGGGAAGCGGGCGAGTGTGCGCCGCCTGCACCCAAGTAAAACATCTCGTTTCAAAGGTTGGAAATTGCAGGTAATTGAAATTTGCATGAATTCGGGGTAATTATTTATTAAATGGCAACATCGATGTTTTATCATGAAAATTTTTCAACACAGAGCTTGAAACTCTAAGTCCGTTATATTTTTTAATAAAACGAGCATAAATTATTGAAAATAATTTCTAGAATCTATAAACATACAATTATACAAATTATACAATTTATACAATTTCTCAGGTGGGTATGAAGTGTTTATTTGAACTCTGGTACCCAATGTAAACATTCTCCTTTATTCACTCAAAAACTTATAATTTACATGTTACTTAGGTATTATTACTAGGAACATAATATGAATAAAAGAATATGAATATAGAAGTGATAAATAAGTTTTGATTTAATAATTTTCGTAAAAGTATATTACTTTTAAATGCTTACTGTGAATAAGTAGGTACTTATAGATACAAATAAATGAACATTTTGATTTGATTTGAAATACCTATATGTATATTTGTGTTATATTAGTATACCATAGATTTCGTAAAAACAAGGTTTTTTTTGTTTATCTTTTCTTGAGTATTACTGATTTCTATAAAATATTTACTCTTTATTTCAAAGCAGTTTTGCTGTGATTTTATACAGTAAGTATTACCAAAGAAAAAAAGAACCCTAAAAACTTACAACGTAATGATGAAATGGCTGTACAATTTCTACAATATTTTGTAGAAGGATCGAGTACCTACCTACCTGTTCCGAAGAGTAAGGGGATTCTGTACTCACTGAAATATGATGAAATAAGAATTTTAATTCCCACAAAAGTTTTTACTTTTCCTACGAGTGGTATAACTTATAAGCATTAAACAAAAACAGTGCCTATTTTTGAAAATTTTGTGATAGGTACCTACTCCAAAATAGCTTTATTAGTACGACTGGTAGCCGCTTATTTAAACTAAACGCGCCTTTTACAATCATAGGTACGTAATTTGTTTGTTGTTTATACAACATCTGCTTACATGTTTCCCAGGTAGGTATTTCTTTAAAATTCAAAGTTAGCAAAGCCACTTTATTTTTGCATTTCTGAGCGTTGTCGTCGATAGCTCGTGAAAATAGCATAGAAGCTGAGAGTGAAGTGTATTTATGTAAATGACGTGCATCTACCGGATAATGATGCCACGATTGAATTTTAGCACAACGTTTAGATGGTACCCGTCAATCATCAGTCACTCCAAAGATGATTAGATGCAGAAAGTCAGGAGATTATGTAAATAAACCCATTTATATTCACGTCACGCCTTTAATTTCCTGAGGGTTCGGTCGAGTTACTCTAACCTTCGTCCACAGTTTATCATTCGCCTACTTCATGATGGGCTAACTAGCTCCGGCAAACGGTCCAATATATGTAATATATCATTCCAAGTAAAGATATATATCCGATTAGCATATCCATATTCGCTTAATATATCCGGGACTGAAGTAACTTTACGTTGCATGCTTGTCTGAGATTGATAACTCCGGCTTCTAAATAAATACACCGGAGTGAGCTCAGAGAAATGTCCGGAGCTACCCATGCCTACTACATATAAGTATAACAATTTACTTACCAGTAAGTGTGCACATCCTACGACTGTTGATGTCCTGCATCACTTGCCGCATCAGCCCGCCTAATGCCTTAGCTTCGCCAGAAATGGACTGCTTCGACAACCATTCTGTTTCCAGCTCCATTGATAACTGAATCAAACAAAAATAAATATGACAATATTAAAATCTTAAAGAGAAACTCTTTATTTGTGATGAAGGGTTCACAGAAAATGGAGTTTTGGATTGAAAGCAAACGTTTCACAAAACGTGTAACTCAATAGGATTTCTAAGGTAAAACTTTTGTTTGTGTAGCCTTTTCATATATTCGTCATAACATGTAATCAGCCTATTACTGTCCCACTGTTGGGCACAATCCTCTTCTCAGGATGAGAAAGATTCAGACCTTATTCTACCACGCTATTCTACTACGGGTTGCCAGACTACACACTATCAAGAACTGTATTGAGCACTCTCAGGAATGCAGGTTTCCTCACGATGTTTTCCTTCACGGTTTTAGCAAGTGATAATCAAATTCTGGGCCGCGTCCGAACTCAGATCCTCCTACATGGAAGGCAAGCGTTCAATCACTAGGCTATCACTGCAGTAAGTCAAGTATACAGTATATTCATACTGTGTCCTCATTTCCAACTTTCATCCATTGTATGGTTAAGAGTATTGCGATAGGAAATTGATGAATAATGGAAATATTGAGACATTTGAGTTTAAAGGGCAAACATATGATTTCCGTTATTATAAAATCTGCATCGAGACCTTTCAAATCTTTTTGTCTCTTTTAGCAAGGACCTGTAAGGGTTCTCTTGTTTTGTAGTCCTATTTACAGGCACAAAATGTCTCGTGGATAAACAACCAACCATTTACTTTTCTTTTAGCTGAAATGCACCGAAAGTTAAACTGTAGCATACGTACATGTATTTCCTCGTTAAGTTATAGGATTTTATCATGATTCTAGTTGGGTCAATTTGTGAGAGGTCAATTGGATCTTGCGTAGGTAAGGTAGAACTGTGGCGCCACATCCATTAAGCGTCGATGTAGTATATTATCAGTATTAATTATTGTTACTAAACTCTACTTAATTACTACGTGTTATGCTTGGATGGTGTCGTTTTGCTAAACTGGTTTGAAAATTAGATACCTACTATCTGCTCATTCAATTACTGTCAAATATAAGTCACTTAATCCTACTTAAGGACCGAGGGCCATTCGTAAATCGATCAATCGGAGTCCCAAACTGGACATAAGCTACTCTAAAGTTGCGCGAAGGCGACCAACGACTTTATTAACATTAGCTGTTCCACTCACCAGGTATTCTGTAAGCTTCTTGACGAGCGGCTCGAGGTGCACCGTCCTGGCCCAGGCGTCGCATACGAAGCATAGGTTGAAATAGTACGCGTTGCGAGCGTACTTCTTGTTGTCTATCCGCACTGGGAAGCCCAGGATTTTCGACCCGAGGAGGGTGCTGGGGAAAGGTCAAACGTTAGTTTTTTTACAAAATTTTGCTTAATACTATCACAGTGTAATTAGCTGTAAATTGATATCGACAGTTTTTAAAGGCAACTCGGGACATTGACAGTTTTCAAGGCAGCTTGGGACACTTAACTCACGCGTTGGACGATGGAGTGGCTATATAGACTGTGATGCTATGATGAAATAACATTATAAAACAGTAATTAATAACTTTAGGGATGAATATCGATGGTAAGCATCAATGAGATGAGCGAAAAGAAAATTGATGTTTAGCATGAAGATGCTAAATAAACGACTGTCTTTCTGAAGATGGACGGAGTTTGAATAAGTTAGGTACTGATTTATGTCGACAGAAGTTGTAGGTACTTGCGTAGGTCCCTTATAGAATCCCTCAGCGCATCGGGCATATACAATTTACACGTAGAAGCGATGTGAATCAATTAATAAAACTATTATTTTATTTATATTGTTATCGTCCAAGAAATGAGACAATTAACTGTGCCCTGAAACGAAGAAAGTTTTAAATGGTTTTGATGTGATGTCCTGTGAGGATAGAATGATCATGTTTGATCAAATCTCCTTTTTATATTTAAATAAATATTTAAAAAAAATGAGACGATGATCTTGAGTCTGTGATGATTTGTTAAGTTCTTTCTATCCAGGCGTGCGGAAGCCAGAACTGATGAAAACGGAATCAACGGTAGGTGCCTTAGTACCGTTATCAAGTTGCTAGACTTCGAATTGTGCATGTGCTGCACTTAATAAAAACACACACTGCACTGTCCTGTGCTAAATAAAATCTTTCTTTCTTTCTTTCTTTTAATTGTATAGTATACGGTAGAGTCGATTTCAAGGGCGTCAAAATAAACGCCTTTTTAATCAATTTAGTCAGTATGATGAACTCATAAAAATAACTCACTTGATTTAAATATTTTCTAAATTCTAATTAAATTAGAATGTCCATAAAATAGGTAATAATAATAATAAATAAGCCTGATATAGTGGTGATAGATCGATTAGAGCGCCGCACAATGATTATTGATATCGCCGTTCCGCATGACGGGAATCTCGTGAAAGCTGAGACAGATAAACAAATGAGATATTTGGACTTAGCACACGAGGTTGTTGACATGTGGGACGTGGATTCGGCAATCATTGTGCCGATAGTCGTAACGGCCAATGGTCTCATAGCCAAGAGCCTCGACCAACATCTTAAGAGGCTCTCGTTAGGTGGCTGCGTCAAGGGCCAGATTCAGAAGGCGGTTCTCCGCGACACGGCACGTATTGTGAGGAGGTTCCTGTCTCTGCGGCCCTAACCGCCGGTAGCTTGGACCCTGCTCCCGATGCCGGTGGAACACTATTTTTTGTATTTTAAATGTTTTTTTTTTTTCTTTTTAAAAAATATTTAAAAATGTATTTAATAAGTTGATAACTGAATAAAGGAAATAATAAAAATAATTTTATTTATCTCCACAATTTTTTTTTATGTTATAGCTAATTAAATACAGTCGACAAGCATTTTGGCAAATTGCAATTTGTGGGAGATCTGGAGTCTCAACTAAGCCTGGGCCTGTATTTTAGAACTCCAGGCCCCCCAGATTGAAACATAATTTCCACACACAAAAGTGTGACACCAACACCTACTTCACCTTGCACCTACCTACATGTATAGGTATAGATGGATTCATTAATTTTATTGATATGTAGGTACCAGCAAGCTGTTAATGTTAGGTAGGAACACGAGAAAATATTAAATACATCGTTTTACTTTCATGTCGACACGATCATAGAAATTAAATGAAAGAATATCAATTAATTCCAACGATTTGTTTACAAAACACTGAAAATTTATGTCATATATACATACATAACATCACGGCTGTATTCCCCGAAGGGATAGGCAGAGGTGTATAGTAAATAATTGATCGAAGAGTAAACCCACATTTCGCCAGTTATGGTATAAGTCCCATGTAATAGGGGGCGAGCCTATTGCCATTAACCGGGCACAAATCCAGACTTCGGGCTGCTACTGAGAATTTCCTAAAGAAAAAAACCCAACAATACTTTGCCCGACCCGGGAATCGAAATGTTTTTTTTTCTAATGGACTCTCGCAGAATCTGTGCCCAAAATGGATACCCTAACTGCTTAACCGGGCGGGTGGCGGAGAATCCCGTTAGGGACGCCATCCGCCGAAACCCCGGGAATCGAAACCAGGACCCCACGATCAGCAGTCGCGCTTGCGACCACTAGACCAACGAGGCAGACTAGACGTAATAATTCATAATTTCGCAATTTTGCGACTACCCGTATACTTACACTGTCAAAGTGCATCTCTGGAGTTGTACTTTCGGTATGACATAATGACTGACCGTATCAAAAATATCTTTCGATATATAATTTTCTGGCACTTGGCATGTTATCTTCGGGCCAGCGGTCGGATGGAATTCACACAAAAATATACAACGAATCGGCCCTTCCTGTCCACAACCTTCGTAATACTTCACTTTGCCATCCATCGTAAACAAATAAGTTTCTATGAACACTTCACTCACATATTTATTTTTACACATAAACAAACACCTACTACACTAAAACTGTTAACATTTATAGTAACACACTAACATCGTTTTCATTAACGTAAATAAAAACTGTTTTCGCGGACAAAGTAACACACTCATTCCTTCCGTATTTATAATCGACTGACGTAATTTTATTGTGATTTTTTGTTGATAAAGTGACGTTTCGATTCAATGTTGCCAGTAAAATTTCAAAATTACCCTTTTTTACCTGACTGCCCTCTGCCTTCTAAGGAGTGTAATGATTTGCCGTTAGATTTGTGATGTACAAAAAGAAATATTTGAAATTTTACACAAACGAATATTCAAAATAAACCCAGAGCTCAAAAAGAGCAAGTTAGCATAATTTTTTGTTTCCGAACGTGCATCACAATACACAAATGTCAATTACAAAATCTGTCAAATCAAGTCAAATGTCAACCAATGTGACTTTTCTACTGTAAATATTTATATTGATAAAATAATTTTAAAATGGAAAAACGATCTTGTAAATTGTTGATTGCAGCAACAGGTAGCGTGGCTGCCTTAAAGATACCCATTCTTATTAAAACTTTATTGGATTTACCTGAGGAAGAAATGACTTATATTTTTGAGGTTATGTTTACTTTGTAGTGATTGAAGTTGAGGAAAAGTTGAAAACCCTTTTTTTAAACGCCATCACATTTTGTAGGTGCACCTGATAGTCACGGAGCATGCGAAACATTTCTTCAAGATGTCGGAGCTTCCTGCACATGTCAAGGTATACGACGATAGTTTGGAGTGGCAGGCTTGGAAGCAGAGAGGTGATCCTGTGTTGCATATAGAGCTTGGCAAGCTAGCTGACATCATGCTGATAGCGCCTTTGGACGCTAACACGCTGGCAAAAATGGCTCAAGTAAGGAGAACTACCAATTCTCCTCAATAAGGGCCGGTATTTCAATAGTCTGATAACTTTTAATTGAGGAATAAACGTGATGTCTTGACAGATTTTCTATACTACAACTGTCAAAATGTCAAACTTATTCCTCAGTTAAAAGTTAACTGGCTATTGAAAGACCAACCCTTAATTAAGTTAGACCTCTTAATAACATTTAATTAATTTCAATATTTTCAACAAGATGTAAACCATTCATAAACATACACACATACAAGTACTAGCACAGCATAGTAGTTCCAACGATTGCAAGTTATTTTTTCAAGTAATAAGTAAAATGGGTTTTCATTAGAGAATCTTTTTCAGATCTTGCTGTTGCTTACTGCTTCTATTACTATTAATGAAAGAAAATGATTTATTTAACAATATTCAAGGCATACTGCCAAACATTTTACACCAGCAGCCTTTGGGCTAATCATACCCAAAAAGCAGCCAATACCTTGCACATCCAATACAACAATTCCTTCAGGGTGTTATTGAGGCTTCCACCTTATTGTAGTGCTTCAGGTATGTTCGCTGATGCACATACTAATGATTACTTCGCGATAATGCGTCAGAAAGTTGCCTCAGTAATACGTAGAGTGAGGGGAAGCACGAACAGCATCCTGAAGGTATTCGGAGAGAGGCTGGATGGGCCTACAATGGGAAGGTTTGTCAAGCTACATGTACTACATGGAGCTTCACGAAGTTTCCTGTGATTGTGATGTTTGTTTTTGTGTAATGTTCTACTAACATCGTTTTTTAAATCATTTGTAATACTAACACGCTATGGGCCTCAATGCCTGACAATAATTTTTATTTATTTTTATTTCTTCCAGGGCTTATGCGACAACCTCCTTACCTGCACAACAAGAGCCTGGGATATCTCAAAACCCCTGATCTTCTGTCCGGCAATGAACACAAGAATGTGGGAACATCCCATCACATCTCAACAGATTGGCTTGCTAAAAGAATGGGGTCACATGGAAATACCTCCAATAAGTAAGAAGTTAATGTGTGGGGATACCGGTGTGGGTGCGATGGCAGAAATTAATAGTATTGTTGAGAAAATCAAAAGTATAGCTGATGCGAAGTTCAATGTTACTTTTGATTGAGTAATGAGTACTGATTTTTCTGGGACTTTATGCTTGTAATGATCTGGTGATTAATGTGAAGTAGGTACTTGTTGTTGGTTAATCTTGCGACTGCCGGTTTATGCTGCTTCTAAAGCCAAAATTTCACTCATATTGAATTATATTTACGGGATCTTTCGCGCACAATGTAATCAAAACAAAACAAACGTTTGACTAACCTCGAAGTTACGGCCAAGTTGCATTGACCGTGGTCACAAGCAGACGACAATGCAACTTGGCCGAAACGTCGAGGTTAGTCAAAATGTTTGTTTCGATTTCATTGTGGGCGAAAAGTCCCATAAATATAATTCAATATAAAGTCGTATATTCGCAATCGGTCAAAATCATTGTTAAACAGAATTAACGTTGCTGAAAATACGTAATGTAAAATGTTGCTAGAGACATGCTTACAAGAACTCCTTGACATGGTTGCACATGTTGTTCAACAAATTTTTAGTGTGTAATCATGGTTTTAGGCTTCCGAAGTCTAAATTGTTTTTTGCAAATTTTATTAAACACATATTACATGTGTGAATATCCAACAAGGCTCTACACCGGAGGCATGGAGCGGGAGTGCGGTGGTACTGTTCTTCAAAAAAGGGGATAAAACCCTACTAAAGAACTACAGACCCATCTCACTCCTGAGTCATGTATACAAGCTGTTCTCGAGGGTCATCACGAATCGTCTCGCCGGAAGACTCGACGAATTCCAGCCACCAGAGCAAGCTGGGTTTCGAAAAGGCTACAGCACCGTAGATCACATCCATACTGTTCGGCAGATCATACAGAAGACTGAAGAGTACAATCAGCCGCTGTGTATGGCATTCGTGGACTACGAGAAGGCCTTCGACTCTATCGAAACTTGGGCAGTTCTGGATGCTCTTCAGCGATGTCACATTGATGAGCGGTATATAGAGATGCTGAGATGCCTATACAACGCTGCTACCATGACTGTTCAGCTCCAGGACCAAAAGACGAAGCCAATCCAACTGCGCAGAGGGGTGAGACAAGGGGATGTAATATCCCCGAAATTGTTCACTAACGCGTTGGAGGACGTCTTCAAGACACTGGACTGGACTGGACAGGGTATCAACGTTAACGGCGAGAACATCTCACATCTCCGTTTTGCCGATGACATCGTTGTAATGGCTGAGTCGCTGGAACAACTGGGCGAAATGCTGCACAGCTTAAACGGAGCCTCTCGACGTGTCGGTCTCGGCATGAATCTGGACAAGACTAAAGTCATGTTCAATATGCATGTCATGCCGAGGCCAATATTCGTCGAAGGGTCGACACTCGAAGTTGTAACGGAATACGTCTACCTAGGGCAGGCAATTCAGCTTGGTAGACACAACTTCGAGAAAGAAGCCAACAGAAGGATCCGTCTGGGCTGGGCAGCGTTTGGCAAACTTCGCCGAGTCTTCTCGTCGCCTATACCGCAAAGTTTGAAGACAAAAGTCTTCAACCAGTGCGTCCTGCCTGTCATGACTTATGGTGCCGAGACGTGGACACTGACAGTTGGGCTAGTCCACAAGTTTAAAGTCGCTCAGCGAGCTATGGAGCGAGCTATGCTTGGAGTTTCTTTGAAGGATAAAATCCGAAACGAGATTATCCGGAGAAGAACCGGAGTGACCGACATAGCTTGTAGAATCAGTAAGCTGAAGTGGCAGTGGGCTGGCCATGTCTGTCGAAGGACCGATGGCCGCTGGAGCAGACGAGTCCTTGAGTGGAGACCGCGAATCGGCAAACGCAGCGTAGGGCGCCCCCCTGCCAGGTGGACCGACGACCTAAAGAGCGTGGCCGGGGGGGACTGGATGCGGAAGGCAGAGGATCGAGCGTTGTGGCGCAACTTGGGAGAGGCCTATGTCCAGCAGTGGACTGCGATAGGCTGAGTTGATGTGTGAATATTAAATAACTAGATCACAGCTCGGACGAATAAAAAAGGGGGATGGAATCTCGCTAAACAATAAGTGAAGCATCCATAGTAAGCTGGCTCGCTTAAAAGTACGGGCCAGCACGCACACATTCACATCCATAGTATGCCAAAAACCGCGATTACGCAAAAAATCTAGTGTGACGGTAGTCATTGTTGTAGTGTGACAATAGTAGTTTATGAAACTGTTGCATAATAGGGGTTATTAAAACACGAGTGTGAGTTTAAAAACCGAGCCGTAGGCGAGGTTTTTAATAGTATCACACGAGTGTTTTAATACCTAGTTATGTCAGTTTCATACACTATTTTATCTACACTCATACAATTTTAAATAAAATACCAAAGTCAAAATCTTGGTAACAAATCCAATCCAAAGCCAAATCCAGTAGGCCATGGCGCGCGACCGCGCGCACTCCGCGCACGTGCGCTTCAACACAGATAATAAAATATAGTCTGGCGAAAACATTATAATCGGAACTAATTTTCTATCCTTGTCAGGATTCCGTCAATCTCTATTTTATCATACAAAAAATATGCCTGTAAACACTTAAATATAATTAAAAGCAATATGAGAATCCAAACTTCTGCCAAAAACGCGATTTTATACGATACAATTTTTCAATGTATGACTAGTGGCGCCACCCTGAATTTTGTGTACTATTGGTGCCAAACTGTACGACTGCAAAAAAAAAAGGTTTGAAAACTCCTTGGTTGGGTCGAAGTGGCATTAAAAACTCCTTAGTTTGGCTGAAGTGTGCGGTTAAGGAAAAAAAATTAAATTACCGCATTGTTTTGTTCAGCAAACTGTATCGTAATGAAACTTTTTAAATTCATTACAGGTGCATGTGCGTAAAGTATGTCATTATGACATTACTTTCGAGTTCATAATTCGAATTTTACGATACGAGTGTAGATAAATAAAATAACAGTATAAATCTGGTGTGTTAAAATACTTTAGAAATTATTAATTTTATTTATTTATTTATAGTTAATATGTTACATTAAGCCAATTACAGGTTTCCACGGATAGTAATAGGATCAATTAACACTGATTTTAATGATCACTGGCAAGCACAAAAACTACAATTGATTAGAGTTATAGTGGGTTTAGGAAAAAATCAAGTGCTCCAGTCTTTGTTTAGCGAGATTCCGTCCGTCTTTTTTATTCGTCCGAGGATCACAGTTACTCAAACTCAAATCCGGTTTCTCTAATGATATTGACACGTGCCTGCCACCTATTATTATATTATTTAAAAGTAGGCCACTTAGTATCACTTAAATAACTTTGTGATGGATGAATATTCCTTATTATTACATATTTTTTCTTATAGTATGTAGTGGCTTTTTAGCTATATGTATTTAGGACCAAAGAGCTATGATCAAATTATTTTAGTTGTTTTGTATAAGGCTTATTAAGTTAATAGTTCTACTATATGAATTTTTAAACTAACACGGTCACTAACATGTATTGTTGTATGTCACGGGTGAGGTCCCGGAATATTCTTATTCTTTATTGTACACCAGAAAAAGACAGTATTAAATTATAAACAGAAATTACATATACAAAAAGCAAGCTTAACTAATTTTTGAGTTCTATTTGGTATTGGTATATATTTATGGATATATATTAGAATTTATTTTCTATATTTATACATGTAATATTTTCTATGGTAGGTAAATATTTATTTATTATATTAAATATTAGTAAACTTTATGAAAGTGCACCACATAGTGCCCCCATCTATTTTTCACGTCTTCCTTGTCCATCCAAAGGTTGTCTGGAAGATATCGCTATTAGCGATAAGACCGCCAATGTACCCTTATTTTACATGTTAGTCCTAAGTTTAATAATGTTATTGGTGTACAATAAATAATATTCTATCTATCTATCTATCTATCTATCTACCAGCAAATCCTGATATTCCAGAGCTGTTACAAATGCAATTATGTACATGGTAAATATCCCGTGACATGCAATAATATAAGTAATAATACTACTAATATTATTGTAATAATTCTATTATTATAATAATTCTACTGTTAAAACTTGCTATTACTTTGAAGTGAACAGCTAAGATGGTGGCATAAGTGCACACATACATGTGCTATACAGTGCACTCCACTTTCTCGCTCGCACCGCTTTTTAGGGTTCCGAAGTCCTACAAGGAACCCTTATAGTTTCGTCATGTCCGTCCGTCTGTCCGTCTGTCCTAATCCTTTACAGCTTAATAACTTCTACGATTATAAACATAAGTAAATGATTTTTTTTTTTGTCTACATATAGATCTCAATTTTAAAAGAATAAAAAAATAATTTTTACGTATTTTAGGGGTGGCGTCCATACATGTGAAATGGGGATGCAAATTTTTTTTTCGCTGCACCCCCTCGTGTCGGGTATCATTGAATAGGTCTACTAAAATGAAGGTAATGTTTCATACACCACTTTTTTATCAGGTGTACTATCTGCGAAATATAGCCCGCCAAAGTGGCTTGCTATGTGTCCCCCCCCCTGCCATTTCTAAACTATCCAACGTAGAAACTTATAATCTTCCACATTGATAGACCTTTGTGAAAACTCTCTTTTAAAATTATTTCGAGTATAATGTGATTATAATTTTTTGAGTTATAGAGAGAGAACTGAAAAATACTGAAAACGTCCTAGTTCAAAGGTCATTGACCTTAGAGAAAAATGGTCATAGCAAATAATGCTCTTTTAGCTACTTTCTATTTGAAAAAATCACCAAAAGAAACTTTGCATGAAACACTTCTTAAATTTGGCTTCTTGAATTTATCGCTAGATGGCGCTACTAACAACACGCTCTGTGTCGCGAATGCTGCCGATTATTGCAAAAACTAAAATAGCCACGATTAATATTCGATTTGATTCGTTTGTAATTACACCTACTTAAGGAACCCTATAATACTGAGCATGGCCCGACATGCTCTTGGCCGGTTTTTTATTATTATTTTAGTTCAAATAATGGCAGTCTAAAGCAGATAAGCTCAATGCCCACTGACACAGAGTCGACAATCAAAAATTTTATATAGCACTAGATTTTACTTGCGGCTTTTCCCGCATATAATTACGCTTATCACGAAGACTTATCGCCTATCCCTTGGGAACTGTTTATTTTCCCGTGATAAAAGTTGCCTAAATTAATTTATTATTTGGGATATGGTCGATCTGTGGGGTAGGATATTGACTTCTCCACTACCTAATACCATAATGCACAAGTTTCCATCGAGATAAAAAAAGACGCACGCATGTTCAACTACACGTGAATGCGCGCGTCTTTTAGCTCGGTAGAAAGTGCATTATGTTGTGGAGATAGAGGTCAATATACCTATTAGATTTTTGTTTTGCTTCGACTATGCGTCAGTGGGGATACCTAATGTCAGTATAACATGTGGTCCCGCTAAGCAGTAGGACCATGAGTCATAAGATATAACCATGACTGGTAGACCACGAGTCCAAAGATTTCGACCTGGTGGAAACCATGATCATCGAAGCTGAGACTAGAGTCAGAGTAACCACTTCAGACAATGCGCAAAATAATATTAATATTTTTATGGTTCAGAAATATCACAATTTTTTAAAATGGAAAAGAGTGATCTTTATAATTATCTGTTTAGGCCATAGACCAGTAAACCTCTAGACGTCGATTAGCCGGACACCCCCGGTCACAACGCATATGCAGTACCACTGCATATGACATGCCCCGCCGCCAATCAGACTTCAGTCCGTCAGCGAGCGGCACCAATCATACGGAATCATACCACCGAACTTTTGAGCCGACCAATCATAACGCACCGTCCGCCTCCCGGTCCCCGCCAACATTTTACGACTGCGTTCTCATGCTAAACTTTGTTCAAGCGGCGTCTTGAGGCTTACTGGTCTGTGGTTTAGGCCTACACACTGAAGAAATGATTTTATTATTATGTAGGTGCTCAATGGTGTCGATTCTCTTGTTCACGAACTAAACTTATTTTAAACTATCGCTGTCTTTTACGAATAGTATATAAAAGAAAGGGATCGCAACAATTTTAAAACTGTCAAATTAGTCGGAATTTAGATTTCCATACAAGTTTAGTCGTGATCTCAGAATGTGCCAACTAAAATACAAAGAAATGTAACACGTAAACTAATTTGACATTTCTAAAATTGTTGCCATCCCTTTCTTCTATATATTATGTATTAGTAAATAAAAGAGAGCGATAGTATAAAATAAGTTTAGTTCGTGAAAAAGAGAATCGATACCAGTGTGCAGAGTAATATTATACATTTTTAAGTTTATAGTTCAGAACTAGGTATCATAATAAAAAATATAAAAATTGGGACATTTTTACACAGCACCATCTAGTCCCAAACTAAGCAGAGCTTGTGCTATGGGTACTAGAAAATTGATATAATACTTATATACTTTTTTTTTGTAAAAACATATCGACACAAACACTAACACTCATGTTCATCACACAAATATTCGTGTCCTGTGGGAATCGAACCCACGACCTCGTGATCAGCAGTCGGACAGTCGAACCACTAGACCACAGACGTCGTCAAAACAATTTTTTTAAATGGAAAAGAGTGATCTTTATAATTATCTGTTTAAGCCCTACCCGCTGAAGCAATTATTGTATTATTATGTAGGTGCTCAATATTATCTAATGGTATCTTTCTCTAGGTCTGATGTGAGAATCAGACAGGTGTCGATTCTCTTGTTGCTACGATCCTGACACACCTCATTCTTGTTTTCACGATTAGAACAAGATATGAATAGTTTAAATTAAGGTGCATGTAGCCAAGTGGCGCCCCCATCAGTAAAACAAAATTTTATTTGCTGAATACATCAGGTACAGGTACTGTAGTACTTCAATTGTTACAAACGAATTTTCGATAAATGATAATAATAATAAATCATTCATTTATTTCTCCACCACATAAAGAATTTTTACAGTGTAAATTATTCAAATAAACATTTGCGTAACATTATGTTGTGGAGACTGGAGCCTGTACTAGGTGAACCTGTGTTACAGGTCTCCAGGACTCCCAACTACCCGGACATAGTAAATAAAAGTTAATATATTATTTATTTTAACATTTCAGAATTATTCATAAAAATCTTGATGTCACAATTTTTTTTTATCGTGGCGGGGAAAGCAAGAATATACATTGGCAGCACTGTCTATGGCAGTCGTTACGAGTAGCCAGAAGCCTGAGTCTGACAACTGGTCTAACCTTACGAGGTCGGTATTACTCAGTAACTGGGTTGCGGCGGTCTGATGGCAGTCGCTCCGGGTAAAATATTGATGTTTAACTTAACCGCATCTAGTTTAGGTTTGCCATACGTCCGTTGTTTTCCGGAAGTTTGGACCTTTGTCCGGAATTCGGGGGGAATTCCAAGTTATCCGGAATTTCTTCACTTCAGCTCAGGGCCGTCTTAAGTCTATTCTGCGCCGGGGTGCGGGACTCAGCCTGCGCCCTCGTTTTTTTTTTTTTTACATTGCAGCGTGGGAAGGGCGGGTCCAGCCTTTGTGTCGCGGGGTCGCGTACTTATATCCAGCCCCGGATCTAATATTTTTTTGGTGCAGAGTTAGACGCCGCTCTTTAGGAAAAAACTTTCGACCAATAAAATTCTAGGATTTTCGTAATTTTTGCTAAAACATGAATTTAAGTGAATTTTAGACCTTTGAATTTTCTCTTTGTAGAATATTAATGTAATGGAATAATTACTCGCAATACCTACACGCCAAAAAAGACGAAACGATAAAATAGACAGGCGCGAGCGAAGCGAGCGCGAACTTTCTTCCAATTTCGGCTTTGTTCCTATTAACATACGTAACAGAAACATACACACGTACGCAGAAAAAGGAAGGATAGAAAGACAAGCGCGAGCGTAGCGAGCGGGAAATTTTTTGGACTGTTCTTGAACAAACTGATTAGCTCTTCACAAAAACTGTGAAAACAGACATTCTGTGACAATAGAGTACGCATTTATTTGAGCACAGCCCATTCTTGCAGCGCCTAGAGCGGCTAATAGTAGACACCACAGTGTAGACAAGTAAATAAAGATTCACGCTATGGCAGTCCTACACCAGTATGGGCAATGGAATAGTGCTTAAGCGAAAGCGCAGCGAGCGCGAAATTTTTTGGTACTTTTTTGCAAAAACAACCGTTTTAAGAGCTCCGATTTTCAAAAAACGAATTACTTATCATCTAATGTCGATGTCTTAACGTTCTTGAATTATTTTTACTTCGGTTAGGTTTTGTAAGGCTAACATCATAGTTAAATAGGTAAGTAGTTATTTCTGTTGTTGATGGTAAGCTAAGTATTCAATCGATTCGTTATCGATATTCAGGTGATCGGACGTAACGGAGTGATTGGAAAAGAGTTGCTGCAAAATCAATCTTTAAATCACGCGAATATTATTCACAATGAACGAACGGATTCGGGTGCGACGTCAATTTAGTAATTTTTATTAGTATGTACTCGTAATACATACAAACATTCATTCATTCATTTAGTAAATTATGTACACAGGAAAAAAAACTGTGGTTGACCTAGGCCCAGGTCATGACCCCCATGGATCCGCCCTTGCAGCGCGGCACGCGACCGACGACACACTGCAGTATGAAAGGGGTCCTAGTCAACCAAGAAAACACAATACACGTAATTTTGATAATATATTTATTTATTACTCTAAAAAACAAAATTAAACTTAAAACTTCGATTACTAAATATCTATTTATTACATGTACATACACATACATCAAACAAACTCAATTTTTCGTGCTTTTGAGTTGGCAAAGATTTTAATTAAATCATTTATTTTTATATACATTTTGGATTCTATACTTATAATGGCTAAGTTTGTCAGTCTGTCTTGGGTCATGGTTGAACGAAGATAATTTTTTATCAATTTTAATTTTGAAAAAAATCTTTCACCTTCTGCTACTGTAACAGGCAGTGTTAAATATATACGCAGAGCTGTTGAGATATTGGGAAATGAGGAAATTAAATTATTAGAATATTATATAGCTTAAAATATCAGTGGGAGTACTTGTTGATGCATTGGGAAAAAATATTGGCAACGTCAAAGGGCGCAATTACTCGCCTATGACAGACGCACAGGTGCCGCGCCGCGCGCCCTTTTCAAATGAACTTACACTCTATTGACTTAGAGATCATTTTGCTTCAAGTGCGGGCGACCGGGCGGCAACGTGTCAAACGTACATACATACACTCTCTTTGGATTAGAGATTTTAGCCGCGCGCGTGTTGTATTAAATAAAATTGTTATTTGTGTAGTGTAGTAATGCGGTATGACAAGCGCCGAAAACGTAATAAAAGTAAAAAAATATTATTGTTGATGACTATTATTTTTTTGCTTGCGCATACATATTTTTCGTAAGTAACAAGTATATAAAACTGTGCAATGGCGTTAAGTTCAATGAAATATCCAAAAATTCAGCGCTCGACAGGCGCCCCCGGGTGCTCAGCGCCCGGGTGCACCGCACCCCTTGCACCCCCTGGTAAAGACGGCCCTGCTTCAGCTTCACCTACCCGTACCCGCTTCACATCCATCGCTTCACGCAAGAAAGCGACATACAGTGAAATTAGAAAGAAAATTGCCGATTTTTCTGCAAATGTACGAAATTTTCTCCGGATTTTCTTTTTTTTTCTGGCAACCCTAATCTAGTTAGAAGACTGCAAGCTGACGAAAGACTACAATAGTGTACTGAAAGTCTCGAAGAAAGATGTATTCAAATATAAGATAATAATCATTATCACCAAGTCCCCCGCCGCGCTGAGTTCATATTTGTTAGAGCTTATCTCAGAAACTACTGTACGGATTTTCACACAGTTTTCACCAATAGAAAATGGGATTATCTATGAAGGTATAGGCTGTAATTGCTACCCATGCAAAGCCAGGGCGGGTTGCTCAGTGGCGTAACAATAGGGTGGTAAGACGGGCAAAATGCCAGGGGCCCCAGCCCGTGAAGGCCGCTGGCACTGGAGGACCCTAACCACAGGACCACAGAATATCTAATAGTACTATCGTACAGAACCACCACTCACCGCCCCCCGCCAATTTAAGATTCCTCACCCGCACCCCGCACCCACACGCGGTTTGCCGGCAATTGGATTGCAATATCGCAATGGATGTCAATCGCCAGTCGCTATACAAGCACGCCATCTCTAAAAACTACTGAGAAGCGCTTGGAACCCAGTCGGCATTACGAGCGGCGAGCATCCCTAACCTACGTGTGTGTGCGTTCGTATACAGACGTAATCTTGTTTATGTAGGTGGTGCTAGCATTTATATTGTATTGAGTGGCCGAGGTGTGCCCTAACATTAATAATTACTAAACTTAGTAAAATTAAATTAAATTAAAAATTAAAATTAAAATTCATTTATTTCGGGTTTAACCCATATCATAAAAAAAAAAAAACATGTGGTACAAAATTAAATTGAATTAAAAGAAATGCATACATAATTAAAATCATGCCAGAAGTAAAGGACACTAGATTATATTTAACATGTAAGAAAATTAACAAAATAAATAATAAAATAAAATCAAAACAAAATATAAATCATGTCAGTTAGTAAAGATTTAAATTGTGAATAGAAAAAATCGCTCACGAGCAGGTTTTTCTTTCTTTTCACAATTTAAAACTTTAGATTTCGCTTCGCATGCGTAAATGCGTTAAAAATAAAAATAATAAAATAATGTCAGTTAGTGTCAAATATAAAACAAAATGAACAAAAAATTAAAAATTAAAAAAAAACTACTCAACGTGCCCCAGGCGCCCCAGACACGTGCCTGCCACAGCAATGTCTGATATGTGGGCAGTCAGGTCGCCCAGCGATCATAGCTAGGACAGCATTGGAGCTAGCCCGCACCCTGCGCACCAAGGACGCGCACCGCTTGCGCATGGTGGCGTGAAAACAGTCGGTGCGCGCTTCCGCAAACATGCCCGAGGCGCTGCAGAAGCGGGGAAGCCTCAATACTGCCCGGAACGCGTTGTTATACTGAACGCGGAGGGCATTGTAGCTAGCTTGTGTGTAGCTAGCCCACAGGCTACACGTGTACAAAGATGTACAAAATGCTTTAAAAAGCGTAATCTTTATTGGATCTGAACAGCGTGCAAACCTGCGGGCCAGCATATTCGCTCTCTTCGACAGGGCCCTCCGCTCCCGTTCGATATCCGCATGATCCCTGAGGTCAGCCGTAACCATATGCCCCAAGTATTTAAATTGGTTCACTCTGTCTAGAGGAACACCACCAAGAAAAACGGGTGGTACACTTTGCGGGCATTTAGCACCACTGGCCTCAAAGACCATGCATTGACTTTTGGTGACATTATACTTTAACCCGTGCCTATTTGCGTACTCCTCACAGGCTTGTACCAGCCCCCTCAAGCCGCAGACCGACGCGCTCAGCAGCACCATGTCGTCAGCATAGCTAAGGTTGTTGATACAAACATCAACATGACAGCCGACATGCCGACTGCTGAGATCGACGATCAGCGCGTCCATGTATAAATTAAATAGAGTTGGCGAAGTCAATCCACCCTGTCTTACGCCGCACTCCAGCCGATACGGCTCTGACATTGTCCCCGCCCATCTGACGCTGTTGACTTGATGCATATACCAATACTGGAAGATACTCACAAGTTCACGTGGCAAGTTAATGCTCTTCAGCTTTTCCCATCACAGAACATCATACGCAACCAAGTCGAAGGCCCTAGACAAGTCGAGAAAACACGCATATACGGGAGTTTTGCGATCCGTGTAGTATCTAATGGTATGCTTAAGACACAGTATTGCACATTCAGTGGACAGTCGAGGTCTAAACCCAAACTGATTACCGTGCAGGTTAACATACATACCTAACTGTATGTTAAGCAAACCGTCAAACACTTTGGCTATGATAGTGGCTAGGGAAATAGGCCTATAGTTATTTTTATCCGCCAGGTCCCCAGTTTTATTTTTCACAACAGGCACCACCACAGACTTCATTAGATCCGTTGGCAGGTAAGAGTGGCTCACGCACAGTGAGTAGAGCATTGCCAGGAGTCCAGAGATATGCGAACCAGCATATTGCAGGTGCTCAATGCTGAGGCCATCGTGCCCCGGGGATTTGCCTCTCGTGATGTTCTTGATAACTTTAGCAACGTCTTTTGCAACAAACCTCACCCCAACTACCTCTTTAGGTATCTCAGCATTGAAAACCTCATTAGCCGGTCCCAAGGGAGACTGTACAGAAAAATGGTCCCTAAAAACATCCGCAATGTCCTTATGGTCACTCGCTCCGTCGATGCTCACAGGAAGACCAGGCCTAATGTTAACTTTATTTGTGCTTTGCCAGAAGCCACGAAAGTCACCCCTAGAATGTTTTTCAGCTAGGATGTCCATGCGTATCTGATCCTCATGATCTTGACATTCTTTCATAAATTGATTAGATATCCAATTAATGGGCCTCGAACGGAATCATTACGCCACTGACAGTGCGATAGTAAAATTATGAAGTAACTTTCAAACTTCATCACCGTTACAAGCAAAGCTGTAAATTAATATAAATTTTTAAATAAAATAATAGGAAATAAGTATAATTATGCATTTTTGGCCTATGTCCAGCAGTGGACGTCTTTCGGCTGAAATGATGATGATGCATTTTTATATGAATCAATATTAATATTATATTACTGCAAATAGATCCTAACTGGTTGATCATCTAAAAAAGCAAAACGAACAATTTGTCACAACCGTGGAGCACACAATGTTTTATGTAAAAAAAAAAATGTCTTTTTCTTGTTTACTGTATGCTTGCTGGTTTGTGGCAATTTTGGTGGCAATTAAAACTTTTTCTTTCTTTTTTCAAAAGCTTGTCATCAGATCCGAGGGTTATACAACCTTATTCTTAATTTATACTAAACCGGTTAAGGGGTCATTGTACTCATCATTATAAACAACTTTTACCATGGGAAAAATATCAGCTGATCCCTACATTTGGGTTCACATCAATCAACAAAATGTAGGGATCAGCTGATATTTTTTTGCGATTTCAGGGTTCATCCCATAGTAAAAGTTGTACATAATGATGAGTACAATGACCCTTTAAGAGGTTTAGTATAAATTAAGAATAAAGTTGTGTATGATTTTTTTTATTTTTCTTTTGTCCTTAATGGGCTTGCATTTGGCCGCTACCTCGCTTGATGTTCAGCGATGGTGCGGTCAATGATCTAAGATGCTAGCTCAATGACTCACACATGAGCACAAATTATATTCCAAGTTAAATAAAATTACTGTTAATCAAATGTATGTTTTATTTATTGCATCCGAATACTGTAACTACTGCTAGCGTACATGCGATACTAACAAATTAGAATACGAATACAAATATAAGATAACTATACACAAAAACGTTTCTATAAATTTCTACTAAACTTAAATAGTTCCCGAATACATATGAAAGTATATAATATATTTTGAATCCGAAGTTATTAAAATAAAAATGTAGAGCAGTTTGAAGTTCTTAGTTCCTCAAGTTTCTATTTGTTAAACTATATAATACGTTTATAGCACTTGGAATACTTAAAATAAGGTACGATATTTTAGTAAAAATATGTAGTAACATATATCATGCCTCTAGCTACGAATACAAAAGCAATAATTATCTAAGCGAGTACCAAAATGACCAGTAATATTATTAGATATAATAATCTATTGCATAGGCACATTATTATTTATATTACACTTAACTCTGAGACACATTTCTTAAAAATATAATACGTAAAGTTTAAATAAATACAAACAATATAATACAATTCACTTAGATCGCTTAATGTTGCCAAGAGATAATAAAAAAGAAATTAAAAGTAAAAACCCCAACTACTACAAATTAATAATAAATCCCTACGAATGTTCTATTTTTAAAGCAGGATTTAAAAAAACTTATCGAAACTATAGCGTCGTATTTATTTCTTGGCAACACCAAAAGCGATCTATGAGCTATTTTCCCCGCGTATTTAACCACTATGGTGGGGTAAAAATGGTGGGTAAAATTATCTATTTAATATACTGTCATCTGTACTCGGGAAATAATATTCAAAATGTATAACTTGAGATACCATATCGACAATAATAATACACAACACATCAATATAAGGGCTGCGATTCATTTTTGCGATCATTTCGTGTAGATTAGGTTTTTGTGCGATTCTCGCTTTTCATTCATTTGGAAATAAAATAAAAATAATAGATTACATACATACATACGTATTATCACGCCTGTTTCCCATCGGATTAGGCAGAGACTATGGGTTTCCACCTGCTACGATCCTGACACACCTCTTTCGCTTCATCACGTCCATTAACCTCGTCATGCATGCTCGTCGGTTTATAGTACTCTTAACCCGGCATTTTTCGAGTAAGATTATAGATTAAGCTGTTTATATCGACTTTCGGTCGCCCATTTTCCCTGTATATTTATACATATGACTGGCTAGCTAAGAACAGAAGTGATGTAAGTAACATTTTTAGAAAAAATTACATATCTTTACGTAACTTTTTGGACTTCTTCTGCCATCAAATAATTCGTGCAAAAGTAATTCAAGTGAAAAATGACATAACACGAAACAACATAAAATCTAAACTTAAAAAACACCTTTTAGAGGAATTAAAACCTAATAATGACTTATAATTATATAGCATTAAAAAAAAAAACATGCTGTATTTTTGTAAGAAATTTGCTATTGAGAAGTAATATAAATTAGTTGAGGGTATTTGAGAATTTTTGCATGGGGCGAGCGAGCGCGATGCGTCGTGTTCACCCACCCACATCTTGTTGTAATGAATGTCGACGGACCAAGCGGTGTACAGAAAAACCTAAACTGGTTTATGTTCTACACTGTATCTGCCAAATGTATGTATTTTGTTTTTTTTGTGGAAATAAATAAATAAATAAGTGGTTTACAAAATGCTATTTGAATTACTTCATGTGTGTGTCAGCCATGATAGCAAAGTCATATTGGCCTTTATTTTGCGTCTTTCTATCAGACATACCTAAGCTATAAGTATGTAGATTTAATACACTACATATAACAAATATATATATTTTTCTTTTACACCCAAATCAGCATTATACTATGAAAATGATCGTAAAATTGAACCAGAGCCGTGTTTGTGCATGTTTCCTAGTTACATAACTTAACCCTGTATATTTTTTACAACTCCCAAACGAATTTCTAATCAATCATTTTGTCATGACTTAGCGAGACGAATATTAAAAAGCTAACGTGTGGATAAGCACCCCTATTTAATAATGTAAGCCTGTGTGCGTAGATATTTAAATCATACGATACAAAAAACTCTTGCGCACAGTAAAAATTAAGATCAATAAAAATTTCAGATCGTTTATAATAAATTAAAATTTTTCATGTATTAAATAAAAACTACTCGATTTAATTCAAATAATTAATTTAGACAACTTATTCGAGGATTATTAAATTAATCATTTTATACTTTTCTTTGCGACAGTCCTATTAAACTTATTCAGAATTATATTTTAATTATGCGTCGTACAATTTTAATTCATACGCACCCAGGCGATGTGCTTAAGCATCAATATATTAAATATTCACTGGATCAATTAAATTAATAAACTTATTTATTTTTGAATTACATTGTAAAAGTACCGATTTCAGGCATAATATTAAATATATAGGTACACTAAAAATTATATTGCCCGCTTACATTCTCAAGTAACTTGAGTAAATACATAATTATATAAAAAATACAATATTTACATTTTTATAATATTTTATGCGAATACAGTTCTGAAATTGGAACTTTCACAGGCAGGAAAAACATATTTACAATAATTAAAATAACTTATTCCAAAATATTAATCAAATTATTACCAGATCAAAAAAAGATATTAAATTGGGGGAGAATTTGTAAACAGAACTTAATCTAAATGGAATAGAATTGTATAAATAGTTACAGCTATAGTGTCATGTTACCATATTATTAGGACAAATATCAGGTTATATAATAATAAAGACAATAATTTCAGACCGTTGCGTGGCTTCAATCATAAATTAGTATAAACTGATACGACATCTAACGGCTTTTATACGAGTTTATAATGCAAACAAAATAATACTTCACGAATATGGACTCTATTCTCGAATACACAGAGTTCATTTTCTCGTAGCATCAACATATGAATGCGTTATTTAATTAGGTTTACTTGAAAACGGCATCTATTTTAATACTTAAAGCAACTTAATTATTTAAGAGCTCTTGTTTTCGTAAATATAAGAAAAAAAAAACCGTAAAGTTTGGCATACACCACCCATTTAAGCTAAGGCAGCCAATATACGTCGTATCGAGTAGTAAAAAAATTTGAACTATCACAAGTGGGTAAAAAATGCTATATTATAAATGCGTATGTTCCATACTATAATATTAAATATTACTAAAAATCGTTTATTGGTTCGTAATCATGTATATTATGTGTACATATATAAGGACACTGATAATTTAATACCTATGCTATTTTTAAATCGAAAAAATCGCGGTAGAAAACCTGTGCGTCTATTTTTAAAGGCCATTTTTGTTCTAGCGGGACTAATCGCCCATAGCTTTTTGAACTATTTTTCTATGAAATTGAGTTTTTTTGGTCCAATACTTTAATTTTTCATTGAGATTCATAATGTTTTTTTGTCAAAAAGTATTTTTTTTAAATTAGTTTTTACGTTTAGCTATGGGCATGTTAAAACACTAAAAGCTAAGCTTCCGTATAGAAATAAAAAAGTCGTGTAAATGGTATTATAGCAAAATACTGGTTATCGCTGTCGCGTGGAATGGAATTAATCGTAGGCGTATCAAAGTTATCTTACTCTTACATTATATTGCACCCAATTCTCGGGGTAATTATTATTAATGGCAACACTTTTAACGGCTTCGAAATTCGAATTGTCTGTTTTATTTGGACGTTTATAACTCCGCACCTTTTAGGCCATTTTTAACGGTACGAAAGCCAATAACATTGATTACCAATTTAAAAAACTTAAGTATAATACGAGTGCAATATACGCGCAATACAAAATAGGCACATCGTTCATACGACGGTTTCGTTTTGTTTATCGAACATAGCTCTCGTGTACTTCGAAATAACTTCGTAAGTAGACTTTATGAGTTCGCAGCGTTCCTCAATCTCACAGTCCATCGGCGCAGGCGCCACTCTATACGTCGACTTCTTTCTGTTACTTTCCAAGTTAATGGGGAATTCTGTCACATTATCCTCGATATTATAGATCGCTATCGACTGTTTTTTGTGGACCATCTCTAGGTCTTTGCGGCGTTTAGTTTTCTTGATGTTGATGTCTGTGTTGCACCTGGCGTTGATGGACTTGACGGCGTTTTGTACGGGCGAGTCCAGTTCGTGACTGGAGTCGAGTTCGTATCATACGTCCAGGTCTTCCAGCCCCTTGGAGAGGCGGTGTGAGTTGATGCGGCGGCGATGAGAGCGCCGCACGGCATCAGCGCGACGGTAGGGCTCGCTACGTAATCCATGCAGGATATCCTCCAGCGCGCCGTTGTACACCTCGTCTTGGTGAAGCAGTTTCTTTTCGCCGACGGCCTGAGATTTCGTTTTTAATTCGTTGATTACAGCCTCCTGTTGATGGAAAAGAAGGATTAATATCTTGTATTTTTTTCAGGTAGGTTTATGGATGCGTATTTGTATTTTAAATGGTTCTAAGATATCGCTAGTATCAACTAAAATGGAAGGTATACATAACATGCTTAGAATGGATAATTAATTATTGACGTAAACAAAACCTATTCTACATAAATTCAAGCCAAGGGAAATATAGTCTTAAATCAATGAAATTACGGTTGGTTTTAATGCAGTTGATGGGTTTTATATCTACTTTAACAGCGTTTGTGAAGACCGAGTAGTAAAGGACTTTAAATGTGATTTAAAATAATTTTACAAAAACTAAGAAGGCAAGTCTGTTTAAGGAGCGAATAAGATATTTGTAGCGCTAAATAGTTATTGATAATCTCCGATCAAATATACTATAGATGCACGGTCTTGTACAAAATCAAACCCAAAAAAAACCGGCCAAGAGCATGTCGGGCCATGCTCAGTATTATAGGGTTCCTTAAGTAGGTGTAATTACAAACGAATCAAATCGAATATTAATCACGGCTATTTTAGTTTTTGCAATAATCGGCAGCATTCGCGACTCAGAGCGTGTTGTTAGTAGCGCCATCTAGCGATAAATTCAAGAAGCCAAATTTAAGACGTTTATCATTTCAAAGTTACTTTTTGTGATTTTTTCAAATAGAAAGTAGCTAAAGGAGCATTATTTACTATGATCATTTTTCTCTAAGGTCAATGACCTTTGAACTAGGACGTTTTAAGTATTTTTCAGTTTTCTCTCTATAACTCAAAAAATTATAATCACATTATACTCGAAATAATTTTAAAAGAGAGTTTTCACAAAGGTCTATCAATGTGGAAGATTATAAGTTTCTACATTGCATAGTTTAGAAATGGCAGGGGGGGGGGACACATTGCAAGCCACTTTGGCGGGCTATATTTCGCAGATGGTACACCTGATAAAAAAGTGGTGTATCAAACATTACCTTCATTTTAGTAGACCTATTCAATGATATCCCACACGAGGGGGTGCAGTGAAAAAAATTTTTTTTTCTCCATTTCACATGTATGGACGCCACCCCTAAAATACGGAAAAACGATTCTTTTATTCTTTTAAAATTGAGATCTATATGTAGACTATTTTTTAACAAAATTTCATTTACTTATGTTTATAACTGTAGAAGTTATTAAGCTGTAAAGGATTAGGACAGACGGACAGACGGACAGACGGACGGACATGACGAAACTATAAGGGTTCCTTGTAGGACTTCGGAACCCTAAAAACGTCTCCGCATAAAATGTACTAGTAATTATGTTTACGACAACGACAAGTACGACACTCCATCCTTTGTTTGCACATTTAGAGCATAGTTTTTATTAATTTTTTATATACATTTTAGCATCGTGACACGTCTCAGACAGAGACTGAGAGTGAAACTGTGCACGCTGATTATTGCACAGTTTTAATGGGGCCGTTTTTCGAGCGGCGATCGTACATCTATGATATATCTGATCGTTGTTGATAATTATTAAAAATAGGTTCTCAATACTACATTACATATAATAATAATTAGCATAGTAAGTAAACACATTCCCTGTTAGGTTCCATGCAGTGCAGCATAAAGAAATACATATTTACACTTAATATTGTTTTGAAATTTCTAACTCATGAGAGTTTATTATTTACCAATTTTATTATTATGACATATAGGGCACGCATCGTTCAAAAGGTGGAGCCACAGAGTACATTTGTATATAAAAAAAAAAAAAATGTCCTCCCGGCCGAATTTCGGTCACGGCGGCCAATCTCAATGGAGACTAGCCATCTGCGCGGGACATATTATAGTGCACAAGTGTGTGCGCAAATACAGGTGCACTCTCTATTCCCTCACTCTCATAATCCGATGGGACGGCAATTCGACACGACCGGAGAGAGATCAGGCGCAGTAGGTCGACTCGCGTTTTACGAACGACAAACGATGTACGAACTTTCGTTCCGACTGATACTTACATAATAAAGATAAGCACATAAAAAAGGCACAATTAAGATAGACTACGGTTTATAGTCGTATACAATTTACCGGAGATGAGAAAAACAAACGTCAAAACACGATCATCGCATGCGATAAGGGAACGATGGTTGACCGGAGTAGCAAATTGTGCGATGAATCGTACGATTTATCGAATATCGTCGAACGGGAGTAGACCCCCTGGACCGACGGCTTTACGTGCTCTCCGAGGCACGAAGGGGTCCCGGTGTGTAACGAAACGGTCACCCATCCACAGACTGACCGCGGCTAGTGCAGCTTAACCTTGCAGATCGTACAATCCACACGCTTGCTACTTAGCCACGAGCCCCTTATTTGTATATACTGAGAGCGGAGCATCAAGGCACGGACTGTATTTTTGAATTGTTCAACGTTCTATGAATCTGGGGTTAGCCGTTGCCCTTTTGGAGGAATAAACTAGCCTAGAGTCATAATAACAAGTTCAACGGCCCCCGCATCAGTGGGACTTCTCTATTCCATAAATGTCACAATGTGGTAAAAAGAGACAAAGATACGTTGTCTATACTGGCTTTAAGTCAATAAAATTGGAATGAAGCCATTTATATTATTGAGTCACGCCATTTTATATGGATTTAGTCACCGGTTTGGTCACTCGTTCGCTGCCTGCGTAAGACAAAATATATTAGCTATGAGAAGTATTTATTTCATTACTCCAGGCTAGTTTTATTCCTACAAGGTTGCCCTTGTTTTCATCACCAGACTGTTTCGGTGCGAGAGAGGGACAAAGCTATACAGGACGTATAGCGCCATCCCTTTTTCTCACCGGAACAATAATTGCTCTAACTCTGCATAATACGGCCCAGTCCGGCTTTTGACTGAAGTGTACCACAGCGTCAAATATATAAATTACTTTCCTTTGGTGCAAAATACGAATTTATGATTATGCATGACAACTCAATAAATATAATAACTAAAATAAAGTAACAATAATAAGTTTACATAGCCTATAACGTACGTTTATGATTATGATAATATTTTACACTAAGTAAATTTAAGCTATTTTTACACTAAACCATTTTGCGTTTTTGCAAGTGGGTTATATGTGCAGTTGTAAGTTGCAAAAGACTTTAATATATATTTCCAGTTCCTTATCATACGTAGTCCTACTGGCTTTTTAATAGTTTATAACATACTGGCAACACTGGTGCAGCAGTGACGATTTTAACATGCAAAAAAAAAAATTGCATGACAGATGGCAGTTCCGCCGCCAGCTACTATCGTCATTTGCCTCTCACTCGCACCCATCAAACCAGTATGCGTAGCATGACCACTGTAGACAAGAGATCTGTCTAGGGAAAAGTACACAAGATTACATTCTAGAACTAAAAATGTTATTTTGACTATTCCTTTGTAGACAACACTTTTGTCAGTCGTCATGCTACGCCTGCTGAGTGTAAAACGAGTAATGTTGCCGCAATTTTGTTTATGTAATCTGGTAGTGTAAGGACGGGTTTCTGAGTAGAGAATTCTTAATTAAGCAGTACTTAAGTATAATTTGAATATGGTTTTTGCGAACAACGTTGCTCAAATGATACTTAAGTTCTGCTTAAGTAAGAATTCTCAACTCGGAAACCGGCCACAAGTGTTTTAGTTACTATTGCCTAAATATGTAGTTCTACTTCTATTTGTTCTTAATTACCTACACTGTCTAAAAATATGTGCTCATTCCATGCTCAAACTAGCACAAAACGCATCACCTGAAATTTTTTCTATGATATTGTGACTTCAGTACTATCGGCGGGTGTTTTTTTATGATATGTTCATGCACTGAAATGCCCTAATTGAATTACTTGCGCTAAGAACTCATATTAATTATTAACTTGCCTTACTGTGCGAAGTGTTAACATCATTGCTGCCCTTAATAACTATATTTTAAAATACAACAATTCCCAACTCCAATATCAAACTTGATTCAACTAATCTTGATACTTACTCTCGTTTTACTAAACCATTTTTCGGACTCAAACGAAACTCAACTAGTTTTCAAATTTAACTTCATTATCTATTCATAACTCAAGGCAGAGGACCGAGTGTTGTGGCGCAACTTGGGAGAGGCCTATGTCCAGCAGTGGACAGCGATAGGCTGAGTTGATGATGATTCATAACTAAATAAATTATGAAATGTCAATGTTGGTACAAATTTTTCAACAGTCAATAACACAAAGTAATGATGATTATTAATAAATTCAGTTTGTTCAGTAAAGGGGCGCGTTGTTTGAGTTTAGACAATGTTTCTTGCTTTGTGCAAATGGAGCGTAATTTTTCATCTTTACTGCTTTTTTGTTTCTTCTTTCTCAGCCTTTGTTCAACTCATGTCAGTAAAGGAACTATGTTACTGCTTTGGTTATATTATTTATTGAATTATTAATTTAACAATAATCCATAGTTCTAACTACTTCTAAACTATATGACTATAAATTCAAAACGACAGCCGTATTTTTAAAAAATCATGACGCGACAGAGTTTCGTTTGACCGAAATAGACTTGCAAAACAAGAGTAGGCCGGTGTCGTTCCATTGTCACACCTCTACACCTCCCGAGGTCTACATCCAGTCCTATCGTGGCGAGGGTTACTATGATCGTGTGCATGCTAGGCTTGTGGGGGTTATCAACCAGTCCAGACCCTCTGTGTTCCCAAAAACATGCTTTTGATTCTGTCTCATGATAAATTAGTCACTCTTTGGCCCTGAATTGGTGTGTAATAGCAGTAGAGACCGTAATTGCCATAAAATTTGACAAAATATGCATATATTGTGGTTTATTGAAAAATTACCGACCAATGGGGTCGGGTCTATAAATTAATTAAACCAACCAAGATGTAGGAGATACAACAAGTGTTTAGACGTTATTTTTATGTTTGTTATAATCAAAACTCGGATCATCTAATATTTTTATTACCAATGACATGACTAATTTTGTTGAGTCTGTCGAGGAAAAATTAAAAAGCTGTTTAATTCGACTATTACATTTTGTTTTTTCTCTCTTTTCTTATTTAGTAAACAATCTTGGCACGTCTCTTTATTCAAATAGCTACTGATAAAATATAATTACTAGTTCTGCACACGTAATTAGGTAAAAAAAAAATGTGTATGACTTATGTTTGAATTGTTAACATTATGTCTTTTAATAAATACTATTGATGAATTGCATTAAAAAGACATGCCAAGATTGTTTACTAAATAAGACAAGTAAGAAAAAACAGAGATTAGACATCACAATAATTATATTCAACATTTAATAGTTCGACACTATTTTAAACAGATTTTTTCAGATATTTAACTTTTTTTTCAAGTCTTGCCACGTTTTAGAGAGCCATCAACAACCACTACACACCAACACCCCCATCCCCATCCAAATGTGGTTAGTACACACGCACACTCAAGTGTTTTCCCGTCAGAGTGAACTCGACTTACTCCTATAAGTTAGGCCCGGAGGCCTGGAGCCCTACACGGGCTCTAGACTGTGCCTCAACTGTGACAAGTGTTGCTGCAATAGGCCTGCGCTGACGGCCGCGTAGTTAAACCTCTGTGAGAAAGTTTACGGTGTTACCATCACCAACTACGGTTTTTTTTTCTTTTTTTTTGTTGGTAAATTTGGCAACACTGGTATTTGAGCAGTAAATTAAATAAAAAAATAGTAAATGAAGTGCTCGTCATGAAAAGTGCAGTACAATTATGTACGTATTTGTTGAACATGTTTTTGAAATTGGAATTTTTTGTTATTAATTTTGTTTATTGATGAATACAATCTGAAAAAGAAATGCCAACATTAAGACAGTATCTAATCAAACAAAAATGTAGATTTTCCACCAGTGTTACCACATTGACCGTTAATTTTACACCATCACCACTAAATAGCATGTTATATCATGTGTTCAATGTTTGTGCTACCTGTCACCTTCAATAATATTTTAATGCACATACTCACTCAAATCTTTAAAGTAACAGATTTTAAGTGAAATCAAATCAAACCTGGTTTCTTAATCACCTTTAGAAGGAACTGTATAAAAATATGTTATTTTTTATAACCTTTTTTCAGCTACAAGAAGAAACCGTTTATTATTTTTAGTGGCAATACCACCAATGTTTACGATATTTTATTTTCTATATCTGTCTCAAAATTCACCGTCAAATATAACAAATTAAAACTTATCGGTATTAAATACTTCACAAATGATTAATTTAAATAATATTAATGATTAATTTAAATAATATTTAAATTAATCATTTGTTTGATTAATTTAAATAATATTTAAATTAATCATTTGTAATAATGTTAAACTTATTAATAAAAACAAAAATGAAGCAAAAACACTAAAGGTGATTAAGAAAACAAAAAAAGTGAAAAAAATAAAACAAAATTAGTGGAAAATATGAGTACATTATGTAGAAATAGTTGTCTCTGGCTACAGTAGACAGAATGCATCAATAAAAGCCAAAACACTTTGATTAGAGCAAAGAACCCACAATTTAAAGTAGCTACTTCATTGAGAATTTCAATTGCATTGATCCATAGGGGAGTGACCACACTTATCGACGCGGAATCGGCTTATGCCGGTCAGAAAGAGCTTTATGTCCATGCAATACAAGTGAAAAAGAAGTAATTCGCCTCGTTTTGGATCGGACGATGACTCGACACCGAGATTTCTTTTTCGCGCTTTATTGCATGGACACAAAGCTCTTTCTGACCAGTTCAAGCCGATTCCGCGTCGATAAGTGTGGTCACTCCCTAAAGAATTCTTCTCTGTGTTACGCACTTATTTCGTAAAATAACGAACGGAAAAATCTTCAGAAGCAATTTCCGAAATAATTTAACCAATTCCTGTTTCGCGTCCCCCAATCCGCAAACTAATGACTTTTAATCGACTGATAGTTTAGTGGGAGTGGTATTCGAAGACACGGGAGTTCGTACACCAGCAGACCCGAATTTCCCATACAAAAATGATATCCCCCAACTACCGGCTGACAGTTTAGTATGTAGTCTGCGGGGGGTCTAAAACCTAAAAAAAGTTCAAATGACAAGCACTCGCCACACAAGTAAAGAATACTAACCATTACTACGCATAGAAGCGACAATTTAGCGTCTGCCGTAAAACAGACCTACGCTGGCAGTACGCTTTACTGAGTATGCACACGCAAAAACGTGTATGGATATGGTAACACTTCTGTAGTAGATTTCGCTAGTATGGAGTGTCGTAGGCTTGACACAAGTATCTAGTAAAGTATGCCCTTCCGGTTTTCAAACTGATCAAACTTATTTGCCATACATACTTATCGAGTACTCTTCATCTGAATTTTTAGTTAATTTGCCTCATCTCCCTATCCACTTCTTCTAAACACTCCTGCGTAGCTGCGTTGCAATAATCAAAGTGTTAGGCTTTGAACTCTACGACAAATTACTGTCCATTCACCTTGAAAGCGTTATGTAGAGCCATCGAAGCGAATCTAACAATTTATGCAACACTGAGTCTTTAAGTTTAAGCGTTGTTCAGTTTGGTTTAACTTATTAAGAACTGTTTTTAGAGAAATAGTTATATTTTTTGAAGTGGGGGATTAAAAGGCCAATTACGGTTTTTTAGTCAACGTTCATTATTTGCCTAAGCACTTGGAAATAACTTCATTGGTCTATTCTTTGGAAGTTTTCATTAAAAGCCCAAAATAAAAAATTCCAAATTTTGTAGTTTTTAAACTTTCGTGAATTTCACTCATATTGAACTATATTTACGGTACTTCTCGCGCACAATAAAATCAAACCATAACACACATTTTGACTAACCTCGACGTTTCGGTCAAGTTGCATTGGCCGTGGTCACGAGCAGACTCGCAAGCGTTACTATCGTGTAAGTGGAGCTATCCACGACTCTTTAAACGTTAGAAATTTCTTGCGGAAGTAATTTTCTGCCAAGTTTTGGGGCTAATCTAAATTTCGCTTCAAACTAAATTTAATACGTTATCAAAGGTACCGCAATTCACATCTACCTATCTCTTTCAGGAGTAAAGTACCATGTTTTTTTATTTTTCTTTTTGGTATTACTCCTATTTCTTTTATGTATTATTCCATTTGTATTTTTTTAATTATCTGAACACACAGTTTGTAACCCAAGTCACAATACAAAAATTTCAAAAGCCAAACTGAACAACGCTCAACTCACACAACGTCCACGCCACTATCGTCCTTACAACATTCACACAAGGTTCACTGTCGCGTACCTGTTGTTTCTTCTGCATGAGCTTGGCCTTGTTTGGGTCGACGTGTTCTGCTTGCTGCGCCGCCTGCTCGAGTCGGCGACGCTGTTCGTTTTCTGTGTCTGCTTGCTGGAAGGTTAAGTTTAGGTTTGAGCTTGTGTAAATAGTATTATGTAGATCCGGGTGATACCAATGTCTTAAAAAAAGGGTGCGATCTTTGGCGACAAATGTCTGCACCGCCTGTTTTGTTTGTTTGTAAAACCATCGGAAACCCGGGCATGGCAGGCAAACATGTACTCGTTTAGCCTACTTGGAAATTCTTAAATAGACTTCAAACCCAAGTTGGCAGAAGATAATCTCTGGGAGCGAGTGCGGGTCACTCCTAAAACAATGGCTCACCTTCTATCTTGTGCGTGCCCTGTCACCTGCACGCGTGAGGAGCTAATGAGAATAAGTCAACCAAAATGCGGAACACTGGACCAGTAAAATTGTAATCAAATTTTCGGTCGAATCAATAAGTGGTAGATTCGGTTAATGTGTCTTGTTTTACAGCCACATTTCAATATTATTGTCATTTACTAACATCTATCTCTAATTTGAAAGCTAGAGAAATCACAAATGGAAATCACGAAGATTACCTCTACCAAGCCTCCCAAACGAAGCCTCTTTATCCCTCAGTATTTTGAGCTGGACGGCAAATATAATCTAAAAAGGGGCCTTTATGCATTTGGCTAGATATCCCTAGCAATGGACGTACTTATTTAAAATAATACATCACGCATTAAACCCTATAGAGACGTAATCACATGACATCTACTTTGTTTGAAATAAGTTCAGCCAATTTTCGACTACAGTGTCGGCACCCCTTTTATGGTCACCAATTACCTCCAGCTCGCCTCAAAGCTTCTTGAGGCTGACAATCTCCATAGGATAAAGTCCAGAGGAAGTAAGGCACAGCAGTCATGTGGCATACTAAACTCCCTTAACCTGACTTTGTACAGCCAGCTGAGCATTTGTCTCCTGGGGGCGAAATCAAGGGGCGAATTTGGAAGTCGCTTAATCGCTTACGGAAGTTAGCGACTATCTTATCAAGCAAGGATAACCTAGCCAGATCTTCATCGATGTCAGTAACACTGGGTGCGATTGCGGAATTTCCACACAAATCATGTCTCACCTACTTGCTTGCCCGCTGTGTTTCATTGTTCCCGGAAGGTCCTAATGCAGGCTTAAGAGCGAGGTATACAAAGTGCAGAAAGTATCTGGCAAAATACCATCTGAAAACTAGCCACTAACACAGCAGGCGTGGCGTGGCATTATAAGATAAGATAATGTTTTTTGTAACATTAGTATTATGCGAGTCAATAAGAGCGCGCTCAACCTCGCTTCCATTGGCGAGCGTACTCGTGACCTGATATTTATCTATGCGAATAAATAGAACAATTTCGGAATTAGATAGCCCGTAATTCATCTCTACAGGGTTTAATGCTAAATAGAAAAACATTTTTCAACACACTTGCTCGTAAAGTGGCTCTTGTTGCACCGTTTTTAGGTTCATAATGTAGCTTATAACGCACGCGTGCTTTTTATATTATATTATTGCACTAGTGCTTTTTACTTTACAGTTTATTTTTAAATCGCAGCAAAGAGTTATTATGCCTGAACAAAAAAAAAAAAATTGGGAAAAAATCAACTGTATTAATTAAAATATGATAAATAAACATTTCATTTCATCAAATTAATAATTTTTGTCAACAAATTAACATTAAACTGAGTTATAAATAAAAAAATCTATTTATTATATTTTTAATAAGTACTAGCCCACTGCCCCGCTGCCCCACTGGCCCACTGCCCCGCTGCCCCGCTGCCCCACTGTCCCGCTGCCCCACTATCCCACTGCACCGCTGCCCCGCAACCCCACTGCCCCACTATCCCAATGCCCCACAGCCTGCCCCGCTTCCCCACTGCCCCGCTATCGCACTGCCCCGCTGCCCCGGTAACCAACTGCCCCGCTGCCCCACTGCCCCGACGCCCAGCTGCCCCGCTGCCCCGCTGCCCCCACTGCGCCGCTGCCCCACTATCCCACTTTCCCACTGCCAGCCCCGCTGCCCCACTCCCCTACTGCCCCGCTCCCCGCTAACCCACTGCCCCGCTGCCCCACTGCCCCGCTGCCCCGCTACCCCACTGCCCAGCAGCCCCGCTGCCCCGCTACCCCACTATCCAACTTTCCCACTGCCTGCCCCGCTGCCCCACTCCCCTACTGCCCCGCTGCCAAGCTACCCCGCTGCCCCGCTACCCCAATGTCCCACTGCCCCGCTGCCCCACTATCCCACTGCCACGCTGCCCCACTGCCCCGCTGCCCCACTGCCTCGCTGCCCCGCCACGCTGCCCAGCCCCACTGCCCCACTGTCACGCTGCCTCGCTGCCCCGATGCCCCACTGCCCCGCTACCCCACTGGCCCAATGCCCCGCTGCCCCACTACCCCACTGCCCCGCTGCCCAGCAGCCCCGCTTCCCCACTGCCCCACTATCCCACTGCCTGCCCCGCTGCCCCACTCCCCTACTGCCCCGCTAACACACTGCCCTGCTGCCCCGCTGCCCCGCTACCCCAATGTCCCACTGCCCCACTATCCCACTGCCACGCTGCCCCGGTACCCCACTGCCCCGCTGCCCCACCACGCTGCCCCGCCCCGCTGCCCCGCAGCCCCACTGTCACGCTGCCTCGCTGCCCCACAACCCCGCTGCCCCAATGCCCCGCTACCCCACTGGCCCGCTGCCCCACTGTCCCACCGTCCCACTGCCACTGTCCCACTATCCCACTGTCCCACTATATCACTATCGTCCCGTCCCATGTCCCATGTCCTGTCCCATGTTCCATCCTATGTCCAGTCCCACTGTCCTGTCCCATGTCCCGTCTCATGTCCCGTCCCATTTCCCGTCCCATGTTCCGTCCCCTGTCCCGTCCCCTGTCCCGTCCCCAGTCCCATCACCAGTCCCATCTCCTGTCCACTCCACTCCACTCCATCGTACATTACTATCCGCTCGTGCAAATGCATAGAAGCTTCGATCTGTCGGGTGAGTACGCAACCCACGAATTTTTTTTTTTCTTTTTTTTCTTTCTTTCTTTCTTTCTCAAAACCCATACCAGTTTTTAAGTCAGATCATCAGCTTTCAAAGAAAAAAAAAAACATCAAAATCGGTCCAGTAGTTTTAGCGTGATGCTGGAACAAACAAACAAACAAACAGACGTTTACAATTTTATAATAGTTAAGATTAGGCTGTTTGGCGGTATCCTCGACCACCTGCGCGCGCATAGCTGTCACCGTGCGATTACAGTAATCCGCGCGCCATTTTTCACAAATTCAATATTTGTCTAAAATGTGTGTATGTAAGTTTTTTTTCCTCGCAAGTGTGTTGAAAAACGTCGTATGACACGCGTGAGCATTGGCTATTATACTCTCGGCTCCATTACGCCCTCGCCTACGGCTCGGGCTGCAATCCAGCCTCGAGTATAGTAGTCAACTTAGCTCACTTGTATCATAATGTACTATAAAGCATTTCAACGAACCTTGAACGCCCTCGTGAACCTGACGAGCAGCGAGAAGAAAGCGTTGGCGTCGCAGCCGCGCGGCGCCTCGCCGAAGTACTCCACACAAGACGCGAAGGAATCCTACGAACATACACAATACATGTGTAATGAGAGTGTATCTACCTAGTGCGCAAATAACCCGATCTGGCCGTGTAACTCGACCAGTCGTGCGATTTGCGCACTAGGTAGATACGCTCTCATTACATTACATATCACTACATTGGTGACTCCGACACAGTCATGGACAGTATCACGTCGGGGTCACCAATGTAGTGATACGAATGCGTGTTCTATAAAACTCTTCAGTCACCAGGATGAAAGCTGGCTTTAACCCATCCAGCTTCCAAACTGGGGGTCTACTCCCGTTCGACGATATTCGATAAATCTTACGATTCATCGCACAATTGCTACTCCGGTCAACCATCGTTCTCTTATCGCATGCGATGATCGTGTTTTGACGATTGTTTTTCTCATCTGCGGTAAATTGTATACGACTATGAACCGTAGTCTATCTTAATTGTGCCTTTTTTATGTGCCTATCTTTATTATGTAAGTATCAGTCGGAACGAAAGTTCGTACTTCGTTTGTCGTTCGTAAAACGCGAGTAGACCTACAGGAACGTCGTCGTGTCTGTGGATCGGTTAAAGCCAGCTTTCATCCTGGTGACTAAAGAGTTTTATAGAACACGCATTCGTATCACTACACATGTAACGTCAGGCCTAGCCTACTTCGTCACGTGATCCGCGGAACATAGTCCACGCGGCCCGCACCCGTATTCGGCACTCGCAGTCAGTTAGTTGACGTCATTTACTCAGTCGTTCAGTGTAATATAACCTCTCTTCGATGCGCGCAAAGTGCAAAATGGCTTGCTTAGATTTTTGTAGGTGCGTTTTTGTAGTGCTGTGACCAATTTGTAAGGGAGTGGCTCTTCTGTAACGCCAGTAAGTATTTCTTATTCCGTGGTAACGTCAGATATTCTCAATAAACATGGAATTATAAACCTTGATAAAGTTAAATTTCCATTACACTTAAAATTGTCTTAATTTTCTGACCTTGTTATTAACTTGCTGTATTATGTACCTTATTTTGATGAACTTAAGGTTGAAATTTATATAAGTCGTCTTTCACACTTTTATTTCGTTGACATTATATTACTTGTCATTGGTAAATACCTATAGATATTAATTTACCAATAATTCTCTGGTTAAGCGACCGTTTACCCACAATTCCAGTGAATTTTTCGATAAATTGGCCATTTGATCAGAGAATTAATGTTGATGGACACCGGACTAAGGAGAGTAAACAAAACAGCCTCATTTGGTGAATGATCTATGGAGAAGAATAACAAACCTTATTCTCATAAGATCGTTCAGGTATTCCGTACCTGTGCATGTTTGGTCTCCGCTCTCAGCCGCCTCAGCTTGTCGGCCGCGTTGGCCAGGAAGTCCCTCAGCACGTGCGGGCTGGCCCTCAGTCCATCCCGGGCCTCAGCCTCGCGTCTCACAGCCTCCATGCCTCGCTCTAACTCACACACGTCGCCTGCTACGTTCTCCAGTGATACTAAAGAAAGAACGAACATTTTTTTTATTCTTACTCTCTTATTTTTTTTTTTTTTTTTTATTCTTAACGGGCTTGCGTTTGACCGCCACCTCACCTGATGTTCAGCGATGGTGCGGTCGACGATGGTACACGCTTGCCCAGCAAAAACCTATTCACTCGAGTCTTGAAGACCACCAGATTATATTTCTCGGGAAACACTGACGCCGGCAAGGAATTCCACTCTTTGGCGGTACGCATGATAAAACTATTAGCAAACCGGTTCGTGCGTAAGGGTGGAATATCTACCATATAACGGTGGCGCATCGCCGTGCGTCTGGTCGTCCGATAATGGAAAGGGCTTGGGGGAATTAAATTATGCAATTCCAACGCACACTCGCCGAAATGCATTCGATAAAAAACCGATAGGCTAGCAACTCTGCGCCGATGCTCGAGAGAGAGAGCTCTCTTCTTCTGTCGTGTCGACATGAGCTACATAATGATAATAGCTCATCTCGTGGGCAAAAGATTAGCCAGTCAGCAGGGCTGACAGCTCATCTTGGCATATAACGATCAAATAAATATCGCCACTCGTGGAGGATCTTTAAATGCACCCCACCACCTTAATTCAACTCAATCCTGACAATCCACCGTACCTACTTCTCCGCCAAATAGTGATGCTTGCATTGTATTTCGGTCTGAAGGGTACGTGTGCCGGTAAAATTACAATCCATCTTCATGTCTCAGTTTGGCGAACCGAATTTCGGTACCATTTAGGCAACAGCCTAGGTGGTATTGCAGTTGTTATGGGCAAAGGTAACCGCTTAAAATCAGGTGAGCCTTTAGCTAGTTTCGCCATCCTATAATATAAAGAAAAACAATTTATCAATTCCAATCTTAATTTCCTCAATTCTTGCCGGTTCTAAATAAAAAATAAGGGAAAAAATTATGATAACAAAAAAAACTATTAATACTACGGGTTTTATAAACAAAACGATTAGGTTTAGAAACTTTTGTAATGTGCGAAAATGGTTTTTGATCTATCTAGATGTTTTTTCGTGGTAGGAGGTGAGTAAACTAAGACTGATTTGAAACACATTATGAATTTAAACACTAAAAGAAAGAAAGAAAATGTGTTTATTGGCACAAACAATAAAAAACAATGTAAGTGCCAAAGGGCCACCAGCTCAGCATAATGTTAAAAGCACACCAAGGGGGACAGAATTCTAATTTCTGTAACACTTATCGGGTGTGTGAAAATTTTTTAGAACTCTCTTTTTCCAGGATTAAAGAGTTAATCTCTCAATCTTAAAGTAAAAAGGTTACAAACATTGTATTGAAGATTTTTGACGAAAATATATTTAAAAAAAACTAACCTTGAGCAGCCTTATCAATGTACAACAATTCTGTATCAAAATTCATCAGTTCAGGGAAGTTCTGTCGGATCGTAGCCACAATATAGTGCAACAAAGACACCCGTTTATCCGTCGATTTTGTATCCATTAGGGTATCCAAAGACTGAAGCTTGAAACCATACGCCGGACCCCGCTTACTACTGTTCAAGTAGTTCCCGAACGCTAAAATAATCTCTAATACATTGCGGAGTTTCGTCGACGATTTGACGGAGGAAGACCCGGAGATAATGGCATGGATTTGCGGCGTTATCAAATGAATGTTGTCGAAGAAATTGCCCATATAACTCATTATGGAGAGCTTTGCTGAAATTCGTTCGACTTTGGCTAGTTGCATCAAGAATTTGTCTTCTTCTGTGAGCTGGTTGACCGGTTTCTTCTCTGCTACGTATTCTTTGTAAGCCTTTTGCTCGGCTTCTGTGGGCACCATTCGTTGAAGGATCTCGACGCTTTCTAGGGGTAGTTGTTTGAGATCTAAGTTGTTGACGGCTGCCATCACTTTTTCTACCGGCGTGTCGAGTTTTCTTCTTGATATTGCTGTAAAAGAAAGTGTTTCGTTAGGTTTCTTTGTGTATGAGATGATAATGTGGTTCTAAACTCTTTTAATATCCCCGTATTTTGATGTTTGATGACATAAAATTATTTCGGACACTAGTCCTGTCGTAATTTGCTTGTAAATAACTTCTTAGAAAGAAAGAAAAACGATGTATTGCCACAGTATATACAACAATTGTAATCATCTACATTTAGGCCACGTTTTTAAAACGAAAGGGAGCTAATATTGTATTGTCATCAAGTTCTATGCTATGTTTCATTCAAGTATCTAGCTCATCGGAAAGTAAGTTTAAAATCGATAGCAAATTTTTTACCGAAGAAACAAAAGAAAGCAAGTTAATAAAATCATGGTAAAAAACTAATAATATTTGTAATAATAATATAACATGTACCGTACATGTAGATTGACGGAAATCATACACATCGTAACTGCGGCAAAGAGGTTGACACTCAACATGCTGATGTATTAGAGCGTGTCGGTATAGTCAGGGCTCCGTCACTCGCTCAAGGTCGCGTTATTAAAGTAAGCTAACGCCTGGGATTATTAAAGTATCAGTGGGGGTGTCTACAACTCTCAGTACGCGTACATAAGGTATATTTGTGCTTGTAACTAATTCCTGGGATTATTAAATTATCAGTGACGGCGTCCTCAACTCTCGGTACGCGTACAGAAGGTATATTTCTGCTTGCAGCTAACGCCTGGGATTATTAAAGTATCAGTGGGGGTGTCTACAACTCTCAGTACGCGTACAGAAGGTATAATTCTGCTTGCAGTTAACGCCTGGGATTATTAAAATGTAGGCTAATAAGGCGACAGTATTTTCGCTTTTTTATCGGAGTGATGTATCTGTTACGTTGTAACTATTATCTAATCTGTGTTATAGTGTCTACATTACCGTATTAACATACCTATGTTCCTGAGCCGTGTGTGTTCCAGCAGCGACACAGTGTCTGGTTTCCTGAACCGCTTGCTGGGGAAGGAGGCGAGCGTGTCTGTGTCTGTGTCCATCTGTGTGGAGCCAAATGTGCCTCCGATGCGGAACTTCTCTTCGAACTCTGTGAAGTTTATCCTTCGTCGAGGACGCTCCTCGTCGAGCTCGTTGAAGATTGTTCCTCGGACCTGGGAGGAAGAATGTGTTATTTTGAACATGTCGGGTCTCACTATAATTTATGAAGTTTAGACACTTAAAATGTATACCTAGGACAAACTGTCCAGCTAGGTAAGTCCAACTTCGAGAAAGAGGTCAATCGTCGAATCTGACTCGGTTGGGCAGCGTTCGGGAAGCTACGCAATATCTTCTCGTCCAAAATACCGCAGTGTCTCAAGACGAAAGTCTTTGACCAGTGTGTGTTGCCAGTAATTACTTACGGTACTGAAACGTGGTCGCTCACAATGGGCCTGATAAGAAGGCTCAAAGTCACTCAAAGGGCAATGGAGAGGGCTATGCTCGGAGTGTCCCTGCGTGATCGAATCAGAAATGAGGAGATTCGCAGGAGAACGAAAGTAACCGACATAGCCCGAAGAATTGCCAAACTTAAGTGGCAGTAGGCGGGGCACATTGCTCGCAGAACGGATGGCCGATGGGGCAGTAAAGTTCTGGAGTGGCGACCGCGTACTGGAAGGCGCAGCGTGGGTAGGCCCCCCACAAGGTGGACCGACGACCCGATGAAGGTTGCGAGAATCCGCTGGATGCGGAAGGCGCAGGACCGGTCGTTGTGGCGTTGCTTGGGGGAGGCCTATGTCCAGCAGTGGACATCTTTCGGCTGAGATGATGATGATGATGACGAGACACTTAAAAAAACCATGTGTAACATTATTTTCAACACATAAAATTGTTTGTGGATGATTGGAAGAAGATTCTGTTAGTATGCCTGAATCATTGCGAGAGAGGTTTTTGTTTTTTTACGTGTAGCCTGTGGGCTAGCTACACACAAGCTAGCTACAATGCCCTCCGCGTCCAGTATAACAACGCGTTCCGGGCAGTATTGAGGCTTCCCCGCTTCTGCAGCGCCTCGGGCATGTTTGCGGAAGCGCGCACCGACTGTTTTCACGCCACCATGCGCAAGCGGTGCGCGTCCTTGGTGCGCAGGGTGCGGGCTAGCTCCAATGCTGTCCTAGCTATGATCGCTGGGCGACTTGACTGCCCATATATCAGACATTGCTGTGGCAGGCACGTGTCTGGGGCGCCTGGGGCACGTTGAGTAGTTTTTTTTTAATTTTTAATTTTTTGTTCATTTTGTTTTATATTAGACTCACTGACATTATTTTATTATTTTTATTTTTAACGCATTTACGCATGTGAAGCGAAATCTAAAGTTTTAAATTGTGAAAAGAAAGAAAAACCTGCTCGTGAGCGATTTTTTCTATTCACAATTTAAATTTAATTACTAACTGACATGATTTAAATTTTGTTTTGATTTTATTTTATTATTTATTTTGTTAATTTTCTTACATGTTAAATATAATCTAGTGTCCTTTACTTCTGGCATGATTTTAATTATGTATGCATTTCTTTTAATTGAATTTAATTTTGTACGACATGTATTTTTTTTTTTATGATATGGGTTAAACCCGAAATAAATGAATTTTTTTTTTTTTTTTTTATGAAAGATGTGTTATTCACTATATATCTTATGTGTCATTCCTCTATCTTTAATTACTGTAATAGGTTCAAGACCGTTGTAATTAAAGTAAAATAAATAAATAAAAAATTAAAATAAAATAAAACAGGCACTTTAAGCTCAGTTTAGTCTTAACTTTTTTTTAAGGTTTTTTTATAAGACTGGTGTGTAACGACAAGTGACTTTTGTCTCGCTCCTCCTTCCTATTAGAAAAGATTAGACTATTAGACCATGTTTAGACATAATATATTCACTTCTAAGCTTTCGGTTTGCACACACACTATTTAATTCAAACCGTTAAATGTTAACTCCATAAATTAAAAGGTTTTCAAGCGTGGTTTAGGCTAAACTTAAAGCTAAATCCGATCTTTGATAAGGTAGGCTGATTTTGTGATAAGGTAGGCTATGTTTTAACAGCTGTTTATTTTCAGGGTCTACCGATTTTGACCATAACCTGAGAAGAGAATTGAAATGTGGTAGGAAAAAAGACAAATACAGTTGATGGACTCACCTGATTAGGTTTGAGCGCGATCCAGTTGAGCGTTGGCAGCTTATACTTAGTGTCCACCTTCCGTTTGATGGTCATAGCGTCTGTGTGCATGGGTGGCGCCATCAGGCCAGGCGCGGGAGGGGCGGGGGGCGGAGGTGCTGGTGCCTGTAGAGGTGGGGGCGGTGGGGGAGGAGGACAGGGCGCCGGCGGGGGTGGCGCCGGTGCAGGAGGCGCAGGAGGAGGAGGCGGGGGCGGGCATTTGAATGTAGGGGTGTCGCCGTTTGGTAGGGGAGGAGGTGGAAGGTGACCATTGGCTGTGCCGTTGCACATCGCGTGTGAGGATATAGCACCCACTGAAAATTGAAGATTAAATAAATAAATATTATTAAATAAATATTATTGGGAAATTTTTACACAGCACTATCTAGTCCCAAACTAAGCAGAGCTTGTGTTATGGGTACTAGACAATGGATATAATACTAATATACTTTTTTTTTGTAAATACATACATATAATAATACATAAGAAACACCCAGACCAACACAAACACTTATGTTCATCACATAAATATTTGTGTCCTGTGGGAATCGAACCCACGTCCTCGTGGTCAGCAGTCCGACACTCAAACCACTAGACCACAGACGACATCAAATAAAATGTAAAATGTTTTGAAGCGAAACTTCTGTATGGTCGTTGCGCAGCCGCAGGGGAGTTAACCGAGAAAAAACGTCACCGTTAATGATGGCAACCCCATCATTTGGCATGCCATTTGTTGGATAATAATACAAACTCTTTGATGAGTCTATTTTAAAATAATGTTTTTCACTTTTCACTGTAATACATTTTTTACTAATAATTATATCCATGTTCTAAATACACTGAGTTTATCTATACCTTTTCAAGATCTAACACCATTAGACAAATAATTCAATACATTTCACCAAGGTCACATAAGGTCAGGGATTTACTGAACTGTAATTTCGCCATAGAACAAATATGAATACTGACTGGAAGCCCCTCTTGGCAGTGACTTGGTGAGCGACTCCAGCTCCTGCACCTTGGACTCCAGCATCGACTGACGGTTGCGCGAGTCCTGCTGCGCGCGGCGGAGCGTCGACACCTGGACGAATACAATCAACATTTAAAAAAAAAAAAAACTTTAATGATCAAAAGCAGAATTACAATACTTAGAACACTAGCCTCCACACTAGGATTCCCTGTGTCGTGGAGTCTAGATTGATTTTTGATTTGATAGAAGGTCTGCAAGAAAAATTACGGGTAACCATGGTATAATAAGATGTTTCACCAGGTATTCCCGCGATGCCTCCAAGCTACGTCACGATCAGTGTTACCATTGATTGATATCTTCAATATATTTAAATAGATTTTTGTTATTAGTTATTCATCTAATTAGTTATTAAAATAAACTGTATAAAATTACTAGTGCAAAAGTGATTCTTTATAGAAGCAAGTAAATGAAAAAATGCATTTTGCTCGGGTAATTTATTTCCACAAAGTGGCAGCACATCAAACTGACAAGTGTCACGGTAACAGCCAGCTATTGGCTCCACGGCCGATGACGTAGTACGGAGGCAATCACGTGAACTAGCTGTCACGGGAAGAGAGTACCTTGTAAAACATCTTATTATACCATGCGGGTAACAAACTGGAAAAACCAGAAGATCTGTATCTAATTAAGACTTGACATTATTTTGATTTCAATGTGCATTGAATTGTTCGGGGTCGAGCTGTCGTGATATAGTTTGTCACCTTGTCTGGCTGGATATGTCTTGACTAGCCTAGCAACTTGTGTGACTCTTTGTCTATTGGGGCGCCCTAGGAGTTTCACGCCGCCCCGAGCGACCAAGCCCCGGCCAGGTGAGACCTCCAATTACTTGGGGAAGGCCTGGCGAGGGCCCATCAAAGTCAATGGTTTTAGTTAGCACCCTCTTAAAGAAAGTGATTGACCCGTGAATTACAACGTGACTACGCTGCAAAACACGGGAAGGGCACGACGGTTGATATCGGGCCTTTGTACTTAAGCTAGTTGCGCGATAAATCTTGATAGCGTGATTCAGATTTGTGACGTCATCCTGTACGTCAGATGTAGTTTACATGTAGAGCGATAGATGTCGCTACACACCGTTTATTTTGTCGTATCGGCCTATAGCCCTGTGTTTTTTATTCACCATTATCTTGTTAGGTTAGTTATAGATTCCGTCAATAATACTATAATGTGTTACCTCTTCAACAACCTGTCTTCTGGCTTCAGCTAACTGGTCCCGCTCCGCCCGCACCGCGGCTAGTTCAGACTCCAGTGTTGCCAGCTTCGCTATAGCTTCTCTTTCTAAGGCCGCCATTCGTTCGTGTGCCTGTAATTGACACGAAAAGATAAATAAATATCTCAGTAATAATAAATACTTAATTTTAATGGATGCTATAACTTTGTTGTTGTTGGTAGCTTTGTTGCCTATATCTTCTCATGGGTGTTGTATAAAGCGATTAAGGGATTCACCAGAGGATGGGAAGCAGCGTTCTCTGAGTATTCAACCAACCAACTGCGATCGCCAACCCACCTGCCAAGCGTGGCGATTATGGCATATCCCCCAACATGCTTGGGAGAGGCCTATGTCCAGCAGTGGACGGCTTTCGGCTGAAATGATGATGATGATAACTTTGTTAGGGGTTCTACACACATATTCTTGCCGGTACATTCGATTTGGAAGTATTTATTGAACACCAAAGCCGACCCGAAGTAACTACTACATTTGTTCGGCTTCATCCGGCCCGTGCCGATCGGCGAAGCCACCCCCACCCGGCACTCTCGGGTTACTTTCGGTTGATCGACAAAACCCGAGCGACATAAGTCGGCAGCTGATTTTTACCGCCCGGCTGTGCCGATAAATGCCCGAATATATGTGTGTTACCCTTACTTTTATTATTATTTATTTTTAATAGATCTAAGGCAGCCTCTCCATAGTTAATAATTTAAAGTCTAGCTGTGAAAATCTTCAGGATCTTTATGGCAATCTGAATTGTGTGAGCCCAGAACTTAGCTACAAGCAAGTACAGCATACTGGTGCAGGTAAGGCTGCCTTGACCTAAATTGCTGACGCCCGACATAGATTTCTAAAACCCCGGACATTTGGGCGAAACCAGTGTTTTCTCCCGGATGCAATAAAAAATGTAAAAACGAAATCAAATGTACTTTTTTTCCAACGCGGCGAGCGAGGACACTTCTTGAGAACCCCGGACCCCTCCCTAACTAGGTCAAATCCGAGGAAACCCGGATAGATTGTAGCCCTAGATGCAGGTTATGTTGATAGATAATTAGTGAACTTACATGTCCCAACTCATCTTCAAGTTCGTTGACCTTCTCCAAGGCAGCAGTTTTGGTTTCACTGTCCTCCATCAATGCTGCCACGTCGAATACGTTGTCCAAGTACGCTGAGATTTGAACCTGCAATCATTGAATAATATATTATTTCTCCCACTTGCTCGGAAATTGGTTCATTATTCAAAAAAAAAAAATACAACAATCGGCTCTTTTCCGTACGCAACGAAATAACAGGCCGGTAATATCCAACAGGACAATAATAGAAATTGCTGGACACTTTTTATTTTTTTAATTATGCTACCGAGGTTTTTAAGTACACACTTACATAAATTAGGTGTTTTTAGTTACAAAATCATTATACAGGCTGCATGCGCATTTATTTTTTCAAAACTTTGAAAATCGAACAAGATCCGCGCACGCGCGAATTGGTGTGAATGAAAATGAAATACTGTTGAATTAATTTGTGTTGTGTTTCCTCGCAAATGAGAGAAAAGTACTATACAAGTCTCGGCCGAAATAGCAATTAACGGCCTCGTTTATTTAAAAAGGTTTACGGTTTAAGGTAAGGTTTAAGGTTTAATTTCAAAATCACTTGGCACTTGACTTTCAAATTCAATATTACTCGGCCGTAAATTGCTTCCTTTCAGGCCTCGACGGTAATGTACTATTATCATAAGTTTGCCAAATAAATATACTTCTTTTTTCTAATCCTGTATTCTTTTCTGTCTTAGAACCGCAACATGTCACAGAAACAACTGTTTAAAAAAAATCAATAGGTGATTAAAATGTACATACATGCTACATTTTACATGGCTTGAAAAACGAGAGAGTAAAGGAAATGTGCGTTTAGTTTCAGCTGGGATATTTTTTATTGTTTGAAAATACAGGGCTTTATAAATCTAAATCGATTTTAGTCGAGTAGCCTATTTGCTAAGCTTTCTAATGTGATAATATCACAAAGGTGTTTAAATTACTTCGGAATATTATCCCAAAAATGAATGTCTCCTTCGAATCAGTTTTGACCATTTCTGTGAGTGTGGAACCGGCAGTCTCTCGGCTGCCCCAGTCAATATATTGCATGTACACGCGCTCCCTCAAGGTCACCGGCGAGCGAGCTCACACATACAGGGGAGTGTCACCGCTGTGCTATAGCCGCCTTGGTTCGACCAATTAGATTGCAGCTTCCTCATTACTACGCATTATATTCAACAATAGGCGTCTAATTGGCTGTATGGTTGATGAATGTCACACACCTTTCACTCATCCCTCTCTCACACAACTCACCCCCAATACACCACAAACGCCAAAACACATAATGCTTGTTTTGTAAATGTAGGGAAATTGTAATTACGCAATATACATACTGTTAATATCTAAACTGTCGTACACGGGTTGTGCTTTGAAATAGCAAAACACTGTCTCTCAAGATACAGGTTTTTTACTTAGTTTGAGAGACAGTAGACAATGTTGACTGTTTCTAAATTGCCTTATTAATTAGTTATTAAGATTTCTTAAGTAATTTGTATGGCTGTGTTTTTAATAAATTATTTATTATTTATTTATTATTATTAATGTAACAATATATTTACCTGTAGATCATCACTCTCACACAACCGCAGCCTCTCTAGATAATCATCTAACTTTAACGCAGTGAACTCATACTGCAGATGCACCCTGAAGTTCATGTCCTCCACTGAATGGACTATTATGTTCACGAACTGCATGCACGCCACCTGTTGGGAGAAACAGAAAGTATTAATATGGAGTTAGTAGTACAGCTGCTGCTTGCTCAAAGTCACTCAAAGGGCAATGTAGAGGGCTATGCTCGGAGTGTCACAGCGTGATCGAATAAAAAATGAGAAGATTCGCAGGAGAACGAAGGTAACCGACATAGCCCGAAGAATTGCCAAACTTAAGTGGCAGTGGGTGGGGCACATTGCTCGCAGAACGGATGGCCGATGAGGCCGTAAAGTTCTGGAGTGGCGACCGCGTACTGGAAGGTGCAGCGTAGGTAGACCTCACAAAAGGTGAACCGACGACCTGGTGAAGTTCGCGGGAATCCGCTGGATCCGGACGACTTTGTATTTTGAGATGCCATTTAAATAATACCGAATAGATGACCAATTTATACCGTCAGGCAATGTGAGAATGATGCGCAGACGCATCTATCGCCCCACACATTCTTATATTATGCAGCATAGTAAAGTCCAATACAGCATGTTAGAAACCTGAGAACATGTTGCATCCTACCATTTCATCACTAAACGACTCTTCGATAAAAACTATGAACTAGTGATGAAACGGATATCCGGTAACTATCCGGACTCATTTAACGTACAGTCTAACAAAGCAATTGGTATTCAGGGTAGAGAGATATAAATGAAGTTTTCTCAGAAGGTTATCGATGTTTTCGAGTGAAATATCATTTTAATAACGGACAAAATTAAACTGTATTTATACAAAACCCTAATCAAACGATTCTATAATAACTTCCTGAGAAATCTTCATCTATATCTGGTGATCCTGTATACTAATTGCTTTGTTAGACTGTACTAGGGGCAAATTATAGTTAATAAACATAAATTTCTCTGCATTAAGAGGTAATAAGCGTAAGAATCCGTCTGATCATTCGTGCCTCATCTTCGCGTGTTCGCTCAGAGTGCCCATTCCGAATTTGACACTTACCGCAAGCTGTATCGAATGCGTCGACATTCATTCATAAACCAGTAGCGCCCCTGGCGGAAACGAGGAGAAACTACTGATTTATGAATGAAATTTGACGTATTCGATCGAGTATGCGTTAAATGTCAAACTAGCGGTAGGACCTCAGATCTATACGGGGCGACACGGTCAATGGCAAACGAATATCCGGTCACCAGATAACCGGCTTATTTAATGGCCAAATATCCGGCTTATAGGATGGCCAAATATCCGGCATCCGGCCAAACAGCTATCCGTTTTATCTCTACTATGAACCACACCGTAAGATCTAATTTTGTTTTTCTAGATTTAAAACTTCTACTCACCATAAACTCAATATGAAAATTATCATAATTCATAAAATACTCCATGAGCGTGTGAAACCGCCTCGGTTCCCCGACCACTTCCTTGAAGTTATCGAAGGCGGACAGGATGATCTGATGGCCCCCCTTGACCAGGCAGATGGCAGCCAGCAGTTCCAGGACTAGGGCCTTGGTGCGCAGCGAGTGGTGGACGAGGGAGAGAGCTATGCTGTTGATAGCTTCACGATGCTGGATCACCATGTTGAAGCCATACTGGAAATTCAGAAAATGGAGGTTAGGTTATTGGCGTTCATCGTTTCGATTTGCGAAATTAAATGGGAAATATTCCAGAATATTTTTAATACGTTCATGATATTGTTCAACCTTAATAATTTTCAATCCACATACCGCAGATTTAGGTGTAATACGCATCGGGGGTCAATTTTCAAATGAATGATTCTTTTGATGGAATAATCTTCTAAAACGTCTTCAAATTTGTACTATGACATTACTGTACCTTGTTTTTCATCATCGAAATCACATGCACACGTGTACATAGTCAGTGAAAGTCTGTGGAGGCTTCCATGTTCAGCCTAGCAGTTTTCCTGGTCCGTCCCCTGGGGGACAGTTGCGCATGTCCCTTCACACATAACTTTTTTTCTGTTTTTTTTTTTGTCCAGCGCCTTCGTCTCTGAGCGGGATCGGCCCTCTCCCAATCCCACTCTGCGGCCTTTCTGGACCATGACAGTCTGGCAGAACGAAGCCAATGCCCTCCAAGCCGTCGGCTCTGTCAGCATAGCCGACACTACTGCTGACAGAAAGCTCTGGCCCGACCTCGCTGACCAGGACACGCCGCTCGTAGCTCCACACAGAGCACTCCTCGAGCATGGGCTGTGCCGTGTTCTGGCCACTCCCACAATGGTGACAATTTGCCGTGGCTTCGCATCCGATCTTATTCAGATATTCACCAAAGCAACCATGAACCTAGACAGTTGAAGACTGGGGTAAACTGAGTAGCTAAGTGATAGTACCTTGTTGTCCATGATAGCTCGCAAACATATGCTGCACGCGTGTATATCATCGGTGGAAGCTCCCATGTTCAGCCTGGCCGCATGCCTGGTCCGTCTCCTGGCGAGAGCATAGCTTGTCCATGCACACAGAACCTAGATAGACCCGGTCCTCATAACACTACTTTACCTTGTTGTTCATGATAGCTCGCATGCACATGATGCACACGTGTATATCGTCGGTGGAAGCTCCCATGTTCAGCCTGGCCGCATGCCTGGTCCGTCTCCTGGCGACCGCTGGACTTGCAGCGCCTTCGCACTCAGCTTCTGCACTGCGCGCTCTTCGCCGCCATGACGCAGACATTGTTGAGCCGGTCTCGGTTGGCCCGCTGCATTCTGACGTGGTGGTGTTTACTGATATAGAGAGTTAGGGAGTTACTGTGTGGATTTCATGTGAAGTAAATAAATATGTTTAAAGGTTACTAAGGGTTTCGTCAAAGTCATACAAATATCTACTTTGACTTAGATTGTGATAGTTCATGATTAGTTTGCGAGAGGCCAGTGGACGGTAGATTGGGGAGTCTCATCCGCATTGCACGGCCTTTGAGTTGCGGTGATGTCCCAAGTATGCCCAGATATTGCCATGTTGCCGAAGGAGAGTTTGGCAGAAGAGGAAGGCCCGGAAGTGGGCCTCGCTGGATGGGTGGAGAATGCCATGCATTGGAGTATTTGCAGTTCTCGCGGATTATCCACTCAAGGCTAGAGTAGACACCCGGTGGATTTTTACTGGGTGCGAGCCCCACATAACCAGCCGGGTGGTATGACATGCGTCAAAAGCCAGACATACTTTTATTGGGACAAGCTTTAAGCTTAAAGCTATCAAGTTAGATAAAAGCATCCTTGAAGACCAACAAACTGACAGACAGAAATAATCTATTTCGTTGGTTTTCTTTGATGTGGTCTTCAACCAGCTTACAATTAAGTTAGACACAAGCTTCCTTCCTAACCTTGGTTGATCCCATCGCTTGACTGGCTCCTGGCGAGCGCGATCCTCTGCTCGTGCCGCATCATGCTAAGTCTGAAGCTCAGGTAGTCGATCAGCACGTCCAGACCCTGGTTCTGCTCGTTGAGAAACTCGCGCACCCATCTGGAAATATTCATTTGGAGCATTACAATAAGTATTAAATTGAGTGTCATGTGTTCTCTTTTTTTCTTGCCAAGAAAGACAAAGTCAGCACTAAATCACGCTTGGTGAAACTCTCCCGAACCCCGTGTCACCTCTCCCACCTTTCACTTCATCTTCACCTAATTTTTTTCACCTATCCTTGTCTTGTGGCCTTTAGTCACCTTTTCCAACACCCAAATATAGCGAAAAGGATACTCATTCAGTCAGCCAACTCATTTCTTCCGCTGCATCTATCCTTAAACACTGCAATATTCTGGCTCCGCTCTAGACAAATATGGAGTAGCATATCTCATACAGACAGTGGTTTCGGCCACTTACATGTTCGTGTAATTATACAACCTATGTATGTAAGGTCAACCGCGTGTTTTTTTTTTATAGTAGTAGGATGGCGAAACGAGCTAAAGGCCCACCTGATGTTAAAGCGGTTACCTTTGCCCAAAACAACTATAATACCACCTAGGCTGTTGCCTAAATGGTACCGCAAGTCGGTTCGCCAAACTGAGACATGAAGATGGAAAGTCTCATTTGATTGTAATTTCACCGGCACCCGTACCTTTCAGACCGAAACACTGAAATGCAAGCGGCAAATTTGGCAGAAAAGTAGGTACGGTGGTAGTACTTCCCCGGACGAGCTCTTTCACAAAGGAGCTCTACTACTACTAATATGCATGTCAACCATTACAAGCCAAACAGCCTTATGACCGGAGCTCACCAACTGCCAACGGTACGGCAAAGGATGTTTGTAAGCTGAAATGATTTTGTTACCTAAGCGCTCACATTTCGTTGATATCATCCGTCACAAGGAGATTTGATCATACGATCACTACACCAATACCTAAAAGTTCCAGTCCAGTTATTTATTGATCAACATACTTTTAATATTTTCTTTGATACTCACTCTATGTGGTTTGTTCGTAAGGATATCTCCAAGTCCCTGAGGACTTGCGTCGAAGTTGAGTCGCCGACCATCTTCCGTTTCTGCAAAATGAAAATGTCAGTCTTTAATTCACATGAAAATGAATCCTGGGGTTATGATATTATTGCTTACAATTGGCGTACGTAATATCTGTTACCATAAATACATTTACATAATCAGCCCATTACTGTCCCACTTGGCACGAGTTTCTTCTCATTACGAGAAAGGTAACGCCTTAGCCCACCATGCTGGCGTAATTAAAAATGTTGCGCGCCGTTAACTGGGACAATATACCATTTTTTTTTTTCTTTCAATATACATGCTGATATTTGAGTCGCATATTTCCCGACCCTTGAAAGTGGTTCATAATGATGAGTACAATGACCCCTTTTCGGAAAATAAGCGACTCAAATTGCAGCATGTATAGTTCCAAACTAATCTCAATGCTTTAAATCTCAATCTCCTGACATTAGTTGTTTCTATTTGCTGTTTATTGGTGACATTTATGACCTAAGTGTCACAAATAAACAGCAAACAGGAACATCTGCTGCTGGAACTATATTTTGGACGTTTTTAATTACGAGAATTAGTTTTCTGATCCGCACTTGAATCCGAAAAATCTGAAGTCCAGACCGGGTTTGAACTAACACCCTCCCGCATGAAAAGTGTTCAACCGCTAGGCTATCTATCACTGCTCGAGAACATCCAGTTAAGTCAGTAGTTATATGCAGACGAAGCAATTATTGTTAGTTTAAAGAACATTTTAGATAAAGATTTCGCCAGGCTGGCAATACGATTAGACGACTAGAACAAACAGTCGAAGCAGTCAGCAGCGAGAAAATCAATAAACAATTGTTTCGCTATCGAAGCCGGAAAATATCATATAATTCCTCATCGTGACCGATATTCATACAAATTCACAATTTAACTACTATCAAAGCTTAAACAGAATTAGTAGTTAATAACGCCGTTGGCTATCACGAAGTTTATAACATTGCACATCCGGAGAAAGTTCCAAGATAATGCTCCTCCCTATGCGCCCTGCGATCCAGACACGAAGATATGTTTGTATGTGTGGATCACGACTTTACAAGCAACGTCTAACAAGTGGTAGATTATGGAAAAGGTCAAACATACGTCATGACTAGTCGAGACAGCGTGGATTGGGATTTGAAGGGTCAAAAACATGCAGAAAGAGGAGACTTCTGAAGACGGCAGAGCTGAACTAAATTTTAAGCTGATCATCATCATCATTTCAGCCGAAAGACGTCCACTGCTGGACATAGGCCTCCCCCAAGCATCGCCACAACGACCGGTCCTGTGCCTTCCGCATCCAGCGGATTCCCGCGACCTTCACCAGGTCGTCGGTCCACCTTGTGGGGGGCCTACCCACGCTGCGCCTTCCAGTACGCGGTTGCCACTCCAGAACTTTACTGCCCCATCGGCCATCCGTTCTGCGAGCAATGTGCCCCGCCCACTGCCACTTAAGTTTGGCAATTCTTCGGGCTATGTCGGTTACTTTCGTGCTCCTGCGAATCTCCTCATTTCTGATTCGATCACGCAGGGAAACTCCGAGCATAGCCCTCTCCATTGCCCTTTGAGTGACTTTGAGCCTTCTTATGAGGCCCATTGTGAGCGACCACGTTTCAGTACCGTAAGTAATTACTGGCAACACACACTGGTCAAAGACTTTCGTCTTGAGACACTGCGGTATTTTGGACGAGAAGATATTGCTTAGCTTTCCGAACGCTGCCCAACCGAGTCGGATTCGAGGATTGACCTCTTTCTCGAAGTTGGACTTACCTAGCTGGACAGTTTGTCCTAGGTATACATAATCGTCAACAACTTCGAGTGTTTAAGCTGATATGGAAGATAAAATATGGTATTATAATAAATATATCACTAATCGCTATCCAACTGTTAAAACCTTCGTTCTACAGTTAATAGATAACGCATTCTGAAGACTGAATCTTTTTTTTTTTATAGAATGGCGAAACAAGCTACAGGCCCACATGATGTTAAGTGGTTACCTTTACCCATAACAACCAGAAGTCGATATTTTTTATACCAAGATGAACCAGTTTGTCAGCTTTTGTCATAAATTTTTGACAGATTATAATTAGACTTGTAAGAATTATATATGTACCTAAATTATAACTTAGCCTACTGTACGTGTTGGGCAACTGTAAGTACAGTAGGCAGCTGCTAAATAAATAAATAAATAACAACTGCAATGCCATTGTTGTTGCCTAAATGGTATTGCAAGTCGCGTTCGCCAAACTGAGACCTAAAGATGGGAAGGCAGAGGCACCCTTCGCACTAGAACACAGCTATGCAAGCATCACTGTTTGGCGGTGGAAATAGGTACGGTGGTAGTACGACGACACGATGACGACGACGGACGAGCTCTTTCACATAAGGAGATTTACTAATACTAAACCTATCAGTTATGGAGAGATCGCATCTCAACATGCTCTCGTCCCGATTCGTATTAACCCTACAAATCGGGACGGGTCGACTGTGTCTCAGACGCGAGAATGCACAGCAAGGCAATTGCTCCATATCGGGAGAAAGTTCAGGTATAGCACGAACAGATAAGACAATCTGCGTCCATGTACTCCATATACGTTGCGCTAGCATTCATCTCGGCTGTATCTGCATTCGGTTCGCTCATTTGTGTGGTGTAAACGACGAGAAACAGCGAGGGATTTAAATAGATCCAAAATAATTATATTGTTTCTTGTCTTTTAGGTAAGTCGCCAAAAATACAGATCAGATTTTGATTCCGACAATAAGAGATTAGATGTAACATAATTTGTTTTTTTTGGGAAAAGTTAACTGCATAGGTGCCAGGGCCAGAACCAGAGAAAAAATATCTGGGTATGTACTTGGTACAAAAGAAATATCAGTAATTTGGAAATCAAACGAAAGTCAGTGTTGAAATCAACGAAACTTTTTGTTGCCTTTCTTTGTTACACGATTTTGGGTACATCGAGCCTCTTTGAATAGGAAACAGTAAGTTAACGATCGGTACCCTGAATAATATATTGAGTTTTGTTTTCTTCACTTCTGCTTATAACTAACACCATTTACCATCAGAAACACGACGTTACAATATGTGAGTCCATGAGTCAGACATGATTACTGTTGGAGACGCGACCTTTTCGGTAACGCGACGAGATTGCCGTGCGACCTCAATAATTGAAATAATGGATCAAAGGTCAGAGATTATCACCTCGCTCCAGTGATCCGAATGGCAGATTCCGGTAAATTCCTAAAAAAATAACGATAAAAGCTTTGCTGTGTGGTCTTGGTGACGGAAGACCACCCTATCCGTTCTTGTGCGATTCGATTAGTTTTCTGTTTATTAAAAGGAACCAGCATCTGATTAGTGCTCATAATATTGCAATTTCCACCTAAGCATTTGGTCTTCATAGGTACGTTGTTTCCGAATTGTATGTTTGTGTTATTAATACAATACACCAGGATGTTTTGCCACTGCTGCACTGCTTAGGAGTTTCTTTGACCAATAATAGTGGTCTATGGCGGACTGAGTGGGTTTATTTGATACAATGGCTCTTACGAAAAATAAAAATTCTTCTTAGAAGAATGATTTTCTTCGTGAAGCCTTTACCTATCCAAGATTTAACATCAGTTTTCCAAGGGAAACATCTAAGTTTTAACATAAGAACTTTACATGTGCTTCGTGATCTTGGAGCTAAAGGTCAAGTGGCGGGCCATTCTATGGGGCCTCGCCTATCATTTGTTGTATCTCGGAGAGATTTACTGTTAGATACACGCCGGCTTAATTGGCATTTAGGTCTTTGTTATCGATTAGAATAGGCTGAATAGTTGTTCGTGCAAACTGGAAATTGTGTTCAGAAAATACATGTCCAATGCTGGCGCCAGACTTAGCAGACTTTTGTCCAAATATTTGCGTTCTTTGGCCTATACAAATTATACTATACGTATACCTATTGGGATAAAAGGAGCGTTTCTGAAGATTTTTGTAGACGTCCCAATTTTTAATTCGATCATAGACAAAATCCCTTTCTATTAACTAATGCTTTCTACATACTTTTAAAACGTGGAAAGTTATCAAATCTCAGGTTCTTAAGTCTTTAGTTTTTGGGTCTTGCATTTTATGAACTTTTCTATAAGTTTCTATCAAATCTCAGGGTCTTAATTACGTCTTTAGTTTTTTGGTCTCGCGTTTTATGTTTTTTTTACAAGTTTCACATCGAATGTGTTACAAAAGTGTCTACCTTTAAGTATTTATAAATACTCAAGACTATAACGATCTTACTCTGCTATTTCTGATTTGCTGATACATCTTGCGTCAATTCACTTCTGGTTCAAGTATCACAAAGTACTTTACAATTGAACCGTCGTCGGTTCTCGTCAACTTTATGGAAACATCAGATTGCCAGTATCAAGTTACAAATAACAGTAGGTATGTGGGTAGGTAGGTAAAGCGATGTCCATTCTCACGTTGTCATCGATAACTTGGACTGTGAGTCAGCCGAGGATTTCAGTGACATCGGTTTGATTCCATAACTTGTAACTTGATATTTTGCCAACGAAATATTATGTGAAAATAAGTATTCTACCAATAGTAGGTATAATAATCTACGTATTCTCCTGCGGAAAGGGTTGAAAGAGGGACGCATATTTTTGTAAAAAAGTAAATTTTAAGTAATTAATAACTAAAAATGCTATATTGATGGATGACTAAATTAATATGATGAGCATGAAAACAGTGTATTTGTTCGAATCTATAATAATTTACATAAAATTGTGTCGTCAAACTGTGAATGGATTTCGCAAATACATAGTTTTTTAGTTAATTTATTAGGAGTCGGCAGCAATAACGTTTGTTATTTACTTTAAAGTGTCAAAATCACTAAGACATGAGTTTTTATTTCGCCTGTTGTTTGTAAGTAAGTAAGTAAGTAAGTAAACTTTATTGTTTCTGATTGAGTGGTTACAGTTGTTATGATACATCTTGATAGTGTTAGTTAGATACATCAATCAGCCCATTTTGGGCATACAATAATTTTTAGGATAGTTAATATTATTTATTGTTTGTATTGGCGCCTACGCCTTTAAGTGAGGCCCGGCCAGATCCACTGCTATACAAATAAGATATAAGGCTCTGTGGATATACGGCCAAAATTAATATCCAATCTATCCACGATTTGCCCTACTAGAGATAAGAATTTGACATAACAAAATATGTCAGATTTCTATCTCCAGTAGGGTAAATCGTGGATAGATTGGATATTAATTTTGGCCGATAAAGAATGAGTAAGTTATCTTTTTTTCTGCGGTTGACACAATTGACTATGGTAGAGTGGACAGGCACCCTGTACTGGATGGGTCGCGAATGCCATGCATTGCAGTCCTCGTGGCCCATCTACCCAAGGCGAGAGCAGGCACACAGCGGAGTTTTTAGTGGGTGCGAGTCCTACATACCCACACCGCCTCCTCGGGTGGTGTGATATGCGATAGGCATTTTCTCCGTCACAAAAAAAAGGCAGAGTCTAGTTGAAAATTTCGTATCTTCATATACTGCAGTTTTCTATTAGGGCGAACACTAAATCAACCTTAACAAAATCGGAAACATATCGGAGTCCTCATACTAATAAAATAACACGTGGAATTCTATTTTCAGATCATCGTGTCAAGAAAACTAATCTTTATTCCGACTTCAGAAGACCGAAAATCGATTAACAAGTCAAATAAGGCATGTTTTTATAACTGTTATACACTAGGTACTCGACTGAAGAGCTTGTAAACTGATCAATCAGTTCTATATGTTTGAAGCACCGTTGCTACGGTACCTGTATGAAAATACACTTTATATTGAGAGTGCCTACGTTTTTTGTCAACCCTACGTCGTTATAATTAGAAATCATTGCGAAAGGTGCCTGGTTTAAAACGTTCTACTAGGATAAAAATATGGTTGTTTTATAATGTTCGCTGTGGAGCTTCCCCGGAACAACAATGGTCCTTGTCGGAGGCTTTTACCTTAAGGACCTAAGGACCAAGGTTTGGATTTTTAGCTGACTGGTTAACCTTATTACGGCTTTAATTAATACATATAATCCAAGTCCTCATGTAAGTTAACTAATTTCCCTCAAGTTTCTAACATGTAGTAGTAGTAGAGCTCCTTTGTGAAAGAGCTCGTCCGTAGAAGTACTACCACCGTATCTACTTCTCCGCCAAATAGTGATGCTTGCATTGCTGTTGGCTGTGTTTCGGTCTGAAGGGTACAGGTGCCGGTGAAATTACAATCACATGATACTTTCCATTTTCTTTACATGAGATCTTCATATCTCAGTTTGGCGAAGCGACCTGCGGTACCATTTAGGTAACAGCCTAGGTGGTATTGAGGTTGTTATGGGCAAAGGTAACCGCTTAACACAGCCATACTCAACCTTTTTGTTATAGGGGCCACAAACACGTTTCAGTCATGGTATCGAGGGCCGCAAGCAAAAATTATTTATGTATAAACGTAATTCCAAGATAATGATGTAGTTTATTAATGAAAAAAAAAGTTTTAACAAAGATGTTTACATGTTTTAATGCGATTTTTGATACGGTGAACACTTTTTCAAAACTTTATCAAGATCTGGCTTGTCGCTACATGTTATTCTTATAACATCATCCAGATGAGAATCTGTAAGTTTGTTTCTGTAAACGTTCTTTGTGTATTTCATTTTTGAAAAAGACGACTCGCACACATACGTAGACCCAAAGAATGTTAGTAGGATTTGGGCACATCTTTGGACGCTTTTATATTTTTGGGAAAAAAAAAATCGCTGATAGCGCTCGGCTCACATTCCCGTTCTGAAACACCCATTCTCTGATGAGCGCGAAATTTAAAATGGTTTACAATAAATTTGTAACTTTAGACGGGCCAATAACAAAGGCCCGGTGGGCCACATGCGGCCCGCGGGTCGCAGGTTGAGTATAGCTGGCTTAACATCAGATGGGCCTTTAGATCGTTTCGCCATCCTATACTATAAAAAAAAAATGTCAGTAATAAAGAATTGTATTGTATTGTATTGTATTGTATTGTAATAATATCAACTAGAACTACATTTACTTTACCTACGTGCATAGCACTAAAGCGTTCTATTAAAATCCATACCAATCTACCAGTAGGTACTCAGTAGGTGTCATCCGTACTTCGCACTGAACATTATTATTTGAGGTATCTTGAATTCACCTACATAAAGTTGCTCCAAGCACCTGCGTTTCAACATTTATGTAAAAGCTGCCAAACCACAGCACAGGTGTTTACATCGAGGTACCGAGCTGTACTTCACATGCGGATTTACTAAAAATAATCTTTTTACTTTAATAATTTTACGTACTGACCCGGCCAATTACAGACCAATCGCCATCACCTTCACACTGTGTAAAAGGATACTGAACAACAAGTTGCTGGCATACCTAGAAGACAATGATCTTCTCAGTGATCGTCAATATGGCTTTCGTCAGAAACGATCAACTGGTGATCTTCTTGTGTTCGTCACGCACTGTTGGGGCGAAGCTATCGAGAAACATGGCGAAGCCTGTGTCTTTGGATAGGTATCTCGAAAGCTTTCAACCGGGTTTGGCACGCAAGTCTGCTGAACAAGCTTCCAGCGTACGGCATCCCACCTGACTTTTGCACTTGGATAGCTGACATTTTGAGTGAACGGTCCATTCGAGTGGTCGTTGACGGCTGCTCCTCTGACCTCTTGGCTATAAATGCCGGAGTTCCTCAAGGGTCTGTTCTCTCTGCGACACTTTTTCCTGCTTCACATAAATGACCTGCTTCAGTTTGGTCTTATTGGCTACGCAGATGACAGTACTAAATCCTTTAAAAAATTTACCACAATATTGTAAATAACACCTACCTATGATTTGAAAAGTGTATCCATGGAGTTTTTCGCCGGCTCTTCTCCATAGGACCAATTTTTTTGGAACCGTGTAACTTTTTTTATAGCATTTCAAAAGTGTTTGTATACATTCGTTTTCTTTTATTTAATTAACGTATAGAGACCAAGATAAACAATATTTTGAAATATTCTCCCGTTCTCAGACAAACAACTATCAGTTTCACAAACAAAACTCTAAACATGGTAATGACACTCCATAAAATCCACTACTTCATTACGTTTAACTACAGCAACGGGAGTCTGTTTATTTGTTTGTCCCAAATCTGAGGTCATATCAATAACTGGTAATAGTTCAAGTTTACTAGTAGTTAAAGTGGGTCAAATATGACGCGAATCGTTTTGTTAGATTCGTGAAGGTTTTCAATCTATCATTTGTAAATTGATTGTAAGCTTTTGATGATTTTCTTATAATTTGCATTGCCAGTTACTTTAAAACATGTATCGTTCGTTCAGCATTTCAAATTCAAAGATACGATTAATTGGTCACATTCACAGAAATCTAAATTCTGTGATCGAATTGGTCCTTTCGAATAATATTTGGTCCTTTGCAACAACTTTATTACACGAAAGATTACAAATCAAAAATCAATCAATCAATCAATTAATCAATTGATTTTATTATTAGATCACTTTATTTTGTAAGATCTGCAAGGTTAAGCTGCACTAGCCGCGGTCAGTCTGTGGATGGGTGACCGTTTCATTACACATCGAGACCCCTTCGTGCCTCGGAGAGCACGTAAAGCCGTCGGTCCTGCGCCTGATCTCTCTCCGGTCGTGTCGAATTGCCGTCCCATCGGATTATGAGAGTGAGGGAACAGAGAGTGCAACTGTGTTTGCGCACACACTTGTGCACTATAAAGCTGGGCACTGACGATGTATCTATTCGGACGTCGTTTTAATGACGACATCCAAAAAAGCTTGATTTGTTCTAAAAATAACATACGTTTTCAACATTCACGGATAGATTTTGGAATACGGCTACGCCATTCACACGTTTGGAAGCATCGTCAATGGCTACCTTAATATGTCCCGCGCAGAAGGCTAGTCTCCATTGAGATTGGCCGCCGTGACCGAAATTCGGCCGGGAGGACATTATTATTACACGAAAGCAATTACGGGGTTTATATACTGATTCAAACTACTCAATGACGCCTACTGTTCCTATCGATTAAAGCATGCCACAATAAATGGTCTAAGCTCTAAACAATACCAGTATCTCGCAATCGAGAAGCCAGGATGTGAACAGAATTCCTAATACGAAGAACTATAGTTTTTTCTTCAATTCCCAGATCATTCCATCAAAGACACCTTAAAGGGCTTTAACCCATTACTTGTAATGTAACGACCACTTGTACAGAAGCTTGGAAGGGATTGCCCACAAATTGAAGCTAGCCAGCGATCCCTATCGATACAACGTGATTGATTGCTTATTGTTTGCGACATGTAATGGAAATGGCAGCTGGAGGGCTTTTCTATGTTTATTTTATCGAAAACATGGTGTTTTGACATAAGATATTACTTTAGCAGACCTTTGAAAAATTGTGTATATAATTCAAAAGATGATGCACTCTCTATCCTTTCCATAAAGAAAGAACGTGGACTTTATCAGCCAATTTGCTCTCCATAATAACATAATTCAGAAACCCTATTCAATTAACACAGAAGTTTATTGTGATTATAATTATTTTAGTTTTCTTACTCGCCTTAGAAAACGTAACTTCAGCAATAGGACAGTAAACCACAGGAAAGAAGAAGGCAATGCAAGTCATTTAAAGCCGAAAACTCAAGCAATACAAGATGATGGCAAATAGGTACCTTAATGCTGAGAAGCGCAGCAACCACTGAAATCCTACTCAAACCTCTACAATACGAAATACATTAGATGTTTTAACATCATCATGTCAGAAAAAACCTCGACACTATCCCAATCTCGTTCTTTCAGTGCACAAGTGTCGTACATCGTACACACAAATTGCCGGCAGCCACAGATCTCGATCGCTCACTAATGCCTGGTTCATTGTTTACAATGTGTAACGGTATCGCCGAATAGGGACTTGGCTTCAGCACAACTTCGTTGGAACATTTCTATAGTATCGTTTGACGGTGAAGGGGAACAATGTTAAATTCTTGTTGGTACACTATCTGCGCTTGTAATCTGGTAGCGACTGAAAAGTATCGATGTATCGACTCTGATGAAACCCTTAGTCGCCTTTTACGACACCCATGACAAGAGATAAGGGTGGTACTATTCTTTATGTCCGGCAGGCACCACTAGCAAATGCAAATATAGCTAAACGTACTGGCAACCTAGTGCGTCATCGTCTTAGGTTTGCAATCGGGTTTAATTACCATCCAATCTATCTATTGGGACCACTACAGATTACAGTAACTATCAGACGTTTCACGATTCCTTATTCTTCTTAAGGCCTAGTTACCAGTCAATTTACGTTTTTGTACATACCCTGTGACTTCTGGACGCTTTAGGATCGAGGTACGTTCTGAGCTTGTTGAGGTAGTGTGCTGGCGAGTCCTTGGCCTGCACCATATCCTGGTCACAGATGATCTCCCATTTCTTCTCCAGGTCGTAGTTGCGCAGAAGTTTCGCTTTATCCGGGGGGAGGTCCATTGATGCCTGTAACAAGAGATATGATACTTTAGCAGTTTTTCAAAGCACTAGCACTTTTTTGTTTATGTACTAAAATCCACTAAATGTGCATAACGTTGGAGCCTTGGAAAAATTGCAGGTTGTATTTACATTGTCTACCATTATAAAATCTGGCAGAGCAATGGGTTTAACCTAAGCTAGGCTTAAACATCGTTTTCATGTATGCAGTTGAACGTTAGACCTGGTTTAAGCAAGTGCCTAAACACGATTTTAACTATTGTAATAATTGGGCGTAGGTGTAGAAAAGTGGTATCTAACGGGCAATCCCAGCCATAACAATTCGTCAAGCAAGTTTTGGAGTACGTTAAAATTGGGAAGGATCAGTTTTTTCGATGCTTCGCAAAAACTGATCCTTCCCAATTTTACAACAAAATCCTCAACCCATTATCAAAACAAGTAAAATGTATCTATTTTCAATTTATTTAATTCATATAAAAATCCCACCGCGAATACATAACGCCTATGTTATAACAGCACATTGTATTCAATCGTAATGGATTCAGTATCCGAACAAGGATCGGCTAGCATTGAACCAGTTTCCAAGATATTGGCTTATACGCCTGTAACGGTATACGCAGACTAACAGGGTTGGTACTTGACTGGAAATGTTTATTTTCATAACATTGTCCTTACATAAGCATGGGGTCTATAAATGCAGACGAGAAACTATAGGGTAATGTAGATAGATAGATAGATACAATATACTTTATTGTACACCATGAAAATAGTAGTAAACAGGAACAACGTATAAATTATGGGTACATGGGCGGTCTTATCGCTAAAAGCGATATCTTCCACCGTACCGTTTGTTTCTTAGCCATAAATGGGCGAAGGAATTCTTATGTGCTATTGACAATATAAATATCTGTGGTCTGTGATCACCAACAGTTTGCCTAGTATAGTGACTGATAACAATCCTTTTTGAACGTTCATTGCAGCCTAAATGTTCAGCAGTTTACAAATAACAGTAAATGTTCTCATGTTAATGACAAAGTCCTTTCTTGAGGTTAGCCACAACAATCGGTCGCCGCCTTCCGCATCCAGTAAACCCTTTTATCTCGCTCGTAAATTCCAACATATTTATGTACAGGTGAACGTTGCTGATTTTGAACCTAACCTAAAATCGTGTAGACGTTCTGTACTGAATTCAAGTCATGTGAAGGATTACAAGAGACATTCCAGTCAAAACCGTTTAAAAGTGTTGGCGTGTACTCCCACGGAGACGCAAATCGCAGCGACAAGCGTCAGAAAGATTTTAGCATCGCACTTAATTGTACTAAGACTACTAAGGTTGTCACATAGACGTACGTCTGTACGACTGTAGTATGGGCGCAGTGCCGAGGCGCTCCAACATGCATCACCGTGGGAGCACCGCCTTATACACTCCTGTTACGGCCAAAATTAATATTCTATCTATCCACGATTTGCCCTACATAAAATGTATGGAGCTTATGTCAAATTTCTATTTCTAGTAGGGTAAATCATGGATAGATATGATATTAATTTTGGCGGTTAAAAACACTGCTATAAACTTTAGTAATTATCTTCATCGTAGCATTTACCTAAAACACAGAAAACCAAAAGTATAATGTACCCTGTACATATATTTATCTTCATAGAAGCACGTTTGAATACTCGACAGTTATTACGATATTATTTATTGCCAGTGTTTCTAAGCGATCGGTTCGCGAACTTACGATCGACGCTGCGTAATCGTAAATCGGCGGAAACGCTGCGCTATCGTAAATATCCCTCTTTACTTGAGTTTAGCTGAAAAGGGGGTACTTTATCTTTTGAGACATTTAGGGAAACGGTTATGTTTGCGAGTTTATAAAAAGCCTTAAGTTTGCAAATAACATTCCTCATCCTCAGCAATAAGGCATAACTGGGAATTCCTTGGATTGTCTTCAGGCATAACCACGACAAGCTGGACCGTGAATACCCTACTTTTACTACCTTCCTTAATGAAAGTGTTGAAAAATCTACAATACACATGCAGTTAAATAAACATACTCGACCACGACCTGGTAAAAGTCAAGGTGGACCGACGACCTGGTGAAGATCGCGGGTATCCGCTGGATGCGGAAAACGCAGGACCAATCATTGTGGCGATGCTTGGGGGAGGACTGTGTCCAGCAGTGGACGTCTTTCGGCTGAAATGATGATGATGATGACCCGACCACACACAAGCAAGAAAAATATTCAGACATCAGTCCGTGAAACGCTTGTCTTAAAACTCTTTACTATCCCAAGGTTTACAGAATTAGTATAATCTATACTATAATAAAACTGTAAAGGTCGAAAAGTCTGTACATTGAGTTTTTTTTCGCGAAAACCGGCTAGGGGGACTAGAAATAAGCTATAGAACACGAATCAATCGTTTAAAAAATTTATGTCTGTCTGTCTGTCTGTCTGTCTGTTTGTTACCTCATCACGTGAAAACGGCTGAACGGATCGTAATGAAACTTAGCATTTGTATTGGTATTAGTCTAACTTAAAATATAGGGTATGTTTTATCTGAATCGGTTGAGTAGATCCAGCGATACAGCTTGACCCCTCTATTGTATTAAGTTGCATACAAAGTAGAGGTCATGATTGTTGGTTGGATGCAGGTTGCAGGTTCCTAAAAATACAACTGGATTCTATTAGTATTATAGAAAATATAGAATAACATAACATAGCCCATCACTGTCCCGCTGCTGGGCATGGCCCTCTTCTGGGAATGAGAAGAGTTAAGGAACTGGATATTGTTAGTGTAATAGATTATCATAACATAATCAGCTCATTACCTACTGCCCCACTGCTGGGCACGGATCTCTTCTCGGAACGAGAAGAGTTAAGAAACTAGAAAATATAGAATAACATAACGTAGTCAACCCATTACTGTCCCACTACTTGCCTTCTTCTCAAAATGAGAAGAGTTAATGAACTGGATATTATTAGTATTCTAGAATAACATAACATTACCAGCCCATTACAGTCCCACTGCTGGACACGGGCCTCTTCTCAGCATAAGAAGAGATGTGGTTAGTGTTATAGAATAACATAATCAGCCCAATTACTTCCCACTGCTGGGCACGAGCGTCATCTCAGAATGAGGGAGTTTAGGGCTAATTCCATGAAATTCCATCACCTTAGCCGGTTGGTTATAAAAACAAAATATAGTATGGTCGGTAAATAGTGTAATCGTCTGTGTAGGCGCTTATATGTATATATTTGAAGATATTGTGTTCATAATTATGACACGATGTTATTTTCCGACATCCACGCGGACGGAGTCGCGGGCACAGCTAGTTGACAATAAAGTAACTAAAACTAGTGCAAAACTAGAGATAACCCTATACACGTTGGTCGCTACAGCAAAACTTCAACATAGTACTAGTTAAGGACAAACTGTTTGAGAGCACTCTGTACACTAATTGGTAATGGCCGAACTAAACCAAGCTAAATTAGACAGTTTCGGTGTCGCGTTATTCGGCTTACAGACTTACATGATATACAGGCCAAATGTTTACAAAGTTAGGTGATTTGGAAGTTAGGACATTAACAAAGTTGAAGGCTTTTAGGGAGGTGTCTCGTTAGTAATTAATGCCTTGTTTTGGTCAAATTAGACCATTGAGTTTTGAGATAGCATCAAAGGTAATCCAACTAGCGAAATCACAAAAGAATTAGTCAGAAGTCCATTAAAACAGTAGTAAAGAGAATAATAATCATAAAAAAGAGATTGTTAGCAATCTTTTGTTCAAGTTCATAAGCGAAATATCATCTTACACATAAAAAATACTCCATAATATCTCAAAACATTTTGCTGCAAAGAATCAAGAAGGCTTCCACAAAGCTTTATGTTCCATAGCAAATATTGAATCACTTTCGTAAAACAAGGAGCTAAACTACAATTTTACACCGTTTGCTCTCAGTCAATTCACAAAGCGTCCATCTGAATCGTCAGCCACGGCACGTGCCGAGTGGTCTTGACCCAAACCTGTTCAGAAAGCCTAAGCACCATCGTAATCTGATTCAACATCTAACACTTGGAGAATGTTACGGAATACAGAAGCATCTGGAGAATCCTAAACAGAATGTGATTAGGAAAGGTAGGTAGCCCAATTAGATGTGTTTTATTTTTATTGTTTATAGTATAAGATGGCGAAACGAGCTAAAGGCCCACCTGATATTAAGCGGTAACCTTTGCCCATAACAACTTCAATACCACCTAGGCTGTTAGCTAAATGGTACCGCAAGTCGGTTCGCCAAACTGAGACATGAAGATGGAAAGTCTCATGTGATTGAAATTTCACCGGCACCCGTACCCTTCAGACCGAAACACAGCAATGCAAGCATCACTATATGGCGGAGAAGTAGATACGGTGGTAGTACTTCCCCGGACGAGCTCTTTCAAGAAGGAGCTCTACTACTACTACTCTCTGTGTGGTCTTTTTGGTACGAATTGGGGTAATTTTATTATCTTTAGGCTAAAATGCCAAAATTATCACCATGTCTCTTCCGGTAGGTGTCGAAAGACATGATTAAGGGATTTTACTTAATTAAGTGATCTAAGCAATTTAGGTATTCCGGGTTGTATATAGTACGTACTTGGTCCTACACTGTTTTTAGTCTACATTAACGGCCTGTGCACATTGGATCTACCCCATACTAAAATCCTGTCATATGCAGACTGGGATCAAGCCAAAGGTTATGCTGAAAACACCCTAAAAGTTGTTATGAATTGGTTGTCGTGTAATCTTTTAACATTAAATTTAAAAAAAACAGCGTACATAACCTTCTCACTTTCATCTATAAGTCAGCCTAAACCAGAAATGTACTCGATACAGGCACATTGCTGTATCAGTAATATAAATACCTGTTGTAATTGTCTCCACATTACAAGAGTCTCGAATATCAGGTACCTAGGTGTACAGGTTGATAGTATGCTTAGCTGGAGACCCCACATTAGTGTACTCGTTCCCCGTATCCGAAAACTCATTTTTGTATTCAAGAAACTTAGATTAGCGGCAGATCTAAAAACACTTAAAACTGTATACTTTGCCCTTGCCCAATCGTTGCTGAGCTACTGCATCTCTGTCTGGGGTGGCACTTTTGCTGTAAGTATGCTGCGACTAGAGAGAGCACAAAGATCAGTCCTCAAAGTCATGTGCGGTAAACCCTTCAGGTACCCCACCACACTTCTTTATAAAGATTCTCAGGTCTTAACGGTTAGACAACTCTTTGTACTTCAAATAACTTTGCGGAAACATGCGTCCATACCTCAATACTTAACTCAGCGTGAGGGCAAGCGCAAAAGGATTAATGTTTGTGGCTCGGACAGACACAGAACTTCTCTTGCTGAACGACATTATTGGATTCTGGGTACACGAGCTTATAATAAAGTCAATGAAAAGTTAAATATCTGCCTACTTTCCCGTCAGGTATGCAAGACCGCTGTGAGTAACTGGCTTATAAGTCTGACGTACGACGAGTCTGAGAGACTTATCCAAATTATTAAGTAACTGGATCATAATGCGCACATCTTAAGCAATCACACACACTCCCACACAATCTACGAACCCCTCACACAACACACGCATATACACACATTCATTCCTTTTATTTATGTAATTAATTAATAATATAAAAAAAGTGTTAAATCTTTTTCTACACCCCTACTCGTAATAAAGTAAAAGGGTATATCCCTAAAAGTTAATTTTTAATAAAGCTAACTGTATTTACTTGCCTGGTCTGGAGGAAGGTGACGGCGCTCGTGATACAGGTCTTTCCTAGTACGAGCGCCAAAGCACTCCTTTGACGTTTAAATGTAGACTTATAAATTAGTGTACTCAAATTTAAGGAGATATACTGTAAAAAAAAATCTGCAATCAATTATTTATGAATTATAGTAAGCTCATCATGTGTGGTCGTTTTGTAATTACTAGAGCTATAAAATTTCGTTGAATCCCTCTAATTATCAACGACTACATTAATTGAGTTGATAACATTTATGGAACATGCCCACGCCCATGGATATCGCAAACAGCCTCTATTACCCGTTTCATTACTGCAACATTGCCTATCGCGGCAAATGAGACTCATCTCCCATGATTCACTACTTCAACTGCTGCAAAATTACTTACTCCTTCCATCTGCGCCTTATTTTAAAGACATAGGGGTTATGCTTGAGTGTTCGGAGAGTTCAATGATGTTGGTATTATGGTGTGTTCTCAATTATGAAGCCATGGGCGTGATCCCACGCATTTGTCTTAGGTGTGGTCTTAAAATTAATTTTGTAGGTAGCAAATACCGCTGTCGAATTTGCGTATTCAGCAATTATGTTTTTGGTATGTGCATGGCTTGAATACTTTGTTTTAAGATTCCTGTCGATGGACTCAAAATGAGATCCATGATCAATTAGCTATCACGCGAAAGGGTTTGGAACAGGAAAATTAAGTCTGAACGATACAGAAGCTCAGGTAGAGCGTGAAGTAATTGAATACCATGTTATTGACCTTGCTTGATTACAATCTGATTGAAAATTAAATAACTAAGCATAATTAAACCTATAAAAGAGTTATTCTAAAAGTACAGTTGTATTTAAAATGGAGTGACTTCCGCCTTATCTGCTTGTCTTAAATGGAAATACCGACAAATTATCTTCCAATAACAAACACTAAATCTAATTTCTCAATCATAGAACATAAGATAATTTCAATGCAGCAAAAAAAGTTGCCGATCATTCAGGTGAACGACCCACGTATGAGTGTTTATGCTCTGTAAATATTAGACATGATCATGATGACATGACTAGTAATTAAGTAGCGACGCTCAATACACTGGACACATAAGATGCCTTCCAGCTGAATGGACTAACGACTTAAAGGTGACTGTGGGAATCTTGATGCGGAAGGCAGCAAATAGGAGTGTTATGACGAAACTCAACTGGATTACAAGTTTTACAAGCTTGTGTTAAGAACCTTACAATATCAATACTTGGCTTTACGGCTTTCTGATTATTCTAATACATATCCTAACATTGCGTTAAACTCTCTAATTAATAATTATGCACAGGTTTAGTAAAACCCTAGAAAGTAAACACGGAGATGACGGCTGATAGAGATATATGGAAGAAAAATACATGCTGCACCGATCCCAAATAAATTGGGATAAGGGCAGGAGGATGATGAGGTTTAGTAAAACTTTCTTCAGAAGTCTCAGTACGAATAATCAACGTGGTTTTATAAATTGGTCTCATTTTCGACTCATAGGACCACGTAAAACGCAACAAAACTACACGTTGCAAAGTACGACGATTCATTAACATAAACTAATACATAAAACATGTAATGCTATGCAACATCAAATAAGCACCTTGTCTCGAGATTTTTAGGTTACTTAAAGTCTTCGAAGAACTTTTAAGATTCAAGAACCAAGTCAACATAATTACATATTCTACCTTCTTGTTCTTACTTTTAGGTGCCTTTCAAGTCCGCGGAGATAAATTACCATTAGTCACGTTCGTTTAGTAGTTATTGAGTTCGAAGTATGGTTCTAGTATACTTTGACTTGACGCTCATCGTTTATCAGTAAACGTTCGACTGATAATTTGACATTAGTAATTAACTGAGTCACAGGAGGTATGGATAGTAATAATTAGTAAATGTATATTTTTTTCATCAAATCGGCTTGCGTTTGACCGCCACCTCAACTGATGTTAAGCGATGGTGCGGTCGACGATGATACATGCTTGATCAGCAAAAACCTATTCACTCGAGTCTTGAAGGCCACCTGATTATACTTATCGGGAAACATAGACGTCGGCAAAGAATTCCACTCTTTAGCGAATGTATCTGTATCATAGAAAACAACATCTGGATTAATCTTTCAATTACCTATCCCAAACGCGGTCAGTCAGAACCAGTGCTGCCGAACTGCCGATATACAGGATATACAATCTTTTGAGATTGAGAAATATCGACCGCAAACCGTAGACACATCTCACAATACTCTGCAAGCAGTTCGGAGGTTGGACCTTAAGCAATATAGTACTTAACATTCTGAGCAAATGCCTCACCAAAATCCTGCATTAATTGTGATTTTTCTAAAACTTCAGTTTTTTTACCAGTTCGGTAACCCAGGACTATAGATTTCACAAATAATTACCGGGTTCACCAGACTGATGGTTTCCCTACTGATTTCCGAAGCCTTGACAACACTGAAACAGGCAAGACAAATAATTCATTTCATTAAATGAATTAAATCCTACATTATAGCTGCTTTCTAGTTATTAATGGTTCTCCTTATAAACTATAGTTCTGGTACATTTGTCATTGTAACTGTCACCGGGGCTATTGTATCTGTTATAGCAAGTTCTGAAACGTGGCCAGGTTTATTGTGCTTTATAGTAAAACAGTCATTTTTTATATCATTTATTTTCTGTTCGTTATTTTGTTGTCTCGGTTTCTTTTCATGGTGTTATGGAATTAAAACTAAAGCCATTTAGCTCGTTATAAACGTGATGTTAATGACTTCGCCATTAATTTTAATTCTACGAGAATTATTTCCTTTCATGGGTGTGGCAGTAAGAAGAATTTGATCTAGTAGTGGAAATTGTTAATGAAATAGAGGCAAAGTTTACCTAATTTGGGTTTTTTCATTAGGAAATGTTCAGTAGCAGCCCGGAGTCTGTGGATTTGTGCCCGGTTAATGGCCAGAGGCTCGCCTACTATAACATGGGAAATATTTAAATATAACTGGCGAAATGTGGGTGTAATATACAACTCTGCCTACCCCTTCGGAGAGATACAGGCGTAATGTTGTGTTAAGTTTACTTAAAGATTCTTATCATCACAAGATCAATCCAAATGACAGACATCACAGTCTCAAAGCCATATCAACAGCTTCTCATACCTTCCCAATTTTCAGTCGATAGAGTTAAGTGCGTGGTTAAATCTTGTGAGCAATAAAATTAGAATTTCATTGCTTGTGAGTAATAATTCTGCAAGCTGTCACACGTTTTGAAGTTTTTCCTATAGTAAGTGCTGTTAATGATGATGATCTGGATTTGACATGACGATAACGCACGACAATAATACAGGTAGTCACGATAGCGTCACGCATATGTTTTCGAATCGATTCACTAGAGCGTAACGAATCCGATGCAAATGCATGACGATCACTCGGGGATCAAGGCTGGATGTCGAATCGTTACTGCATCGAAACTGTATCAGTATTGCATCATCAGCTTTGAGCGACTTTAGATGCTTAGATTTGCAACAACACTTGCCGCATGAGAAAAAAGAATAGTGCGATTTGCAAGTTTTGCAACCAATGTGACACTCATGCAAAGGAAATCTTAACGTAAGGTTTCTTGCAAAAGAATCACGATCTCTAATAATAGCTGCAGAATTTATGGACGCTCTGTCAATAGGTTCAAGATCAACGCAATATTGAAAATGATTGACTTACATTAAAAATTAGACATAATTTCGGTCAAAATCTGTGTTAGGAACAAAATAGTGGTTCCTTTGTTTGGCAAAGAATAGGACACACGGGAAGTTATATCCATTTTTGTGATAGAAGCCGAAAAGCCTGGATAAACGCTGGCCCCAGACGCGAAAACTAGCCATGGTATGTGCTAAGACCGGCTTCAGCTAAATAATTAGATTTCCTACTTTCTAATTAGCAACACGGCGTAGCGCCGGCGGCGGCGCTTTCCGTCTCATTAGGCGCACATGCTTGTAACTTGTAATCAGACCATGAAAGTGCACGGACTTGACCCTCTTTATCGTTTGTTTTATTATTTAAATCTTGTTTTAGATCAGCTTTACCTTTATAGGCACACATCCGAATTTCTATGATGTTGGATTTAGTCAGCAACGTCGAAAATCGTTTGTGTCTTCACACTCGTCATGCTCGATGATTCAGCCTCAAGGAAAATGCAGATTGGAAGGTAGTCTTGACCCTTACGTGTTATAGGGCCCTTTAGAAAGATTAGTCATAAGACACGAAAACACTTCTGAAAAATAACACGACCTAAGTCTACAAAGGATGATTGAGCGAAAGTTGAGATATCTATTGGTAGAAAGGTGAAGGTTGGCAACTTGTCAATACACATAATAATGTTATCAACTTTTATGTCAAATCTCAAATAGCTCTTCAGCCATCGATAGAGCCAAATTATGTTATGAGAAAATAGGTTATAGAGAATGACTTTGGGAGACACAATGTCCGATTGTGATAAGTTTTGAAGAAATAATGTTTAAACTGTTTAAAGCATTAATAGACTAGCTTATTAACAACCGCCCGAAAGTGATCTTTCCGAATCCGTGAGGAAAATTAATTATCGAACGTGTCATCTTACTGAACGCTATTCACAAATCCGAGCCTCGGAAGTTTCTGTAAATTGACGTCATTTATTATTAGAACCGTAGTAAAATTTATATTTCGGATTCGTGAATAGCGTTTAGAAGAGTACTCGTTCGGTAACTTTTCTAACCGATTCGGAAAGGTATTTTCAAACGGTTGTAATTGTGTGAATAACCTAGCAGATTCGCTTCGGTCCGGACCAACGGATTTGGTCTTCTATCGAATAAAATTCATTCATAATGTCGGCTGACTACTCTTTACCTCTACGCAAATGGGTAGAGGAAGAAGAAGAAGAACCGATACCGAATTTTGAAAGAACGGAATACTGACACTTTTCGTCTCATTAAAACATAAAATTCATAATAAATTCCTTTAATACACTATCTTCCGTCTGTTCCAATCATACGTAATGATGACTAATGACTCATAAAGTGTCGAGAGGTTTATAAAGATGGTTGCGAGAAGTCGGCATTGTGTGGTGTGTGTGGCCAGGTGTCAATGTTTATACTTGTATGTTCAGTATTATATGTTTAGTGCCAAAAGTTTTGCCTTACCGTTCGGCCTTTGTAGGAGTCATGAAGAGAAAATTCATTGCTCTGTTTAAATGTCAGGTGAGGCGTTTAAATAAACAAGCTGTTGATCTGTAACCGTGCCATATTTATAGAGCAAATGATTTAAAATTTGCTCATCATCACCACCATCATCATTTCAGCCGAAAGACGTCCACTGCTGGACATAGGCCTCCTCCAAGCATCGCCACAGCGACCGGTCCTGCCCTTTCCGCATCCAGCGGATACCTGCGACCTTCACCAGGTCGTCGGTCCACCTTGTGGAGGGCCTACCCACGCTGCGCCTTTCAGTGCGCGGTCACCACTCCAGAACTTACTTTACTGCCCCATCGGCCGTCCGTTCTGCGAGCAATGTGCTCCGCCCACTGCCCTCAATTTGCTCGATCATCTAAAAATACTTAATCAATTCTATGGTTATTTAATAACCAATTTTGACTTAGAAACATTAGCGAGAATTCGAGGTAAATCCCGAATGACTCTGAGAATGATAAACCGGCACCGGCACCGGCAGTATTGCAAAAAGGCGGAAAGATCTGCCTATTTTTTTGGTGATTTTGCCCGCATAGTTTTAGTTTCACGCGCGCGGCGCGACACACGGGGGAATTTGTTTGTTTACCAATAGGTATTACAAAAAAAATGGTGTTGATTGTTTTACTGATTCGTGTTCAGTATCAGTGGTATAGTAACCTTCTTAAATATGGCACGGATACAGATTAACATGTTGTATTATTGTTTTTTTTGGTCGATACAGCTACTTTACTTATTTTGTGGTTACAGTGAGGTGAGTTCGAGAGCAGATAAAACGTTATACCAAAAGCGTTAAGGCCACTTGTAATAACGGTAGAGTCGAATTAATGACAAGGTATCGATGGAAAATTAGAATTTACGATGAATAAACTAGCGGATATAAGGCCATAAACTGTTGGATAGGTGACCACAGTATGCTTCTCCTAGTTCTACTCATTATTAAGAGCATACGTGAAGGATGCTTGCCCATCAACCATTAAAACCTATAGAGACGTAATCACATCTCATCAACGTCATCAACTCAGCCTATCGCAGTCCACTCCTGGACATTAGTGGACAGGGGGTCTACTCCCGTTCGACGATATTCGATAAATCGTACGATTCATCGCACAATTTGCTACTCCGGTCAACCATCGTTCCCTTATCGTATGCGATGATCGTGTTTTGACATTTGTTTGTCTCATCTCCGGTAAATTGTATACGACTATGAACCGTATTCTATCTTAATTGTGCCTTTTTTATGTGCCTATCTTTATTATGTAAGTATCAGTCGGAACGAAAGTTCGTACTTCGTTTGTCGTTCGTAAAACGCGAGTAGACCTACAGGCCTCTAAGCTCCCAAATTGCGCCACAACCACAGACCAGTAAGCTTCAAGACTCCGCATAAACAAAGTTTTGTATTCGAACGCAGTCGTAAAACGTTGGTGGGGTCAGGGGGGCGGACGGCGCGTTATGATTGGCCGGCTCAAAAGTTCGATGGTATGATTCCTTATGATTGGTGCCGCTCGCTGACTGAGTGACGTTCCGATTGGCGGAGGAACGTATGATATGCAGTGGTAGAGCATATGCGTTGTGACCGGGGGTGTCCAGCTAAGCGGCGTCTAGAGGCTTACTGGTCTATGGCCACAACACTCGGCGCCCGCCAGCCAGTTGACCTGATGACAGTATTTGGGGGGACTGGATGCGGAAGGCAGAGGACCAAGAAACACATCTGCTTTGTTTAAAATCGATTACGCCAATTTTGACTACGCAAAATGCAAATATTTATCTATGCGAATAAATAGGACAGTTACGGAATTGAACAACCTGTAAATTCATCTCTATACGATTTAATGCTCGATGAAGGTGGTAAATGCGCCTAGCAAATGGCTTCTTTCATCTTTTAAAACTCCTACTGAAAGGAGATAGCCTGTTTTATTCATATTACCTACCTCATCGTAGTAAAATAAGGCCAAGAAGATCTTCCACCTTTATGGTAACTTAGTATCGCAAATATCCCATCTAAAACACTATAAATAAACGTTAACCAATCTTCAAATTGAGGTTAATAATAGCAATGGGCGTACCAAACAGTACTACGCAGTCTAAACAATGCAACAAAGCACTAAACACTGAAACAATACCAATTTAAATTAATGTTTCCTATTTCCAACTAGTCACGGTCGATTTTTTATTTCGGGCAACATTTGTGAATGAAACGCTTGTATAAACTTAAAAAATACTATATTTAGACGACTAGTGACGTGGTCTATGTAAAACTATAATTTATCGTATCGATAAATTAATCGAGATTTATAGACGTCGATAGTGCTGGCTTTATTGGGGAAATAAATTGTCAATTTATTGTTATTATCAGATTGTAAAGCGATAATTCAATTTTATCCAAGCGCAGTTTATGCGTCGGTTATTGAGATAGCATAAAAGAGCATTATTCTTGGGAACCACAACATAAATTATCAATTTGATGTTACTTATTTATATATATGATATAATACTTAATTCTAAAAGATACCTATGCATTAGATATTTATTTCCAGTACTTATAACTGTATATCGGTAAAAAACATTTAATTTTTTAAATATTGCCACTAAAAATAAACAGACTGCTATCAGATTCATTGAAAGCTTATGACTCAATATTCTATAAATACGTTGATAAACATACAATATTTATACATTATTGAACAGTGATATTGTAGTGAATCACGGTTTAAGACAATGAGGAAACTCGTGGCTTGAATTATAACTAGCATTGACTGCGAGTTGGACGTAACTGTTTTAGAAACAGATTTAGATATGGGCATTTAAATAAATATGTGTAAATGGGACCACCACCACGCTTCCTCAGATAGCGGGTATCATAAAAGGTTATTATCCAATCAGAATTTTTCATTTTAATGTATCCATTTGTGTAATATTCGAACATATTTGGTGCGAAAACCAATAATCTGCTTGCCATATGCAGCCATTGCAACAATTTTCTTCCCAAATCTGGATAAACCGTAGACGTGCAGTTGACATAATGATTATTATGTAAGCGTGGGCGCGTTATTTGAGCAGGTGGATACAAGTATGTAAGTTATGGTGTTCATACAAGCTGATCAATACGTCGTCTGCGTGCAAAATTACGTAAACAGAAGCTAATAAACTAGTAAAACAAAGAAAGAAGTAAAGATATGCCAAACAAAAAGCGAGTAGCTGCTTGTAAATTGGAAATATCTCTCCAATAATATAGGTCTATTTAATATCATTCAGTCAGTTTAATTTTGTAGTCCGTGTGGGGCCGGACTTAAAGAATAGCACCACCCTTATCTCTTCTCATGGGTGTCGTAAAAGGCGACTAAGGGATTCACCAGAGGATGGGCAGCAGCGTTCTCTGAGTATTTAACCAACCAACTGCGATCGCCAACCCGACTGCCAAGCGTGGCGATTATGGCATATCCCCCCTTAATTGGGGGAGGTCTATGTCCAGTAGTGGACGTCTTTCGGCTGAAATGATGATGATGATGAATATAGGTCTATATTTTTCACAGAACGGTGTTTGTTTACTCTTCAACGAATCATTTTTATCTTAGCAATGATGCTATAAAACTTCTACGCATGACTAGCCGCTACAATAAATTAGAACAACATAATTACATTAGAAAGGAAGTAGGTAACCAAACTCTTCAAGGAATCGCATCGATACATTCGCGGCTTCCCGATAATTTATCGATAAAGATGGTGCAGCACTGGCCGGTGAATCAGACAAACAAAAAACAAACTTCGTACGAATATAGTCCGCGACCTTCGAGTGAGTCAATCACTAAATACTTGACGAAAGGGAGACTGAATAAAACGAATTCGAAGTGGACCAAAACTTGTACCTGTAGAACGTCCGGTGGGCACATTTTGGTGCAAACTAAAAGGTATTTTCCACTCATCTATAAAGAAACAAGTCAGACTTGTCTGACAGTGTCTGATATAATTCGGACACAGTAAGTACATAAATCTTATCTATTCATACAAACACCGGGGTGGTCTGTGTCGGTCACCATCATCTTCATTTCAGCCGAAAGACGGCTACTGCTGGACATAGGCTTCCTCCAACATTTTGGGGGGATATGCCATAATCGCCACGCTTGGCAGGCGGGTTGGCGATCGCAGTTGGTCACCATGTCTTCTTCTTCGTCGTTTCGCTCTTGACAGAGCGGCCGTGGCCATCATGTACCATTGCCGGGGGCTGCTGTAGCTCGCCTCACGATGCCTCGCCACCTTTCCCTGCTTTCGGTTAGTCTGGTGCATTCTTGTAATGGCCGGCCCACGGCAGATTTAATTAAATCAGTCCATCGCATGGGAGGCCTTCCACGCACTCTTGAGCCCTCTATTCTGCCCTGTACGACAAGTCGCTCTATAGAGTCGTGACTACGCCGCGATACATGGCCGAAAAAATTGAGAATGCGGGATCGCACCAAATTCGATAGACGCTGCTTGATGCCGAGTTCTTGGAGTATGGAGACATTTGTTCGATGCTCAGTCCACGATATCCCAAGCATTTTCCTCCAGCACCACATCTCCATAGCATCTATCGTCTTCGTCTCAATTTCCCGCAGCGTCCACGTCTCAGCCGCGTATAGAAATATGGGGCTGACCTAGTTATCGCCATGCGTCGTTTTACTACCATGTACCTACCTTGAATAAGAGATTCTCAAGATTTACTGGAAAGTAATTTATTCTATACCAGCTTCTACAAAAAAACTACGACCAGATTTCAGTAGTTATTAATACAGAATATGAACGCATTTGCAACAAAGATTTTAATTTTAATACAGAAAAAGAAATTCATGTAACTAAACGGAAGATACAAATCAACCAAGTCGTTATGGAGATAATCGCAAACAAACTCACTTTCTAACAATATTGCACATGAATGGTCTATTTGGACGACATAATAATACCCTACCGTAAGTCGAGAGTTGCTTATTGACACTTCCGGGTAATAATGAAATACTTCCGGTACATCTTAAAGTACATTGCTATGCAAATATTAGATTTACATATTTATGGAGAAATCTGGGAATACTCAATTTACGACATTGAATGAAAGACCAAATAAGTAAGAGATCAAAGATTGAATCCGTGAATTATTGTAATCATTTATGTTTTCGCCACTTCTCAGGAAACTAATTTGGGAGTCTATGCATCTGATATAAGCGTTACCGTAATACATTACCTAACAGTTGCATAAAATAACAATCCATTTCGGTCTCAGATAATTCACGAAAAGATTATGATCACGCGAAACTAAACAATGAAAACATCGTTCACTTTCTTCCGATAGTTTAGAATCTGCGGAATTTGATGTTATTCATCAGATTACATTTACATATTGTTGGAACCTTTTCCCAAGATCTTTGTCCCGGAAACTACGCATAAAATACTGCATAACGTATCCTGCAAACCATATATAGTAGTGATTAGGTATAAGCTAAAGATTTTTTTTCAATATATTGTTACGAGCTGGGGGTTCGTATATGGATAGAAAGCCGATTAAATGCGTAGAGAACACTTTATTACAGAACAATTACACTGAACCACTAATTAACACACAAAGTTACTAGTTAAATCGCTCCAAGCATCGCTTCGATGTTATCGCTTGTATCGCTTGATCCAAACTGAACTCCAACTCAACTCCACTGGCGCTGAGCTGCGCCGTTTATATGGGCCGCGAGTCGTGGTACTAGAAAGTCCTCGAATGTCATCTATCCTTGTCATAAGATAACTCTTTCTCACTTGCACATTCTCGAAATAGACAGTTCTCGAACCTCGTCGAACCTCATCTATCCTCTATCTCACTCACTCACTTCTACAATGGAATGTTCTCGAAGCTTGTCGAATCTCGTCTATCCTTGTCTTATATTAGCTCTATCCTGCTCACTCTCTTCCAGAAGGTTCTTCGTCTATCCTTGTCTGATATTTAGCTCTATCTCGCTCACTCTTCAACAATTTTACATGTGGGTGTCAAATGGCCATAAGGGGTCCTGAAAACGCCTGAAAACTGGTTTTCAGGAAATGTCGGCATCAGATTTGTTGGCTTCTGAAACGGCCTGAAAACATGTTTCAGGCGCCTGAAAACAACGGCAACTTACTCAAAATTTCGATTCTTTGGTATGTGATAGAGCCTCCTCTGATACGGACTGAAAATGCATTTCAGCCTGCTGAAAACGTCTCTAAGTCCAGGAAAATCGAGGTTGAAGTATTTCAGTCCACTCTGCTTAACCCTCCGTCGTAACACTACCCCCTCCTAAGACATGCTCGTCCCGAGCATCATTGTCTCCATAGTACTGGGCTAGTCGATCAATGTGCACAATCTTCGGTTGATTACGTCCGTCCTTTCAAATTCGGTAAGCGACGTCGTTGATCTTCGTGACGGCCCATCCCAATTAGGTTTGCACCCTCCAGGGTCATACGTCTTGATCTCTTCGTCAGTGGACGGCCACTTGGTCTTCTCGTCGACGGGCGTGTTGGACTCCTCGGCGCTACCTTCTTCCTTGAGCTTCACGCTGCCCTCGCCGTACTTCTTGTCTGAGGAAGCCTTCTTGTTCTTCTTCGCTGGTAGCCCCGCGTCTTTGGCAGTGGGTGCCTTCTTCTCTGCGGATGGTGTGAGTGCTTTCCGCTTGACGGGCGTGGCCTTAGCGTTGACATTCTTAGCCAGCGCACCCTTGCGGCCTCTCGCCACGAGTGCCGGTGCTGCTGCCGCTGTCCGCCCACGCTTCGACTTGAGCTCCTGCTCGGACTCCTTTGTATCGCTTCCGGACTCGTTCTCGGTCTCATTCTCCGACTTTTTACTTTCTTCTTCGCTGTCTGACTCTGCTTTTCGACCGTGACTCAGGTTACTTGGCCATCCTTTCTTACCCTTGACCTTGCGGTCGCGCTTGGCGGGCTCGCCAGCGGAGCGGCAGCGGCTCAACGACTTGCGGCGCTGTGCGGCGCCCACCACTCCCTTGCCCACCTCCGGGTCGAAGTCGCTATCATCCACCTCTGACCCGCTCGGGTTGAACGTGCCAACTGTATCTTCTGAGTCATCTTCAGTTTCTTGATACATGTTAACTTCATCTTCACCTTAATTTGCTTCATATTCGTCATCGTCCGATTCCTGGCTCTTATTGGCATCATCTTGTTCGGATATGTCTGCTTCACTAACGACAGCTTGATCAACCTTAATCTCTACCTCATCTTGTTTATTTTTAAAAGAAAGATAGAGTTCTTCCAATATTGCTCCTCGCTCAAATATCTTCTCCATTCTACAGAACCGCTCTTCTTGCCTTGCGGCTTGCTCTTCCTGCATTCTTGCCATTTGCTGCATCAAATTGAATAAGCTGGCAATATCGTTATTCCCACCTTGAGGCCGAGGTCCCTGTTGCACGACCTCCTCCTGACTCATAGTTCTTGATGCGTCCTGAGCTGTCTGTCTCGCCATTAACTGTCTCGTCTGCATCCGACTCGGCGTTCCATTACCAGTCGGTTCCTCCTCTCTTGGCGTAATCGGCATTTTCTATCCCACTTCTGACACCAAATGTTACGAGCTGGGGGTTCGTATATGGATAGAAAGCCGATTAAATGCGTAGAGAACACTTTATTACAGAACAATTACACTGAACCACTAATTAACACACAAAGTTACTAGTTAAATCGCTCCAAGCATCGCTTCGATGTTATCGCTTGTATCGCTTGATCCAAACTGAACTCCAACTCAACTCCACTGGCGCTGAGCTGCGCCGTTTATATGGGCCGCGAGTCGTGGTACTAGAAAGTCCTCGAATGTCATCTATCCTTGTCATAAGATAACTCTTTCTCACTTGCACATTCTCGAAATAGACAGTTCTCGAACCTCGTCGAACCTCATCTATCCTCTATCTCACTCACTCACTTCTACAATGGAATGTTCTCGAAGCTTGTCGAATCTCGTCTATCCTTGTCTTATATTAGCTCTATCCTGCTCACTCTCTTCCAGAAGGTTCTTCGTCTATCCTTGTCTGATATTTAGCTCTATCTCGCTCACTCTTCAACAATTTTACATGTGGGTGTCAAATGGCCATAAGGGGTCCTGAAAACGCCTGAAAACTGGTTTTCAGGAAATGTCGGCATCAGATTTGTTGGCTTCTGAAACGGCCTGAAAACATGTTTCAGGCGCCTGAAAACAACGGCAACTTACTCAAAATTTCGATTCTTTGGTATGTGATAGAGCCTCCTCTGATACGGACTGAAAATGCATTTCAGCCTGCTGAAAACGTCTCTAAGTCCAGGAAAATCGAGGTTGAAGTATTTCAGTCCACTCTGCTTAACCCTCCGTCGTAACAATATCAATAATAGGCAGTGTCAGGCAGGCGCCATGGTCTTAGGGTTACAACGACAACACTAGGAAAGAAGATAACGAAAACATTCCTTCAACTAACAAATCGAAAGTGTCTATCAATCCTGCCTTCCCAGATTGCACAAGGTCTCACAATGTTCAAAACATATTCAATCCAAGTTCAGAGCATGCTTCACAAATCGATATTTCGCGTGCAACTATGCAAGTCATGTTGATCGTGGCACCATAGTTGCGTGACGGCAGTATCGAGAGATCATCCGATTCTTGATGGCTACCGTCTCAGGAGCTGTAATTTTGATCGATGAGCTAGATTTTCGCTTTCTATCCATTTTGCGTGGACAATCGAAGCGAGAATTTAGTTAATTTGTTAGTTTTTAAAGAATTTATTAATATTCTGCTAAAATTGCCAGTCGTGATGAGTACTACAATTACAATTTAATACATAAAGTAGTAACGAAGTAATGTTCAATGGCTCTTATGTGCACCGATTGTACATGATAGTGATTCTAACCTAACACTTCAAATGTTCCATTGCAAATGCTTAGAGCAGATATATTAGAATTGATGTCGTAATTGAATTTAATACGATCTCGATTCATGTCTCAAAAGCGTGTGTATTGTCAGATTGTCACCTCGTGTTTGTTTGGAGAAAGAATTCTGTTCACTACGTTAAGTCTAACATTTCACAAGAGTGTGAGAGTCAGTGCTAATAAGAAGAGTAAACTTTGGGAAATGGGTTATGATGGACGCAGACGATCTACGTTAAATCCAACACTTCATCGTTGTTTCTAATTAAAGGTAAAGTATGAAATTTTCATATCTCTTCGAGGCACCTTTTAATGGTAATACAAGATATGAGTAATTAAGAAATGTTACATTACTACACTAAACTAATGCTGATACAACAGAAAAAAACAAAATTTAAAGAAAAATACAAGAAATGAGAACTCATCGGAAAAACAAAACTGTTTTATACCAAGGTAAGTACAGACTTCTAGAATTTAAATAAAAGCTTTTAATTACGCAAACAAGGTAGAATCAGCAGCAATTTATCGAACCAGACAGTTTACAGCTGAAATTAAACAAAAGAACTCCAGATTTTGAACAAAACGAGAATACAAAACACGAAGAGTCGCTTCATTAAAATCTAAAGAATGTGAAGAAAAAGAAACGAGTGGAGTTTCACACGGCGTTGTAACGAATGAGTACAGATGACTCACTGCTGATCCAGAAATAGCCATAAACGGTTTTAGCCCTATCCCTAATCTTTTAATTGTGTGCCGTCACTCGACAAATGTAGTTTTTAAGTAACTATAAATCTATATTCGGGTTGGAGTTTGTTTCTAGTTATCTTCACGGAAGTTGACGCAAAAATAACTCTTTGATTCATCTATGATGGGCATAAATTGAAGATAGAAGATTTCGCGTATACTACGGATCATTTTTAAGATGCAATATTATTTTATTATCATCATATTCCTATGACCAGCAGTGGACGTCTTTCGGCTGAAATGGTGAATGATGATCATCATATTCAGACTCCTGCTACTGCAATTCCTGGCCACAAATAACAGCAACAATATACATGTACGTCATTAGCTATAATTTAATCGACTGAATAGGTATTTGCTGGGCAAGCGTATACCGTCGTCCACCGCACCATCGCATAACATCAGGTAAGGTGGCGGTCAAATTACGCAAGCCCAGTAGGGATAAAAATATATAAAACTAATAAATTAACATAAGGAATCAATAATTGACTACATACAAAAAAAAAAAACCAGGAACAATTCTATCAGAATCGTGAATCGTGCAACTAAACAGACAGATCGACGTCCCAATCCTTTCTAATATATACGGGGCATTAGCGACAGGGTCAGAGCATGGTTTAGCATGCCTGCATACCATTGTCGCATGGCACCACGGGTGGGCATTGCACAGCCCTAGAGACTTGTTCATAATGGGACTTGCTAAACCTAAGACTTTCTCGTTTTAAGGGAGTAACTACACTTATTCAGCTGGATTCAGACAATACAGAATAGACAGACATACAAAAATAGTGTTTTCTATGGACAAAGCTGAATAGTGTAGTTACTCCCTAAAGTTGATATTACTGAGAGGAAAAAAGGCAATAATAGATGTCAATCTTTGGTTCTTTGATGTGCATAGTTTAGCATGCCTGCTGCCTGCATAACATTGTCGCATGGCACCACGGATGGGCACTGATTAGATACTTGTTCATACAGAGACTTATTATACCAAAGACTTTCTTGTTTAACCAATTTGGAATTGATTCTGCCAAACGTTGAAGGTAGTCTGGATGGACTTGATACGAAAGATGATGGACCGAGTGTGGTGTAAACTTGCGAGGCTTATGTCCAGGAGTGGGCTGCTGAGTTGATAATGATGAGTGCCGAAAACAAATTCAAAGTAACTGAGAGGGGAAAAAGATGATAAATACAAGTAACATAAGATGATTTTTGCGATTTATTGTCTGTGTTCTGACGAGCAAGGTCAAGGTCATGATTCTGACTAAGCACGGCTACAATTCTACATACATAATGCCGTTACTGCCATAGATGAGCATTGTGAAGTCCTAGGGGTTATCATACTGGAATCATTGATTCATAGACATAGACAAGCATTGGCAAGCACTACGGAGTTCTCATACTGAAATCATTGACCTGAACCTCGGATATTTCGTGAAATTGATTTACGGGAAATATTGCTCTCAAGGTAAACTCTGGAAGTCTTGCACAAGGTCACAGACGAATTGCTCAAGGTTAGGTCGTTTGAAGGGTAGGGTTTTCAATACTGATGATTGAAAAGTTCAACTTATAGTAGGTACATTTTAATAAATGAGTATTAGTTTGTATTTTGTACCTGGATTCTGGATAGTTAAGACATTTTTTTATTAATAGTATCCAAGACATCGAATATTCATACATGATAATGTATCATTAATGATTGAGTGTAAAGATTTATTTAGTTTGTTGTTTATTAACCAATGATGTAATGAGTTGGTTTCCGTATCTTCATTCAAGAATCTCGCACTGTTTTACTTAAGCCATATAAGGCAAGAGACACAAGCAGATACATACTTATTATGTCATATGTTTAAAGTGGAGGCAAAACACTGCTATATTACTGTAGCCATTCCGTCTTTAAACCTAAGTAACGGATTTAATCCAACATAAGATCAATGCAACGTCCCCTTCCTACAATTTCAAAGTTTTCTAACCCAGACAGACGGACAATTCTGGAGCCTAATAGGTTTCTCCTAAACAAGGTAATATTTCCCACACTAAGCTTGGAAAGAAGGATAAACTATAGTTCAATAGACCACTAAACGTAATTCAGGTGTCTAGACCAGTCCCACTTTATGAGGCACTGTAAACGATACCTTAGTCACCTTAGGCCAACGATTTCGGTTCAGAGGTTCCATTCCTGTCCCTATACTGTCTTTAGAATTATTTTAGTATCAAAGCAATGGCCTGAACGACCTCCAAGTCAAGCGATGTCAATGGTTCAGTACGATGACATGCTTTGGACGAAGCTTTAAAGCCTATAACAGGGTAATCTGTGCTTATATTACAATATAAAGACTGTGTTTAGTGTCGAATGGTCCAAAGCTATTTTCTTAGTGTAACCGTTCTTGCTTTATGGGTGTCTGTTCAAAGGTGGCATTTATGACAATCATAACCCTATATTTGTCCGAGTAATACAGACAAAGTCCTGAAAGTATCCATGGTTAGATCAAGACACAGCGTCTTTAGTTTGACATAGCCATTAAAAAACTGAATTAAGGCTTACAATCTTTGCCCTGGAAAAGCGAATTACTGACTATAGTTTAGAGTTAGGCCAATAAGTGTATTTCAAGTATCCAAGCTAGCCTTATTTCATGAGTGTCAAAGTCTCCATTGTAAACCATATCTAACTCTCACAGTGCCGGTTCAGAGGTGGCATTCTTGATCTATACTGTCTTCACACATTTCTGTATACAAGCAATGTCTTGAACTTGGAATATGTGAGGATTTCTCGGCTCCGGTTTAATGGGAGGAATGAGTGATAGTTTAGCAAAGCTCTTGATTAGTCATGATTCAAGAGATGTCGTGTATTGATTATTTTGTGGTTTGATATACCACGCTGTAGTAGATTAATCAATTGTTGAAATAACAATATTTTTGTGGTGTCAAGTTTTCTATATGTATACCGTATTGTGGAACAGCAACTACAAATAACTGACATAACCTTTTAGTTGCCAATGTATGGTTGTTGGATGGATTCTCTTGTTCACAAACTTAACTTATTTTAAACTATCGCTCTCTTTTACTAATACTACATACAAGAAAGGGATGGCAAAAATGTCAGTGCTGTCAAATTAGTTCTTCATATTAGTTGACACGTTCCGAGGTCCCGACACCCGACAAAACTTGTATGGAAATTTAAATTCCGACTAATTTGACTTACTAAAATTGTTGCCACCCCTTTCTTGTATTTACTATTAGTAAAAAAGAGCGATTGTTTGTTTAGTTTGTGAACAAGAGAATCAACACCATTAGCAACCAAATCTTTCAATCAAAATGTGTTTTTTTTTTAGATTTAATTTTATTCTTGTCGGACTGGAACTTATTAACCTCGCACCATATTGGAATGGGCTCAATAAAAACACTCGTTATTTCTGGATACAATACAAGGTTGTTGGTGATACCGACACAGTTCTAGATAGATTGAAGCTTACAAGCTTGGCTTGGCAGTGTGGCACAGCGACATTAGTCAAGTTAGACACCAACCATGGCGCCCCGCGAGCTTGAGCTGATTGCCGAACGTTCACTTGCATTACTCACTATTGACTTGGTTTATTTGATTTTGGAGAACTGTGATTTTACAATTCGGCGTAAGCTTGAAATACAGTGCTAAGTAAATTGCAAGCGGATTACTGGTGCACTTTAGTTATTGGAACAGAAAAGGAAGAGAAGAAATAATTTGAAAACTATCCTCGGGTATTAGTTTTATCATGCGTACCGCTAAGGAGTTGAATTATTTGCCGACATCTGTGTTTCTCAATTTAAGTATAATCTGGTGGTCTTCAAGGCTCGAATGAATAGGTTTTTGCAGGGCAAGCGTGTATCATCGTTGATCCCACTATTGCTTAACATCAGGTGAGGTGACGGTCAAACGCAAGACCAAATTCAAAATTCAAATTCGAAAGTTTTTAGTTTGGATAAGCATTGTGGCGGTCCGGTCGTTGCCTATGTCCAGCAGTGGACGTCTTTCGGCTGAAATGATGATGATGATGATGATGATGAAGCATTTACATGCACTTTCAAAACGTTAAGAATCTAGTTGCATGATTCCAAAAAGTTGGTCCTATGAAGAAGAGCCGGCAAGAAATTCCATGGATATACTACAACCATTAGTAATATAAAAAAATATACCTGGACAGTGCAGTGTTTAGATATTCTGGCAAAGCTATTTATGATAGCCTGTGGAAATGTTGTTAGAAATTTGACATCAGGCACGCTAAAACTCGTACTATTGTAACACAACGCTGTACAATAGGTTGACTAATAGTTAAAGAACTAAAACAAAATATTCCTTTTACAAATAATTGTAACTATTTGTAACTTCGTAGCCGTTACATCGATCAATATCAGAGCCACATATTACTAAACTCAACATTATGTTAATGACAACCATCAAATTAACCACTTAAAGCTCTCCAATTAAATAAAACTAATTTCAAACATAGCATCAGAATCTTATCTATCAGAAATCAGAATGATAGAATGTTACTGTCCGAAGTTGTCTTAACTGCCTCTACCTTTTTGGGTAAAACAGAATTACCCAACTGTCAAATGACCCAACCATATAATATGGAGTCATACGATGGGAACGGAGACAAGACTAATAATTTACATAAACATCGATCCACTGATTATCGCTGAGATTATCAAAAGAATAAATATTGATAAGATTCTTTATTTTTATTTATTCACTGCTCATTAATATCTGAAGAAGCTTGCAAGAATTTAAATATTTTTCCAAGATTTGGAGGGAAGGAAAATATTATGTGTTAATTCTATGTACCTCTGCTCAACTTTTAGCAACTCCTGAAAAAGTTTGTTGGGAGCAAAGAATTTTGGGATTTTTTATGATGTTTGTAAATTGGAATGTCAAGACCAGTCGTCTCTGTAACCAATCAAATGTGACTGATATAAATGTAGACACGGATTTAGGACAACGTAGGTACAAGACAAACAACACAAACACAACAAAAAACAAATACGAAGTCACAAAACAAAGACACAAAAACACAAGTGGTCGATTACATTTTTCTATTAAGCCATCAGTGGAGCCTAAAATATGGGCATAATGAGTCACTTTGTTTCAAACGTTTCAGTACACATTATAGACTCTCGACTCTCGACTACATAAAACGTATTAGAACTATGCGATAATCGAATCTCCCTTAAAGCGAATCCGAATTAATTGCCATTCCAGATCCTCACAAGGAGGCAACTTTAAGCAAATTGCAGCAAATAAAACGCCATCAATCGTTGGCAACAGACAACAATGGGTTTTCTGAGGGTTCTGACGTCATACTGCGGTAGTTTGGTTACTGTGTATGAAAGAAATACTGATTGAGATAATATTTTGGTCTATAAAATGGTCATCGGAGCCGTCTTATTGAAGGACAAAGAATGACAACTAGTCGTATGCGCAAATGCTAAGGTATTAGATTCTGTAATTTTATTTCCAGGTAAGGAATCTTTAAATTTCAAAACCAAGGATTGTGTTCCGCAATTGTTTTGCTGTGCATTCATTTGCGAAGGTACAATAAATACTACATCTCTGCCTCAAGTTTCAGGAATTAACATGTTTAGTAGTAGTAGAGCTCCTTGCAAAAGAGCTCGTCCGGGGGAGTAATACCAACGTACCCATTTCTGCATTGCTGTGTTCCGGTGCGAAGGGTACGTGTGCCGGTGAAATTACAATCACATGAGAATTTCCATCTTTAGGTCTTGGTTTGGCGAATGTGATTTGCGGTTCAAACTATAGGTGCCAGAAAAAAAACAAATGGGACGGTCATGTTAACTCATGTTGTACGGTAGATCAAAACGACGCGAAAACTGTCTGACTTTTAGCACACATATATTTGCAGTTCTCTATTGACGTTGTAAGGCCTAAAAGTGCAAATAGGCACGATTCCGGTGCAGAGCCAACGAACCGAATGAACAAAACGCTGGCCATTCAATGGTGTTTCATGCTACTGTCAACGCTATTGAATGAGACGATAATAGATACTAGGTGTATTGTTTCAGGATAACACCAGGGGGAACAAAGCATTTCAAAAGTTTAAGGTGTAAAATTCAGGTTTCCAGTCCATCAACCATTTACTTGTTTCTCTCTTTACACTATTAACCATGCTTTTCGATCTCTACCGGCCAACACAACGTATTGCTTCTAGCTTTTGTACTGGAAGTATCCCATCACGGTCCATCGCGGTGGTCTCACTTACATATCCTATCCGAAAACCATCTCTACGACAGCAGTTAGTTTCTGATGATGAGTTTTTGTTTTTCCCTTTTTGTGTTTGCTTTTTGTTGGTTTGTTATGATCTGTGCAAGATCAGAATAAATATTTTTCTTTCTTTCAAAACTTTAACAATCTAATTGCACGGTCCAAAAATGTTGGTTCTATGGGGAAGAGTCGGCAAGAAACTCTATGGAAATAATACTCTTTTCATGTTAAATAGTACAAAGGTATGGTACATGATTTGGAAAGAATTGTGTGAGAACAATGTAGTAATGAGTGAGACAAATTCACTGAAGATAACTAATTAACACAGACGAGTAAGCCTCTAGACGCCGATTAGCCGGACACCCCCGGTCACCAAGCATATGCAGTAGCACTGCATATATTACGCCCCGCCGCCAATCGGGACGTCACTGCGTTAGCGAGCGGAACCAATCATACCACCGAACTTTTGAGCTGACCAATCATAACGCGCCATTCGCCCCCTGTCCCCCGCCAACATTTTACGACCGTGTTCTCATGCAAAACTTTGTTTATGCGACGTCTTGAGGCTTACTGGTCTGTGCTAATTAATAATGATAATTATTGCTCAACCGTAATAGAAGGGAACAAGTTCTTTCTCATATCGTAAATATCTCATCACCAGTCGTCATAACCAAGTTCTCCGACCCCATCTGAACTTCTGTTACGTAAGAGAACTCTTTTACTTTTAGTTTACATCCACAAATAAGAGCGGTGCCGGAAGCAGGGGAGACATGGGGGCAGTGTCGCAAGTTCGATGCCCGCCCACTAAACCTTATTAATGCTTCGATTGTTCGCGTATGATGCAGAAGTGACTAATCTCATTGTGTCATAGGTGTGATAACATGTTTAGCATATTTCTCTGTGAAGCTATGTGAATGACAATTGTTCAATAGTCATTTCTACCACATTCTGTCATAGAATATTAATTTTACACTTTGAAAGCCATATACTTTTTAATATATCATTAAAAATTGCCATGATACGATTATATATTGAAAATGTTTGATGTGATGTAAATAAAATCCGGAATTGACTTCCAAGTTTGACTGAAAAATGAAATATAGCTTCAAGTCTTTCTTCTTCGACCGTTTTCCCAATTATGTTGGGATCGGCTCCAGTATAACCAGATGCGGCTGAACACTATTTTAGTGTCTGCCATCAGACCCTCAAAACTCAGTTAAAGGTCTCTGAGCCCCATTAATCCATTCAACGGTCAGTTTTTTGGTCATGATTGGGCAGCCAATCTCATGGTTGTCAGAATTTGTTAGATGTTGGTGCATTTTAGTCCCACTTTTACGATACTACTGGCTGATTTATCTTTGAAGGGAATCGAGGGCTGGCGGACGGACCTTAACACAAGCTACTTTGTACCCTAGCTAGGACGCCAGTTCTACTATTGTATTTGTTACTACTATTGAAGTTCGATCCCTAGCTTATACTATATTTTTGTAACAGACTGTACCACTTTTTATGAAATAAAAATCAACGTCGGATCTTAATCCCTATTGGATACATATTAAAGAAAGAAAGAAAGAAAATATTTATTTCAGTCTCGGTACAGGCGAGAGAAAAAAAACTAAAAATAACGAACTTCGATAACATTCTTCGATTTTGATCGGTAACATTCTCATTTAAGATAGAAAGCCACTATTCCTGATCTCATTAGGGTGTGCAGTGTGGCCTACACCCGCAGCCGATGCAGCAGTAATGACAAGCATGTGGGTGCGGGTTCGATGCCCGGGTACGGACATAATGGAGCGATTGTCGTCGCCCGTTAGACGCCCACCTCGCTCCGTGGACGTCGTTAATATATTATTAACTGGGTTCTAGGTAAGCGATTGATCTTACACTATTGGAACAGGTTAAAAGTGGTGGAAAAATGGTGCAAGTTACTAAGATTGTTGTGATATTCTACGTTTGGGCGCCTACAATTTAATTTTATTTCCGGACCCAAAGTTAGTTCATCATCATCATTTCAGCCGAAAGACGTCCACTGCTGGACATAGGCCTCCCGGAAAGGGGGGATATGCCATGATCGCCACGCTTGGCAGGCGGGTTGGCGATCGCAGTTGGTTGGTTAAATACTCAGAGAACGCTGCTGCCCATCCTCTGGTGAATCCCTTAGTCGTCTCTTACGACACCCATGAAAAGAAATAGGGTGGTACAATTCTTTATGTCCGACACCACACGGAGCACACGGAGCAAAGTTAGTAAGAAAGAATTAAATCATAACACCAAACTTTTTACTACAAACTATTTATTTCCTAACTTCTGGCGCCAATCAGTAATGCTTGCATTGTTGTGTTCAACTTCAGGTGCGGAGGGTACAGGTTAGGGCTTCTCAATATCGCCTTTTTTCCAATATCGGAATTGGACCCGATATTGACCTCAAAATATCGGAATTCCGAGATTCCGATATTGAGACACAATTTTTTTAATTACTACTAGAACTTGATTTAAAATGATAACCTTATCTTGTTTGTAGAGTAAAAAGTGGAGACTATGCCAAAAGTGTTGCTTTTGAAAAAATACCCCTTAGCTTTATGATCTCATAAACATGTACGGCCTGTCATCATCATCATTTCAGCCGAAAGACGTCCACTGCTGGACATCACCCCAACATCCCCACAATGACCGGAACTGCGCTTTCCGCATCCAACGGATTCCCGCGACCTTCACCAGGTCGTCAGTGCACCTTGTGGGGGGCCTACCACACTGCGCCTTCCAGTACGTGATCGCCACTCCAGAACTTTACTGCCCCATCGGCTATCCGTTCTGTGAGCAATGTGCCCCGCCCACTGCCACTTAAGTTTGGCAATTCTTCGGACTTTATCGGTTACTTTCGTTTTCCTGCGAATCTCCTCATTTCTGATTCAGTCACGCAGGGACGCTCCGCTCCGAGCATAGCCCTCTCCATTGCCCTTAGAATGACTTTGAGCCTTCTTATCAGGCCCATTGTGAGTAACCACGTATCAGTACCGTCAGTAATTACTGGCAACACACACTGGTCAAAGACTTTCTTCTTGAGACACTGCAGTATTTGGACCAGAAGATATTGCGTAGCCTTCCGAACGCTGCCCAACCTAGTCGAATTCAACGATTGACCTCTTTCTCGAAGTTAGACCTACCTAACTGGACAGTTTGTCCTAGGTCTTTGATTATTCAAAGTCCTAGGTACATAATCGTCAACAACTTCGAGTGTAGATTTTCCGATATTTACGGAAATGGGAAATTGGGAATTCGACATAACCTTTGTCCTATCCATATTTCCACTCTATCGGAAGCTCTACTGGGTTCATCGAGCTTTGTACTGATGTCCTCTATGATCGCAGCTATGACTATATGTTATCAGCAAACTGGTGAGTGATAAACTTGCCGTTTATGTTAATGCCTAGCCGTTTCCAGTCCAGAAACCTGAAGACTCCAATGCAGCAGTGAACAGTTTCGGAGAGATCACATCTCCCTGTCTCACACTTCGCTCCAGAAGGATAGGTTTTGAGGCTTGGTCCTGTAATCGTTTACATACAAACACACTTTGATGTACCGATAGTCAATCTGACACCGTTGAAGAGACTGTAGTACAGACCAAGTCTCGGTCGAATCGAAGGCTTTCTCGTAGTCCACAAACGCTAAACAAAGAAGCACGACGTTATACTCTTCGGTCTTCTGTATAACCTGCAGCAGAGTATGTATGTGGTCTACGGTGCTAAAGCCTTTTCGGAAGCTGGCTTGTTCGGGAGGCTGGAAGTCGTCAAACCTACGCGAAAGACGGTTCGTAATGACTCTCGAAAACAGCTTGTAGACATGGCTCAGAAAATTGTCATTGATAAGTGAAAAAATCTTTGTCAGCAATAAAAGCAAAAGCATTTTCTCACTAGCACTTTCTAGCTAGTCTTCTAACTCTGCCAAGGATCAATATTCAACAAATATAAGATTTATGAATGGAAAATACATTACAAATTAAAAAGTTTGTTGTAAGGTCTCCGTTCGAGGCACACAACTAGTCTTTGCTTAAACAATAACTAGCTCTCGGATTTTTTGATGTTCTCATACATTTTCTGGAAAATACCGAAATATCGGAATTCCGATATTTTACTCTCTAATACCGATATTATAAATACGTAGAAAATGTAGCGAGATTCCGATATTTCGAGATCTCGGAATCTCGGAATCGAAGCCCTAGTACAGGTGCCGGTGAAATTACAATCAAAATTCTAATTCAATACCGCAAAACTGTAAGATCAAGACTTCGGGCAACTCTTATGCTTATGGCTATCTTCATTAGCGGTCTAGGAAAAGGTCAATATCTAGTAGTCTTATCTACGTGCTGATACAATGCTGATGACACATTACTTTCACTTTCGAGTTCATCCATGAAGATTTTCTTTCATTGTTTGTTGTACTAGTGCTATACCTAACGATTATTTTTCCGTTAGAATTACAGAAGCTACCGCATAATCAGTTAGCTAAAGGTCGAAATGTATCGACCGAGTTAAATCTGGGTTACCCAGTACATTCCTAAGGTCGATGCGGACAAAACCATGGTGCAGTTTCAAGCTTTTTTGTTAATTCGTCGAAACTGTATGTTTAGTGGAAAATGGCGGATTATTTGGAATACCCAGATCGTTGCGGTTGGTTTGATGTAGCGCCTCTTACCTGAAACAAACAAGAATTTGAAATTAATTTCATGGTTTAGTGAACTTTCATTTCTCACGGTATTTGGGGACAACGTTTTTCGTTCTGATTGGAAGAACAGAAAGAGATTAAATATCTTAATTACTTGATGGAATGGACAGAAGCGTCCTCTTGTTCCAATCATCGGTCTGTCATTCAAGGGTGGCGTTTATTCCCTATGTCCGTTTATAATGGCGGTCATTGTGAAGCTCATGTTCAGAAATGAGCAGTAGACGTTTAAGAGCTGATATAGTGGCAGTGGCATTTACAATATCAAACAAAAACTACAAGACCAGACTACGTTTTCTTTGGTCAAAGAATAAGGAAAACCGATAAGTACCTAGAACGCTCCGTGAGGCTATTGAAATTAAAAAACATCCTAATTTTAATAGAGAAGATGGTTGGCAGCTACCACTTGTTTGGAACCCAGTCCTAAAAATTATCAAGTCCCAAACAGCACGCAACACTAAAAGATAATGATATTGTGAGTGATTACTGCGTGCATCGAAACGATTTTAATTAATAATATTGTACGGTAGATTAAAATTGTTTTTTAGAAATATCTGTAAAGACGATTGTCATCTTAGTCAACCTGCGACCACGAAATGCTGCAAAGCTTTCGAAACGTCAGGGAAACCAATTTAAATAATATACGCGATTTAATCCGGTTAAACTTTGTTTTATCAATAATAGATGTATGTATGTGGTCTACGGTGCTGTAGCCTTTTCGAAGCCCAGCTTGCTCTGGTGGCTGGAATTCGTGGAGAATTCCGGCGAGACGATTCGTGACGACCCTCGAGCACAGCTTGTACACATGCTACGACATGCGAAGTTACTTGTCGTATGATGTCACAACTATTACTGTAATTCCTAAAATGTAAGAAGTAATTTTTTATATTCACCTACCGCATGGCTTGTTGTGGCAATAAATCATTTTACTTTTCTTTCAGTTATACATGTAGTAGTTAACTAGTTTACGCAACAGCCACCCAGATTACGTGACATATGCATTATTATGTTTATCAAATGTTACTAATGGTATGTGTACGTGACTAGTGACTCTTATTGTTTTTAAGACTATGATAGAAATATGTTTTCCATTCCAGGTGTGAAGAAAGATATTGATAGTGTGGGAAGCGCATTGAACGTTCAGTTGAAGTATTCTGAGGAAGACAAGGCAGTTATGCCAAAGCCAAAATATAGGTATGGAAGGCAAGAAGACAGAAAGGGTATTTTATTGCCACCTCATTTTACCACATTTTTATTAACTCGCTTTCCTTCTTCTTGCCTGTCTGTTCAGTAAAAATGATATCGATTTTTAACTAATTTCCCGATGAGCTAGAGACTAAGAAAAAATAATAGATACTTGGTACTTTAAATATGGCTCAGAACTGGATGACAAAGCAATATAAACAATAGCAATACCAGGCCCCTCAGAAAGTATTGCGAAAAAAAGTTTTTATATATGGGAGACTGGCCAGTTATAATGTTTTTCGAAAATATGATTATTTATAAGTAAAAATAAGTAAGTTCCAATTTCAAAATTTCCCTCCACATTTTTTGCGAGTTAATTCAAAGTATTGTGTCTCACTGAAATATGGATCTGCGCCGGGAACATTTTAGAGCTATGATTTTATACGATTTCAAGTGTCGCCTGAAACCGGATGAATCGTACGATAGACTTCAAATGGCATTCATGGATGAAGGCCCTTCCAAGGCAACCGTGTATCGTTGGTATAACGAATTCAAGCGCGGTCGACCAACTTTGGGGGATGACGAAAGAAGCGGTCGCCCTTTGACGGCTGTTACCGAAGAAAACGTGCTAGCAGTGAAAAATTTAATCCAAGACAATAGGCGAATTACATATCAGGAGATTCAACACATATTGAAGATTGGATCGGGAAGCGTTCACGAGATTCTACACAGCCATCTTCGCGTGAGGAGGATAGTATCACGCTGGGTGCCGCACAACCTCACCGATGCTCAGAAGCAGGCCCGGGTGGAATGGTGCCGTGATATGCTTAACAAATTTGAAGCAGGCTCGTCTCGGCGTGTTTACGACATCGTTACAGGTGATGAGTCCTGGATTTATCAATACGACCCAGAAACCAAGCGCCAGTCGACTGTTTGGGTGTTTCAAAATGAGCCAACGCCTACCAAAGTGAAGCGATCTAGAAGCGGGGGTAAGATTTTGATCGCTAGCTTTTTTAATTTGACTGGCCACTTGGTATCAATTCCCTTACGGGATCAAAGAAGCATTAATGCCGAATGGTATACTACCAAATGTTTGCCAGAAGTTTTCTCTGTTATAAGCAACAAGCGACCAAACACAGGGCTCCGCGGGCTACTGCTCCACCACGACAATGCACCTGCGCACACCGCACTCAAAACGAGGGACTTCCTGGACAGCACGCCAGTCAAACTCCTGGGTCACCCTCCTTACAGCCCTGATCTAGCACCGTGTGACTTCTTTTTATTCCCAAAAATAAAAAATCAGCTCAAAGGGATACAATTTTCGTCGCCGGAAGATGCGCTGGCTGCGTTCGAGCAGGCTGTAAACGAGGTGTCTGCGGCGGACTGGAAAAAGTGTTTTGAAAACTGGTTTAGGCGCATAAATCTTTGTATAGAGACTGGTGGAAAGTACTTTGAAAAGATTTGATAAAAATATATGTACGTATAGAACAATTTTTTTTAGTTTCGCAAAACTTTCTGAGTGTCCCACGTATATTTGTACGCTTAGCTGTAAGCAGATTTTGTAAGGAACTTTATATTCATATTCATATTATTTATTTGCATTCCACAATGTAAATTAGATGGTAAACAAAATGGCTTAATAGCTTGTCACAATTATGGACCCTGTAGGGCACAGCAAAATTAAATACAATTAAAATTTATGTCATTATACATATAATCCAAATCTCAGATAATAATAATCAATTAATATAAAAATTCATAAAGGGCGCCGTATTTAACATTTCAATTCATAACAATAATTCAATACTCCAACACAATAATAAATTAAATGGGTAACTATATTAAAATTATAATAAATTCTATATATATTTTAACATTTTCTTATTTGAATATATAAAACAAAGTCAGGTTAGTTACATCATTTATAACTCAAGAACGGCTACACCGATTTTAATTAAATGTGGCACACAGATATAACACGACCCGGATTAATATATAGGTTACTTTTTATACCGGGACGATCAACAGTTCCCGAGGGATGCGCGATAAAAATAATAATCCATCTTATGTACTTTACCCAAAATCATATGCAAATAAATGATTTCTATTCTATTCTATTAATCTTTTTAGATTTCTAATCTAATAAAGGAATCTTTTTTTTTCATATTATCTGTTATGGAGTGTGCGAAAAGAGGCAATATTATTGAGCTCAGAGGTCAATTCTCGTAATAAAAACATTCAAAATATAGTTCCATACTAATCTCAACGCTGATGTTCAATAGTGACGGTAATGATTTAAGTCATCAGATCATCTACTGTCAGAAGATTGAGATTTAAAGCCTTGCCTTGCATTGAGATCAGTTTGGAACTACCTCGGTATATTTTGAACGTAATTTATTAATTTGTGGAAACGTCGTGGATTGTACATTAACCTAGTTGTTAAACATTACCATTTTAAGTAATATATACTGTACAGTCTGTACAATTGTTTGTTTTCCCAAATAAATAAAATTAAAATTATTCACGTAGCGAGGGAAAAAGAGATAACAAACCGAATCGGTCGGCAACTGCTTATCGAAAATATTCTGAATGAGGGAGCTGGTGTGTTATTTGAATAAGTTTCAAGTATGTATTAACTGAATGTTGTTTGAATTCTTCGGTTAGTGAGAAAATCTTAGTCAAACAATGAGAAAATCTTAGTCTGAACCTGTATAATGTTAATAACATTGCATGCTTCCGCTTCTCAATTGAATTATATCTTGTGATTTCTACCTTCTACATATCACATTAAGTTATTGTTTGTGTACTATCAGCAAACTTTCCGGTGCACCACCACTAAGGCTAAAATCGCTTGCGCTCAGTGTTCGACGGCAGCCGTAGGTACGTGTAATGTAGCAGGATTCGTTCAAGGGACTTTGTCGACAAAATGTATCACCGGGAAGATCGTGACTGTACATTATACAGAAACACAAGTCTCACAGTTAAAACATCTATCCGCTATTCAAACTTTACCTAGTCATAAAATTAATAAGATCAGCTTCACAGTCTAAAATTGGTCAAAGACCTCTCTAAGTTGCATTAAAAAGTATAAACAAAAAGTATGTGCGGATAAGAATTTGATTATCACTTGCTTTAACGGTGAAGGAAAACCATCGTGAGGAAACCAGCACACCTGAGAGTGCTCCATACAGTTCTCAATGGTGTGTGTAGTCCATCAACCCGCACTAGGCCAGCGCGGTGGACTAAGGCCTTAGCCTTCTCATACTGAGAAGAGGCCCGTGCCCAGCAGTGGGACAGTAATGGGCTGATTATGTTATGTATGTGTATAATACCCAACCAAACTAAATTGCCCTAACTAAAACTCGCATAGCATTAAACAATAACAATCTGAATAGCAGTGCGTTCACACAACACTGGGTGCACTTAAAGGGCGATTGAAAGGGCCACCCAATCCCTTAATAGTAAATACCCGTGGTATACTGTGTAGCTGAAACAATTGTTTCGTCAAGTTGGTCCGTCTGTGGCGCCTGCGACGGGACCAGGGATAAGCTGAAAGCGGGCAAGGAACTTTGAGGCATTCCAGGTATAACAACTACTCGAATAGTAACTGAGCGAATGGCAACTGAATTATTCCACGAACGGCAACTTTCAATATTTTTGGCAGTTGCTCTTTGTGGAACTGCAAATATATTACATTTAATTCCACTAATTCAACTATTCAAGTAGCTTCTAGTGATGTGGTGTACCTATTTCGTTCTTCAGGTCGTTATTAAATAAAAGGTATCGACACAAATCACCAATATGTTTATATTTAATATTAATTACATGAAATGAAAATATATAACTAATGTATAATATAAAACTGATTGCTTAAATTATAAAAATTAGTACTCCGTACTCCTTATTACTAATTACTATTATATACTTTTATACTCACTTCGTGAGTGATTCCTCTTCCTTAAGAGGAATCACTCACGAAGTGAAGATCTGTGTAGAATTGACAACCACAGAACTAACCACAGAATTGATTTCTGTGGCCTAACTAAATCTCTCTGGCTTCAACACGCATCATGCTGCAAAGTCAACCCTTCTTGTCGTCACCATGTTTATTTATCTGCTAGGATACGGCTGAAACTATCATCGTGATACAATTACTTGACTCAAATGATACTATTTTGTACCTCACTTTTACCAAACCATCACTAATATTTTACGGTCACGAATCACGATACTTCGCGGTGGTACATGTTGACGACAAAATCATTTGAATGAATCCAGCTACATTACACGTAGCTACCGCTGCCATCGAACATTGAATGCAAGCGATTTTAGCCTTAGTGGTGGTTCACCGGAAAGATTTCTGACTGTACACAGTTCGCTAACGCCTTTTACATGTACCACAGGCTACGAAGTCAACCCTTCAGGTCGACGCCCCGTGTAGTGGGCACGGCTGAAACCTTCAGCGTGACAGAGCTACGTTACTCAAGCGTTCATTTTGTACCAGACTTTAGTTGAAGAAATAGAAATATTTTTCAGGAATTTATTGAAATTGAAATAGGTTTGATAAAGATACCAGAATTAAGATATTAGAGAATTTGTAAGATCGTTTGGCTGTTTCTGTTAATTTAATCCCATTAAAAACGTAAATGTGAAAAAAGGGACCAAGTTCGGTATAAAAGTGCATGGGTATATCGGTTTCGCCGCCGATAAAAGCATTGAGTCTAAATAGGTGCCATGTTCTATAGAGGTTATTTAAGTCATAGCTGCTGGAATGTACAACGTTCTTCATCTGTTTTAAAAGAAAGTTAGTTGAATACCTTGCTACTGGATAATTGTAAGACTTTGTATGTTTTCACAGCTAAAGCTTCAATCAACAATACAAATATTGGCTATGTAAACTTAAATAAAAAAATAAAAGTTCTACATTATCCAATAACTTTTTTTAATTTCATAAAACTGTCCATTCCGACAACAGATACAGCCATAAAGATCCCCATTCACACAACAAACCAATTATGAATGCATGAAACAATTTCACCCCTGTCATTAAACACTGACTGGGATGTGATATGATCTTATTTGTAATGTAATGTCACTTGATGTCACGTGATGACTTCATAATGACGTGCGCAAACACAGGTGTGCGCAAACACAGGTGCACTCTCTGTTCCCTCACTCTTATAATCCGATGGGACGGCAATTCGACACGACCGGAGAGAGATCAGGCGCAGGACCGACGGTTTTACGTGCTCTCCGAGGCACGAAAAGAAGCCATGCCTTCAGATAAGGAAGATAATGAAGGAACTCAAAATCCCTCGATCGGCAACGTTGGTTAATACACCAGTAAGTGTTTAAAATCAACATAATAGACATCGAAATTGCATAAAGACAAAAGTCTTACAAGTTAATTAAAAGCCAATCAAGACTTCACTGACTATTCATCGCCTTTGACGAAACTTATACGTATCAAAGGACCACATTATGATTATACCCATTTCCCTACCATTAATAACCTCAGTTATCTGCGACAGCTAGGTCCATATAAACAAACCATGCTAGGGTGCGGCGACTAACAAACAATAGCCCTTAAATATGCGCATAACATTACCTACTCCTGCTCACACATTAATAACAGGAGGCGAGGCAGTGTTGACTGGTGAAATGTACCGATTTTCGGACATAACATAGCTACTTGTAACATTCGAAGAGATAAATGAATGTGGAAGAAGCAGTTGGATCTTTTGTTGGTGTTCACGCCGGTTACAATACAGCCCCCTGTATGAAAGTATTCTTCGACTTTGATTCATAAATCAGTAGTTCCTCCTTGTATCCGTCCGGCACGCTACTGATTTATGAATGAAAGTTGTCGAAAACTATGAAAGTATTCGTAATTGTCAAACTCGTACTAGGCCCCCAGAGATTATCGAAAATTGCTATATGGTACGTAGGTAATAAACGTGTTTTAAAAAGAAACTGCTCCTGAGCATCATTATCAACAAGACCTTTCCTAAGAATGTTAAGATCTCTTAATAACTGGATCCAATTACGACTTGAAACATATTTACGAGAAGTGACTACCGATCTCCATACATAACCGAACAAGCTGGATCAAGCAATACAATATCCTGTGCAAAGCGTAAAATTACAAAAAGGCATTTCCTTCTTGGATATAACTTGTGTAGCAACTAGCAACCTGATCTATCACTATTCCTGTCAAATGTTTACGTTGTTTACTAGGTATGCAGGGTCTGCTTACGTCTGCCGTGGCTTCCGTCTGCGAGACTGTCATGCTCCTCCAGAAGGAGGCCGCAGAGCGGGATTGGGAGGAAACAGATCCCGCTCGAAGACGAAGGCGAGGCAACCGTCCTGTCGCAAGGCCCAGATATGGAAAAAAAAACCGGCCAAGAGCATGTCGGGCCATGCTCAGTATTATAGGGTTCCTTAAGTAGGTGTAATTACAAACGAATCAAATCGAATATTAATCATGGCTATTTTAGTTTTTGCAATAATCGGCAGCATTCGCGACTCAGAGCGTGTTGTTAGTAGCGCCATCTAGCGATAAATTCAAGAAGCCAAATTTAAGACGTTTGTCATTTCAAAGTTACTTTTTGTGATTTTTTCAAATAGAAAGTAGCTAAAGGACCATTATTTGCTATGATAATTTTTCTCTAAGGTCAATGACCTTTGAACTAGGACGTTTTAAGTATTTTTCAGTTTTCTCTCTATAACTCAAAAAATTATAATCACATTATACTCGAAATAATTTTAAAAGAGAGTTTTCACAAAGGTCTATCAATGTGGAAGATTATAAGTTTCTACATTGCATAGTTTAGAAATGGCAGGGGGGGGGACACATTGCAAGCCACTTTGGCGGGCTATATTTCGCAGATGGTACACCTGATAAAAAAGTGGTGTATCAAACATTACCTTCATTTTAGTAGACCTATTCAATGATATCCCACACGAGGGGGTGCAGCGAAAAACATTTTTTTTCTCCATTTCACATGTATGGACGCCACCCCTAAAATACGGAAAAACGATTCTTTTATTCTTTTAAAATTGAGATCTATATGTAGACTATTTTTTAACAAAATTTCATTTACTTATGTTTATAACTGTAGAAGTTATTAAGCTGTAAAGGATTAGGACAGACGGACAGACGGACAGACGGACGGACATGACGAAACTATAAGGGTTCCTTGTAGGACTTCGGAACCCTAAAAAGCTGCATCCCCTGCCTCTACATCTGGCAACCTCCGGAATCGTGGACGCTAAGAGTCGATGCGTCTATTAAGCGACTCTGGGGAGGTCAGCACTAGTCAGCAGCATGTTTTGGTCGCGTGCTGCTGTGTGGGTAACAATATTGTTTCCCTGGACGTGCCAAAGGCGTAGCACTAGAGGGCACACGCGCGGTCCAATGGAGTTCCCGGAGCCGGGGCTTCTATTTTGTGCTGAGGATGGCAACCTTCTGGATTTACGGCCATAATTAATATTCAATCTATCCACGATTTACCCTACTAGAGATATAAATTTGTATTATTTTGTATGGAGCTTATCTCTAGTAGGGCAAATCGTGGATAGATTGGATATTAATTTTGGCCGTTAGTCGGTAGGAGTCCGACATATCCCTCCGCCTTACTCAGACGGAGGATATCCACGAGGATTTCTACCCAAAAAAAAACAGATGGGTCTACTTAGTATGCTGTCGTTGTGTTAACGTGTTTTGGGAAGAAACTGCTCTTGAGCACCATTATCAACAAGACTTTTCCCAAAAATGAGGTTTCTAACCAATTACACTCAAAACATAATTACGAGAAGCGACTACCGATCTCCGGTGACAACACTCACAAACCCACAAAGTTGGAATCCTATCCTAACACCAAATGGTTTAGTCCAAAGGATAAAATTACAAAACGGCACTACATTTACCTCTAGATTATAACTTGTGTGGCAACTGGTCTATCGAGTCGCGCAGGTCGTCACGTCGTAGAATATACAAATTCATAGACACGGCCGGCGCTCTATGATACAGCACGTACGTTTTGCAAGTACGCGTTCGTCGTAAAGTTGCCACATTTCTCTGACCCAATTCATTTAATCATTATTTTATTACACAATATATTTTCTAACAGACGTACGAAAAATATAAAATAAGGAAATAGTTTTCTGAGAAGTTTTGAGAGCTTTGAGAGGCTTTGGGACTATGCGTAGTTATCAAAGTGACCATAGTCTGTCATAAGTTTGTCTCAAGGAAGTCCATGAAAATGGAACCCAGGCACGCGTAAATGAGGCCTTCAATTAACAAACTTTACAATGGCGAATAGCTGCCAATAAAAGAACGGTTAAATCAGAGAATCAACCATTTCAATGCTTTTATAATCCTCAAAAGACATTTAGCGCACCTCATTAACAAAGCCCTTAATTTCGCAACATGCTGCGCAGAACTGTAATACATTTTACAGTCTTTACGATATGCATAATAAATTACCGCTGACCCAGAAAGCAGTAGGCTTTAGCATCAAAAATGCAGCTTATGAAGGTATAAAACCTTCGTAATAAAGTTTAGGGAACCAATTACATTTTTACAATATACGGTGTTTTGTATGGACGTAGCCACGCGAACTGCTCGTTTTTATTTACGTTAATGTTTGTTTAGTTTCGTGATATGATAGTTAAAAGGGCAAGTTAATGTATTCCGGGTGTGACAGTGTATGGGAGGAACAAATGGTAGCTCGTTAATTTTGTAGAATATTATAATAAGCTTTTTTTTTCTGTCTTCTATTTGCCCTAGCGAAACCTACAATGGGTTAGATAGAGTTATTATACTTGCTGCCCAGTCTTCGATTCTTCATATATTTATTATGTAGTACCACTATATTCCATTGTTTTACGCGAATATTGAAAGTCCAGAAAAAAAAAAAAACTTTTTGTTCTGGCAACTCTAACTTATGTCATTCACTATTTTCGCGTTGTTGCGCGGACGACGTTTTTTACGAATGAAATTATTTTCAAGTGATTTTTGGTGTTATGTTAAGTTTAAAGTAAACAAAACACGATGCCAAAAGACGAATTAAGGAAAACATTAGAGAAGCCGGAGAAGAAACGGAAAAAACGCCAAAAATATCGAGTTTGGTGGGTGTAGTGTGTTGACGCCGGAATGAGAAATACCATTGATAGAATGTTAATATAGTCTATCACCGAATGATATACCAGATCTAACTGAGAATATCATGAAAAAGGATACAGGTATGTGTTTCAGGTATTTTTTCAGCTTTCAGACCAATAGCAAAAAATTATATGGCGCCATTTTGTCTGTCTCTGTGCTCTGTCCTTGTAACATGTAAGTTCGTGTTACGACAGGTCCTCCAGTGGAGTGAAAAGCACATAAACATGTATATCTAGAAGTTCTATGATATGCACGTATACCTTATGTCTCACGAGAGAAGTAATGGATACGATAAGATCAGTGATCTTTATGTTATAAGGCTTAGTAAGTCTATTATGTACTATGTCTGCTTCGTAAGGGCCCACGGTTTCCAATAAACTGTACTATAAGCTACAGGAAATACTTGTAACTATGAAAACGCATATTATGCTGATGAAAATCACCCTGAAATAATGGGTAGTAAATATCTTAACAAAAAAGAATACAGAATAATGTAAGCGATGAGCTTTCCAAAAAGTATTAAATACCAAGAAGCTTGACTTTATTATATGATGCCCGAAGCTCAATATAGTTTTTTCAAGGTAAACCTTGTAACTCAAAACTTGTTGACACAATAGATTGTGAGACCCAATTAAAGACAAAGACAAAAGTGTGGATTATCGCTAGCAGCAGTTGGTAATTTGGGAACAGCTTTTAACATGAGATTAGTGGTTGTCAATTGGCCATTAGCAGTGACCAAAATACAAGAACCATTGTAATGGTATATTATAATAGATGTTTCAAGATAGAGTGATATGTACCTACTAGGTACAACACAAATTAAAAATGAAAGAAAGTTGATTTCTTAATAAAGGTACTATGAAAGCATCAAATTCAATGTCATGAGACAGTTTTTTCTTCTTGGAGAAAAGTTAGAACTAGTAGTGATAACAAAAATCATGCTATTAATAAAGCAACACCCTCTAGTCTTAAAGAAATGCCAACTTTGCTGCATTCAAGCCTGTATAGATAAAATAAGTATACAATGATAAGGAAAACTTCAAAGCCCCCTGAACTGGACTCAGACTAAAAAGGGGAGGGGGCAGGTATCAACAGAGGACCCCTGGAAGGTACTACGAGTACCAGCAGAAAAATGCAAGTAAGGTACATGAACTGGAATCTGGTTCAAACATAAATGTTTTATTGATTTTCAATATTAATTGTTCGGCAAATAAACGTGTTATATGTTTTTGGGAAGAAATCACACAGGATAAAGTTATCTTACTGTGGATAAACAGATTAATAATCTCTTCTTAAGAAGAGCATTATACATGCCTCATACATAAATTGTTTATGTATGACTGAATTCAAAATTTTTATGACTGAAACAATAATTTTATTGAAGAAAATTTATAGATTTTGAGGTTATTGCTAAATGCAGCCTGTCAAAGGAAAGTTTTAAACAAATAAACATTTTGATTGATTGATTGACTGATTGGTTGATTGATTGATTTTATCACAAACATGTTTACTGTAGCCAACTAAACCAAATGGAGATTAAACTAAACAAATTTGTACATGCAGAAAATTTTCAATGGGAAAAAATAAGAACATTATAAAAACAAATTTCTAGGAATGGTTACATATGCGCTATTGATTTAAAGGATGCATACTTTACAGTTTTCATAAAAAATCAATACAAAAGATACAATAATATGGTTTCACTTCCAAAATAATATGAGTTTAATTACACTTGTTTTGGTTTGCATGCTGTTTCCTGACTTTTACAAAAAATCTTTTATGCTCTATGTAAAAAAGTGGTTTTAAATCAGTGATTTATTACCTTGATAATATTAACTGTATTGGAGTACCATCATATTGGACAAAAAATTGTAACAATACTATGAAACTTTTTAAAGTGTCATGGGTTTTGTTCATCATACATTACAAAGTGTTAAGATTTGGTAAACATGAAGGATATGATCTTGTCAGTGAATGATGAATCTGATGATCGATAATTCACAATTCTAATTACTCAACCATAAAAAACTGCTCATTGAAACGTTAGCAGCTTTGCCATGTTGTAAGTTATGTTTTTTTGAAACACATGACTTATAAAAAATCAAAGATATGAGAAATTACTTAATTATAATACTTAATGACTGATTCAATTATGTAAATAAATACAGAGTATAAACAAAAATTTCTATGGTGGAATAAATTACATGAAAACTACAAAAAAGTGTATTAAATATTTTAATTATTGAAATTTATGCTGATAGGTAGATATCTACCTACATCTGGTGCTGGTTGAAAAATATTTTGTAATTATTATACTACAGCAAATAGTTTTTCTTGTATAAGAAAAAACAAGTCAAGTCATCATATTTACTTTGAGTTTTAAGTTACTTTATCAGATTAGGTTTTGCTTATGAATAAAAATTCTGTCAAATTATTTTACACATAAACAATACTACAGCTATTATGTACTCACAATATTATTATATTATTTGAATGAGTAAATATTCAATTCCTAAAACTTGATTCCCTAGCTAGGAAGGGATATTAGATATTCACTTCATGTGAAAATTCAAAGACCACAAAGAAGCTGATCTTGAATCTAGGAGTAAAAATATTAATTGTGAAAGAGAACTACCTGTCGGCTATAGCTTTTTTAGCAAGACTGTTAGTTTTCAGACTGTTTTGATGTATTTGCTGCCAGAGGCAATACTAAAAATAGGGAGCAAAGGGATCTTTGCAAAGAACTTTTATGAAATGTACTTAATTTGCTGAAACATGATTGCCTATATTATGCATATCCGCCATTATATGTATGTATGTATATAATAATAATGGGGTTGATTAAGAATTTAGAAGAATCTTAAGTTCTTTCCTCATATGGATCTCACAACCCTGGTGTCAATTTATTACTTCAATGGCTGTATTATAATAGTTTTTTGAACCTTTAAGTCAATTATTGTTAGTTTCAGACAACTTCACCCTCTTTATGATATCTTTATTTTAATATGAGATGAGACAACTGAAATCATGGTATTATCACTGTCAGATAAGGCGATTAAACAATACTCAATAATACTATAAAGGTGTTGGGTTTTTTCTGTAAAGGTGAAGGAATCTTTGAATTATAATTATTTCAAATATATTCAAATTCCTTACAGAACAATTTAAGTATGATGCTTCATACACTTCACTCAACTCCGTTAGATCAGCATTATCATTGATAATAGATTCTTAGGTAGGTACAGATGTTCAAATAAAGAGATATTTCAAGTGTATTTTTTAAACTACGACCAAGTCGACCAAAATACAAAGGTACTTGGGATCCATCATTGGCCCTTAATTTTTTATTTTTTCTTGGTTGATTATCAAAGAAGTTGTTCTTACATATTACTTGGTAGGTTATACTGTTAGCACTTAGAAGTGCACAAATAATACAGACATTATCTGTTAATACACTAAAATATTTATTTGATTTATTCATCTTATTGTGTCAATGGTTCATAAAAGTACCTATAACAAGGTTATGAAAATTGTGACACAGGGGTACAGTTAAAAATCACTTGTTAAAAATATCTGTACCTTCCAGTAGAAAAACAACAGGCGTGTATTACATACATACATACATACATATTATCACGCCTGTTTCCCATTGGGGTAGGCAGAGACTATGCATTTCCACCTGCTACGATCCTGACACACCTCTTTCGCTTCATCTACGTCCATTAACCTCGTCATGCATGCTCGTCGGTTTAGAGAACTCTTAACCTGGCATTTTTTGAGAACATCCGCGATTTGATCGCGATACATTCGCCGAGGTCGTCCCCTTCCAACGCGTGTATTATGCTACCTTATTTGCTTTGGGACCTAAGTTTTGTTTTGTTATGACATTAAGATATCATACAAATTATCCATAGACACTGGAAAAACCAGAGTTAGGTAA